>OZ030015.1:75749956-76082456 GCA_964023405.1 Apodemus agrarius
CTTCGTTTGTGAGTTCTTGAAATCAAACCCAGGCCCTGATACATTTTACTGAATGAGCCATCTCCTCAGCCAGCAATAGCATTTGTTTTTTTGCCTATGTAAAGCATCCTAAGAATTTAAGACTTTGTTGTGAGTTTTCTTTCCGTAAGTCATGCCTTTCCAGCATGGGAGTACTTTGCAGCAGGTGTTTGCCTCTGGTTATAGACAGCAGGCTGCAGCTTTTCCTCCTGGGAAAGCTCGTACGCCTGGACCAGAAGCAATCTCACTTCTTTTGTACTTGATTTAGAAAGTGAATTTAAAATTCCTGCAAACACTGTGTTCTTCTGTCCTGCCTCTACCCAACACAAATGGCTCCCTAGTGCACAGAATGGAACAAATAAATGCGCCACAGGATTTTGGCAAATAGCTCAAAAGGAAAGAGGCAGGAGCCCACTGATCACAGCGCTCCATGTCGGTTATTCAGAAAGGCAGTCAGTCTGTATAGAAGGATCCTGAGATTAGCATCCAGTGGATGTGGGCTTGTGTTACTGACATCTGTTTGTTAACTGTGTGGCCTTAGGTCAGTGTGCTTGCTGGTTTAATATGGACTTGACATAGGTTGGAGCTATTTGGGAAGAGGGAGTCTCAGTTGAGAAATGTTCCCACCATACTGGGTCGTGGGACATTTTCTTGATTGGTGATAGATGTGCGAGGGTCTAGCTCACTGTGGGTCGTGTCATCCCTGGGCTGGTGGTCCTGGCTGCTATAAGAAAGCAGGCTGAGCAAGCCACGAGGAACAAGCCAGAAAGCAGGACTCCTCCAGAGTTTCTACTTCAGTTCCTGCCCTAAGTTCCTGCTTTGAGTTTCTGCCCTGGTTTCCTTCAATAGTGGACTACAATGTGGAGCCGAAATAAACTTTCTTCACCAAGTTGCTTTTGATCTAGATTTTTATCACAGCAGAAGGAACCCTAAATACGATAATCACTTACCTTTTCATAATCACGAATAAGTCATTTTAAAAACCAAGTTAACAATTTCACACAGAAAGGTTAGGATTAAAATACAAAAGTAATACATGCCGGGACCTCATGGAGACTCTGTTGACATTTTTCATTTTGCATATGTTTGAGTTTGCAGATGTCACTTTGAGTTCTTGGGTAGCCAGAGTAACTTAGGTATCCTATTCCTGAAAACCTGAGACCTAAACATTTTATCTTATTGTTCCTCCTTTTGAAACTTTGCCATAACACTGTGGTCATCATCCCAGTCGGAGCAAGGAGAACCCAGAATCTGTAGCATATTTGAGTTTGCCAGATAGCTGGTACTTGAGTTCTTCTCTTATGACTCAGGTTGCCTTGAACTTGCTTTCTAACCCAAAACAACCCTGAACAACTTCTGATCTTTGTATTCCCTACCCCCCGCGTGCTAGAATTACAGGCACACACCACCATGCTCAGTTTCTCTGGTAGGTGCTGAAGATCAAAGCCAGGGCTTTGTGCATGCTACGCGGGTAGATACTGCTAACAACACCACAACCCCAGCCCAGTGCATGAGTGCTCCTATGGATGCATCATTATAAACAGAAGGGCTTTCGTACACTGGGAGTCTTAACAGTTCACAGGGAAAATGCATGCTTCTGCAGCGTCTCAGGATTAGTGATGAGGACTAATGTTTCATCCAGCCTAGGGCACAAGAAGTGGTAACATCCAGATGAATAGTCTCCTTGTTCTTAAAGGATGGGATTTACTCTACACTCTGTGTCCAAACCCTCTAAATTCTTTCCCCATGCCTAAGCCGTCTCTTTGATTCTTGAGGACAGATGTTATCACAAACGAATCAGAAGGCAGCAGAGATCCCACTCAACCTTAGCTGTTCCTCCTCCCTTTCCTCTGTCTCCTCCTTCTTTTTGTCCCTCCATCTGAATCTTTACATTTTGCTGAGGAGTGGCCTTCTGAAGAGCCTCTGCCACCTCCTACTTTTCATACTCTTTGACATGAGCTTGGCAAGTTTAGATTTTTTGAAATAGTGTCCTGATATGAGTGTCTGTCTCGATACCTACTCTTTGGGTGGTGGTGGTTTCTGAGATCTGGCAGCTGAGATGTGTGACTTCTAATCATGTATTAGCTTCCTCTGATCTTCCAGTCTTCTGGGGCCCACCACTTAGAAATAAGCAAATCAGCGGGAGCACAACTTACAGTTTGGTAAGTTGTCTAGGGAAACTAAAAAACGATGGCACCGAGCCACTTGTGGTCATTGGATCAGAGAGTGTGCACAAAGCAGAATGTGAGCTCTGATCTCATGATGTTGAGGACTAAGGGCTTCTTCACTGTAAAGTACTTGCAGTAGCACCCAGCAACACTGTATATGATTCCATTGTGTGAGAAGCCTATAATGGGGAAATTGATGAAAACAACAGCAGCAGCAATAACAACAAAAACAGCAACAACAACAACAACAACAACAACAACATAATGAGTGTTGATTTCCCCTGGGGTTGAGGGTGTTGATGAAGTTTAAGAGTAAGAAGTCAGGGTGTGGGATTTTAAAAGGTGATAAAGAAGTTATAAAACTCATTGTACCTGACTCTGCATTATGAAAGAACATTTACATTCTTTAAATGCGTGAATTTTATGGTATGTGAATTCTGTCTATGTATCCTGTTACCTTTCAATCTACAAACAACCTATCACCTCTGCCACCTACTCTATATCACTTACCAATCATCTATCAGTTCTACCATCTGCCAACCATCTATCCTGTGTATCTATGTATCTATCTCCTAGTAATCTTCTATCTACTTATCTACTACCACCGACTATCCATCTATCCACCTGCATTATCTGTCTGTCTCTCATCTGCCTGATATCTATCTCTGGTCAACATTCCTGTTATGCTAGTCCCTGTAACTGGCACCAGTTCCATGGACCATTCATTAAAGCAGTCCCTTGACTGATTGTCCCAACTCTACAACTGACTCCTCTGTTCATTTTTCATAGAGCATCACAGTGGTCTTCCAAAGTAAAAGAGACCACACAACTGCCCCCCCCATCACATTCAGTCTTTAGAGGAAAACACCTTCACATGGCTACAGGTCCTATGCTGACTGGTCCTGGTGACTTCATCCACTATCACCTCTCTTCTTTGCTCTCTCCAAGTACCTCAGCTTCCTTTCTGACCATTCCAGGGCTTGTACTTCCCACCGATTCTTCCCACAACGAACCCCACACCTCACGGTTCCTTTCCTATATTGTCTGGGATGTCAGCCATCCAGCACCACATCAGCAATGGCTCTCTTGCCCAGTCCTATTGAAAACTGGCCCTTCCCTTATTGGCTGCTGGCTTCTCATTGGTTTCCTTCACAACACTTACCACTATTTGAATGTATGTTGTAATTTATCAATTAGTTTGCTTATTGGAAGTCTCTTCCACTAGGATGTAAGTGTCCGGCGAGATCAGGGAGTTTATGTAGTTTGCCACTGCCTTCTTAGACTCTGGACAGTGTGCACTAGTCCTGACTGTGGATGCAGAGATACATTCGCTTCCTACAAATACTTCCCAGTTCTGTACCATCCTCCGAAGTTGTCATATACCTGGAAGCTTGGGTTAAATTCCCAAGGAAGGGAGAGGTTCCCTTTCAATACCATTCATTGTATTTTCATTAGAGAACAATTAAGTGCTTAGACTGATAAACACTAATGATCTTTGCACAAAAGTCTTTGGAAACACAGAAAGGATTTCAGGGTCTGTGCTTAGCGAACCATTCCTGCCCAGATGGATGACATGGGCTTTCACATTGGGTTTACTCACAGTGTGGACTCTCTCTGGCCCCTGTCCTCAGAAGAATCCTCGCAATGGGCACGTTGTTGGTCATAATGGCGATGTCCAGGGGCGTAAGCCCTTCACTGTTCGGTGTGTTCAGATCTAATTCTTCCGGTGTATACTGGTAGAGGAGGAGCTGCACAGCATCCAGGTCCTGCTGTTCAACTGCCTCAAACATGGCTTCATTGCCCTGGAAGTTCTGGAAAAGAAAGAAAGCAGGTTGACATGATGTCCCCGCCAGAATCTTGGAACTTTGGGGATTCTTTCAAGGGTGGCACAGACACAAGTGGGTGGTTATAGAACTATCACTTATCACGGGGCCTTCAAAGCCAGCACTCTGTTGGCCAGTCCTTCCATGATTTCTAACAGACACATTGAATGTGACAGAATGATACAGTGTTGTGTTGTGTGGCCTAGTCCTTAAGTCGATGAGAAAATCAACTCCCTGTAGCCAGTCTGCTATTTAAGGAAGACTGCTTGCTAGGTTATTAAGAGATGTTCTTAAATACTGGATTAAGCCAACTTATTCCTTTGTTTGATGTAGCACCTCTCAGAGCCTTTAATCATGTTAATATGCGTTTTATTGTATTTCACTTTACCTTTGGGGTAATGAGCTTCAGAGTGCAGCCTGAGAAACACAGGCAGAGATAATGCGGGGACAGGTGGTTTTCATTATGGCTACTTTGTATCCATAGTTCCCTTTGATTGTTTCTCCCAACTTTTTTTCCTTTTTCTCCCTCCTCAGGTGTTATTATCCCTTGTCTTAACAGCTAGTGTGGGTCTCATCAGCCCAGACTCTATACTATTAGGAGAGTAATCTCCCTAAAATGTAGACACTGCTTCTCAATTCCCTACATTGCCTGTAGACTCACGCTGCCTATATTTGTAGGTCTAGTTTAGTACGATTAATTCCTGGCATCAGTTTCACTGGGCTAAGAAATGCTCAGATGATCACTGAACAGTACCTCTGAATGTATCTTTCAAGGTGTTTCTACAGACAATTAGAGTGTAAGGGTTCTGATCTAGTCGATGGGTTAAATCTTTGATGTTTTTCTTTAATGGGGTAGCTTTACTGGGAGGTGGTGAAGGGGTGGAGCTGGAGCCCAGCTGGAGGAAGGAGGTCACTGGGCCTCTGTCGTGCTTAGGTCTCTCCCTGTATACCCTTCTGCTTCCCATCCACCAAGGACTAAAGAGGAGCCTTTGCCATACATTCCTGCCCTGAAGGTCTTTCTGCTCAGTGCATGAGGCCAAGTAGCCATAGACTCTAAGCCATAACCCCAAATAAAGCCTTCCTTCCTTAGGCTGTCACTGTCAAGAGGTTTTTGCAACATTCACAATAAAACTCATCAATACACAGTCTGGCTACTACAATCCCACCCTTTCTTGGCTCAGACTCCTGACTATTGCATACATTTTTAAGCTGAGGGGGGAGGTTGAAGTGGTTTTCCCAGGAGAGTTACAGTGGCAACTGGCTAATTGTTTAAGAGGACCAGGATTCGAATATTTATAAAATACAAATCACTTATAGAAATAAAAAAAAACTACAGACAATATGACTTTTGAAAATTTTTTTCTTAAAGATTAAGAATAAGCAAAGAAGATCTCTGGGATATTCACAAATACTTTTTTTTTTTTTTTTTTTTTGTAGTTCACCAAGGAAGATGGAGACATCCTACTTCCATGTTTATGTGTTATTTCTCTAAGAATTGCTTTGTCTTTAGAGATGTTGGAATGCTATTGGCCTTGACCTAGATCTGATTAATATGTGGGAGATCGTCAGTGACCAAATGTTTAGGCAGGAAGATTTTATTTTTAGTCTCATCAAAAATTGATTTTTCCCTATGCAAGGCTTGCAAGTCAGCTTGGGCTGAGCACAGACCAGGCAGAGGAACCTGGGGAAAAATACAAGACGTTATGCAAATGCTTGTTTTGACAATAGGGACCCAGAGGAGAAGGCTCTTGTGGGATGCTGTTCTCTTGCTGCAGGACACTGTACAACATAGAAAAGTGGCTTTTGGACAGCCTGCCAAACCGAAGGGACTCTGAGACTCACCACGCTAAGCCCCCAGAAGATGGGTGTGAAATAAGAAACCGTCCAAAATCAAAACGTTGCCCTGTCTCCAGCGTGCGTTTATTTATGATTCTTAGTGTCTCTAATTTCTCGTCTGCCAGATTTATTATTCCAATTAAGTGATTTCCTCATGCAAGCTCTAATTTTGCTTCTATCTGGGAAGGTCAGGCCTTACTTCTGCTTTAATCTCAAATGTAGCCCTTACCTCCTTGCAAAAGTAATCTAGTTGTTGATGTGCCTGCCTCTTTGCCCCACAGCTAGGGCAGAAAACTACCAAGAGCATTTGTAATATACTCTGTACGCTGCCTGCTGCGACCTCACTGCCATGACAGCTCTACAGGGCAGGCGGTTAGCAACGGGAAGATATTCATTTTTCCTGACTGATACACTTTTCATTATGAACTAATGGGTGTGTGTGTGTGTGTGTGTGTGATACCTGATTGTCTTTCCTGGTCTGCCTTGACTGCCTGGGAACCCAAAGGTGAATGTAATACTGCATTTCATGGAGTATGGTTGGTAACTTTTGGTATACATGTTTGGTTTTCCACCTATTTTCTTTTGCTGGCTTTTTCTTTTCTGTCCTTTCTCCATTATTTAATAAATAGAATTCTATGCCTGGATTCTATTTTGAATGCCCCTGAAAAGTATATGAAAATACACACACACACACTCACATATATGTATACATATATACATATATATGTGTAAACATATATATTAGAACCCTATAAATTATTTTAATACTATTATTTAAATGAGCACTGGTGCTCCCAGAATGTCCTTTTAATCTGAAAGATTCCATACTCGTCAAACTGAGTATGTGTGTGTTCATGTATGTGAGCAGGAGCAAGCCTTGCTAGGGCCTTGAATCGAACCCAGGACCTTATGCATCCTAGGCAAGCAAACTGCCCCTGAATATTTTGGAGATTTATTTGGTCTGGTAGTGAAAGAAAATATATTAGGAAAAAAAATTAAGAAAAGAAGGGTGAAAAGGTCTTCCATTCATTCGAATATAGTGTAATATCACTCTCTGTCTCTGTCTCTCTCTGTCTCTGTCTCTGTCTCTGTCTCTGTCTCTGTCTCTCTCTCTCTCTCTCACACACACACACACACACACACACACACACACACACTTCCTGTCTTGGTGGACGTTATGTGTAAAAATGAAACATTCACTAAATTGTTGGACACTAGAGCTGACATGACAGTAGAGAGTTCTATTACCACAGACGTCTTTCTGAGGCTCAGCCGGTCTGTTCTGGTTCTAAAATAGGCCTCATCAAAGGACGAGTGGCTGCCCTTCAGCTTCTCCGAGAGGTTCCTGTACAGCCGCTTGGCAGCGTTGGGAGATGAGGGAGCACTGTGCTTTTTTGACTGAGAAAGATGTAAGTTCTGCATTTGCTGGGTCATTTTCGAGCAGTAGTTCCTAGGAAGAGGAAAAGAGTGTACATGATGATTACACACAGCAGAGACTACCTGAACCGTCCGGAAATCTCAGCTCCAAATGTGATAGTCCAGCTGGGAAGACCCGCAGAGATCACCCGCCCCAGCTCCTTCCTGCTTTAGAAGAGAAAATGGAAACCTGGGAAAGGAAGCAGCTTGTCTCTGGCCCAGGAGCTGACTGACAGCAAGAAGGATGACAACCCCATTCACTATATGAAGTATCCATTTACATACAAAAGCGTAAGACCTTGGTATCTTACACAGTTAGAAAAGTATCAGTGTTGTATCTAACGTGTGTGTGTGTGTGTGTGTGTGTGAGAGAGAGAGAGAGAGAGAGAGAGGTTCTTCTCTGCCACCTTCCCGTTCTTAGAGTAGCAATCAATTGTGTCTACTTGACACTCCCCCCTTCCCATTCTTAGAGTAGCAATCAATTGTATCCACTTGAGACATAACACACACACACACACACACACACACACACACACACACATACCTGTTCTTGGAGTAGCAATCAAGTGTATCCACTTGAGACATACATCACACACTCACACACACACACACACACACACACACACACACACACACACAACCGTTCTTATAGTAGCAATCAATTGTATCCCCTTGATTAACCTCCCTAATGCGCTCTATAGGGTTGATTGATCCTGCTTCCCTTGGGTGGGAGCCATCTATTCTTGACTTCCTTCAAGTAGTATTTGGCCATTGCTCCTAAAGTCTCTAGTACCCCCACCCATCCTCTTCATATCACACCTGAAGTCAATTTCTGGGAAGTCAAGGATATCATTTCATAATCTATCCACCATTAATTCGGGTATTGCTACAGATATCTGGAAGCTAGAAAGTCTGTGTTTGCCTGCTGTATGATGTGTATCAGATGGGCAAATGCAAAAAACAGAATTGCTAGCCTGTACACTGTGGTGCAAAGTACGTTTTGTTCCCTGAAGCCACAAAGCTCCAGATTCGTACACAGGCTATCGCGGGAGGATTGCTTTAACCTCTTTATTTCTGCCTTCTGTCTCCAGCCTTCTCCTCCAGCGCTAACACCCTAGTTCAAGCCATCTGTCTTGTCTACATCATTATCCTTCCCAAAATAACTCTACATGGGGCATTGCTTCCTGAACTTTCTGAAAAACAAAACAAAACACTCCCAGCTTCTATAGCATTTTGAATGACATCTTTCACTTGGGCTGCTAATACCAACTTCTCTTGATTGATGTTCTCTCCGACAAATGGAATACCACCATCATGACATTTAAATGTCCTTAGGTACTTTTTCAAACTAGTGCAACTTCTTCCAAGATAGAAAGATGGCTGATCCCTATTTAGACTTATCCATGCTCATCAGCTCCTACCCAGACTTCGCTAGGTAGATAGGGTATATAGGTGTCACACGGCCTTGTCTGTGAGGGCAGCTTTATATACCTTTAGTAACATTTTAATTGTCCTTAAAGCAGAAGCAGAATAGTTAGGTGATTTATCACTTTTCGTCTCCAATCTACAGATCCTTTATCCTTAGAGCAGCTACAGGGTTTTCTTTAATATCTCTTTCCACAAAGCTCCAGATTCGTACACAGGCTATCGCGGGAGGATTGCTTTAACCTCTTTATTTCTGCCTTCTGTCTCCAGCCTTCTCCTCCAGCGCTAACACCCTAGTTCAAGCCATCTGTCTTGTCTACATCATTATCCTTCCCAAAATAACTCTACATTCTTTTGTATCTCCCACAATGCCCAGGAGTCCCGTAAATAAATTCCTGTCATTTGATCAAATTCCAGCTCCTTGCCCTCTAACTGATGTAACCTACCCACATGTACCCCCTTTGTCCTTGCTCATCTCCCATCTGTCCCCTTCTGTCAATGTAGGATGACGCTCTCTGCCTCTCTGACTTCCGCCCCGTGCTCCCCAGCTGTCCTTCCTTCCAGGCTGTTCTTTAGTGTGTTTCCACTCTTCGAGCTTTCTTCCATCATGCTTTCTTTTTTTCCTTGATTTTAAATATCAGAGAGAGAGAGAGAGAGAGAGAGAGAGAGAGAGAGAGAGAGAGAATTTCTGTTGTCTATCCTTAAGGCTATGAATGTGTCCGTCAACTAACTGCTTTTGTTTCTCTCTCTTCTGCAAAGGGACGACCTTTGGAATTGGACAGACTCTTGCTTGGCTGGTGATATTGCTATCTTCAGCATGTGTGGGCTCAGGTGCCTTATTTCAACACTCTGATCTTATTTATCATATGTAATCAGACAACAGAACATTGGGTAAGACGTTGTGAAGATTAAACTGGTGAAGAAATGAAAATTGCTCTCTTTTGATGCATGGTAGCCTAGCAATAAATAACAGCAACTATTAAGTCACCCCAAGTCTTTTTGCAAAACCACAGACACCAAGATTGAGAATCATCGTTCATCTTTCTTACAGCCTTTTAACATAGCCTTATGGTTAATTTTTGTACTTTGCTTTTTTTTTTCATCTTGATAGAAAATGCAAATGTATTGTTTTTACATTTTTATAGTCATGCGTACAAACATGAAAATAGAAGGTAGAACTCTCAGGTCTTAGAGGGGAACGTGAGATAAAAAAAATGAAATTAAAAAATTAGACAAAAGGGGTTGCTTATTTAAGGTGGAGAGCTGAATCCAGGACACGTGTCAAGCTTGGTTACATTTGCCATTCTCATTGTCCCCAGTTTTTGTTAGCCTTGAAAAACCAAACCTCCTTGAAATAAATGAGACCGCGAGGCGCCGGCGAGGGATCATGAGGTTGGTGGTCCTTCAACATTTCATTTCCACCCCTTAGAAGTATCATTATTTGATCTGTCTGCTTGTTCCCTGGGAGATCCCCTCACATGCTTGTCATTTTTGTTTGACTCGCAGCCCCCCCCACCCCCCCTGCCCCCCAAGACCAACGGGCCTCTTCCTCCAGAGAATTTGTTTTCGGACATCGACATTTTCTAAACAAGTCTTTGAAATTGCTCTCAACTTCGGGAGTGGTTTAGAAACAAAGGGATTTGAAAAGCTCTGGCGATGTTACTGAGAGTCTAGCAGAGCGTGCTCATGCCTACAGATGGGAGCCGGGTAGGAAAGAAATATTATGAGAGGCTCCTGCTCTCCCCCCTCCCCCCCCAACCCCGGCTCTGTTTGACTGGGAGGCTCTGTGTAAGCAGGAGATGAAGATTAAGGTAGAGGTGCCACCACCCTGTGGAATGTTGGCGCCGTGTCCTAATGTCTACAGGATGGAGACTCCCTGATTCTAGGCATCAGAGTCATCTCTGTGCTGCCTCTGCCCCTCAGTTACAACCAAGCAGGGATGCCAAGGTCTGTATATTCCAAAAATATAGCTATCATAGATTTAAGGTCTGAAAAGTCACCAGACAACGACAAATGGCAGGGAGACGGGATGATATGGTTTTCACAGTTGCTATATAATTGTATAATTATTAGAACACCTAGCTCTCAGGAGAAAATTGTAAGACATAAATAAAACCCACGTCACATCTGATAAGATAAACAGGTCGATCACCATGGTCCCCAAGGAAGCCAAATGTTACCGTTACTGCACAAAACATCCAACCATTTTGAGTGTGTTTAAAGAGCTAAAGGGAATCGGTCTGAAAGATACAGCAAGAATGCCATCTCACTAAACTAAGACTTTTATTAAATAGATTGAATCACAAAACAGAACAGAGTAGACCTGGAACTGAAAACTATAACGACTGAAATGAAAAATTCACTGGAACTCAACAACACACTGGTGTAGACAGACTATCCACACGCTTCAAGATAAACCAACTCATGCTAAGGAGAAGAGGAAACACTGCACAGTCACTTTGATAGATGCAAGAAGGCGATTGCATTTATCATACAGAGAATCCAGTTGGAACTGAAAAGAACTTGCAGGTGTATGAGGGAACCTCTTCAGCCGGAGAGAATGAATAAAGACTTGGTTAACTGTTGTTTTTGTAATGTTCCCTATGGGATCACGTTTTGAACATGTGTTCCCTAGCTGCTAACATTATTTGGGAAGGCTGTGAATCCTAGCAGGTGGAAGTTTGGAGGTTACGCCAAGCCTCCACTTCCTGCCTCACTCTCTGCTCCATGGTCTGCCACGAGGCCAGGAACTTCTGCTTCGCATTTCCTCTGCCGTGAACATTCCCAGTGTGGTGGACTGAAGCCCCCAGAGTCCATGAGCCGACATAGAACTCCCACCTCTCATTTCTGTCAGGTTCTGTGGTTATAGTAATTAATATGAGAATATAGTCAACATCACACTAAATGACTAAAGGCCAACCCAATCAAAATACCAGCTGAAACTACTTTTATGGTGATATTTGTAGAGAAAAGCAAGGAATCTAATGAAGGCGAAATAATGTTGAAAAGGATAACTAGCTGGCGTCTACATCCTGGTGCTAAGACTCGCTATAAAGCCACAGAGGTGAAGGCTTGCAGGGTCAGTTTTAGAATCACTATGTAGATAAAGACAATGAAGTTAGGATAGCAATGTAGATGCGTGAAATAGAACCGAGGCCCTGCAAATAATCTGAACACATAGGGTTAATGGCTTTTGGAAAATGCACTGAGGTAATTAGATAGGGAAGACAGTCACCTGTCAGTGCTGTAACACTGGGATAGCCTTGGGTAAGAACCAAAAACAAACACCTCCAACCCTGGCTTCACACCTTGTACAAAAAGCTACTTTGAAGGAAATCATAGATCCTTTTTTTTTTTATTGTAGGTGTTGGTTTGTGATGTTTGTGTACCTGTGGGTTCACACATGTGTGGGTTCATGTGTATGTGTATGTGTGTGTGTGTGTGTGTGTGTGTGTGTGTGTGTGTTTGTGAAGGCCTGAGGCTGTTGACAAAGAGTATTCTTCCATCAAGATCTGCCTTATTCGATAGATTGGGACTTCTAGACTGAACTGTGGTTGATGTTTTGTCTAGTCCAGTCAGCCAGTGGCTTCAGGGATCCTCTGTCACCACCTCCCTTTGGGCTGGAAATAAAGGCGGGCCGCCATGCCCACACAGCATTGACATGGATTCTGAGGAACGTTGTTCCTCATGTTTTCATAGCAACCATTGTACTGGCTGATCTAGAGATCTAAATGTAAGTGCTGAAACTGTAAATATTCTAGACGAAAACACAGACAATTTTTTTTTTGAATTTGGACAGAATAACATTTCTTAGAGGAAACACTAAAAGGGAAAGTCATAAAATAATCTCAGTGCTCGACCTTCATTTCAAAGTCAAGACTTCTTGTCCTGGTTATGCCTCCACTGGAGCTTGGCTGGGGAAAGTTTTCAATGCCACTGTACTTTTGGAAGCGGTCTCAGCCAGTCTGGATGAGAAGTGATTTTGAGACACAGCATATTAGAAACTGGAGCTTTAGTCATTCCCAATAGCTGAGGGGACAGATGTGCTCAGCAAAGGGGACATTTTTGACCAGGAAATATTGTCCTTTAGGCTGTGATGTGAATTGGAGGACCTTCTGGCTTTAACCTGCCTGTCACCAGACTGAAGAAAGTTTGACCCCTTCTATTCTCCACCTGCTGTTAACATGACAGGTGTGCCTTTGATTGCTAAGGGGTGGCCAACTCTATTCCAGCATTGACATATAACAGTGGGAGCGACCTTTCTAGTCTCTGTGCCCTTTGAAATGAAATATATATATGTGAAATGTCAGCTGTGACTCATGAGGAACACTGATTTTTAAGTTCTTATAAACATTTTTTTAAAATTATATTTGTGTGTGTGCGCGCGCGTGCGTGCTCTGGCATAGCATACCTGTGGAGGTCAATGACAACTTTTGGGAGTTGGGTCAAAAACCAACTCTCCTTCCGCTAGTAGGACCTAGGGGTGGAATTCATGGTGTCACGATTGGCGGCAGGCACCTCCACCCACTGATCCATATTGCTGGCGCTGACATTTAGTTTTGGAGAATGTGCTTACGGGGAAGAAGTCCAAGCAGTAACTAATGGCGAATCTGTAGTTCAAAATCTATGTACAGATATCGTAGGTAGGCCTCCTACGAGTGGCTCTAGAAACTCACAAGAACGTAGATATGATCTTCCACAGTCATGAACTGTCATATTTTCTGGGATTACAGAAGCCCTGTGTGCAAGACTTTCAACACAAACACAAGGAAAGCTCTATACAAGTTAAAGTTGTTACTTGAAATGTTTCCAAGAGTGTTCACAGCTTAGAAGGAAGGACAGTGAGATGAACACACAGCTATGAAATAATGGGCTGGGTGAATGACAATATCTATTCTACAACACTTGGAGTTGGGCAGTAGAATCATGTGTGTGTCTCAGACCATTCATGCTGCTGTGTCCATGACTCACAAACTAACCGACTGAGTGTCTTAGAAGCAACAGGAACGTATTTCTCACAGTTCTAGAGGCTGGGAAAGCCAAGACCAAGGTGCCTGAAGATTCAATGTCCCTGTTCTCTGGCTCATACACACAGCTTTCTTTCTGTATCCTTGTAGTAGCATGGTCAAGGCAGCTCTCTGAGGTCTCTTAGAGAAACACTAATCCCAGCTAGGAGAGCTCTGCTTTCCTGGTCTTATCGCTGCATGTCCTGACACTGTTGACTGTAGGGTTAGGATTCCATCATCTGCAGTTGGAAGGGACATAAGCATCTAGCCCGCTGCACTACTTTCATGCATGCAAATGTCTCCAGTCCCTTAATAGCCATTTGAAGGCAGAACTATTATCGCATTTTAGTAGCATCCAAGGCTCAGTTAAAGGGCAGATCTAGAATTCAAATGCAAGCCACGCAGATCACTATCTGAGCTCTTAACCTCTAAACATTTCCCTTAAAAGGCCTAAGACAGAAAAGTGTCACAGAGAAGCGAATGGCTGACATTGTGAGCAACAGGAAGTGACCATAGAAAAAGAGGGACTGGAAAATGGGTCCGGGTCGGTGACTCACGAAAATAAGTTTGAATGACGAATGTGAACTAGTTAGCAAGAGTGGAGACAAAACTCTAGGGACACAAACTCAGATTAGGTTGTAGAAACAGGAGGGGATGTGCTTACGGCTGTAGAACATGCTGGAGGCAGGGAATGGAAGCCTCCCAGCTCTGACATGTGCAGAGGTGCATTTCATCAGGTGCTGTGTACATGGACCTTAGCCTGGAGAGGTAGCAGGTCTGAGACAGTCAGGATCTGACACACTCGATAAGGAGCAAATACATTAAGCTATGTAGCAAGGAACACCAGACACCCTTAAGTGGTGGATACATCAGTAACCCCAATGTGATCATTCACATTACCCACGCACACTTGAATTTCACAGTACAATCGATACATGTATACTATTAGTACATCCCAATTAAAAGTAAAAACACACATTCTTCAAAGGCTGAGATTTGCATTTGGTAGTAGCTAGAAGGTTATTTGCAAAGGAAAGGGTGTGGGAGTATTAGATTCATATATGAATCTCTTTAAAAAAAAATGCCAGAGAGCTCGTGACTGTAGGACTCACCAACTGCCTTCTGGTTAGATCTTTAAAGCCACTACACAAGAAGAATGCATGCCCAGTGCTGTGAATCTGTTCCAGAGCCCATGACCGTGGAGGTCCCAAACCATAGCAGGGAACCTATTGCTGTTACTTTGCTATGTGAACATGGTGTCAAATGGCCTGCTATTTCCTGTATATCCTCACAGACTAGGGCAGCTCTCAGCCTCTGTCAGGAAAGCTTCAGCTTGAAGTGGGTGGTGAGAATCCTTACGACTGAGGAAGGGGTGGAGACTGAGCGAGTCCACCCCAAACAGGACATTTGCTTTCCCCAAGGCATACATAATGGATGGGGAGTAATTTAAGATCCAGAGCAAATACAAAGTGTGTCCCTAGTAAATATTAATTCTCCACCTGTGCTGAAATGTGGGTTTCACAGAGGGGAAGAAAATCTGTTCTTCTCCAAGTGACTCTGAATCTAGTGGTACTCAACTTGTGGGTCAAATATCAGATAGTCTGAATATCAGATATGTGATTCATAACAGTAGCAAAATTACAGTTGCGAAGTAACAATGAAATAATTTAATGGTTGGGTTTCACTACAACATGAGGAACTATATTAAAGGGTCACAGCATTAAAAAGGTTGAGAACCACTGATCAGGAGGATATCTTCAAGGAGTCCATAGAAAGAGGGTAAACACATGATCAAAGCATTACTTGCTTTTCTGATCAAGAGCAAGGTAACTATAAAGGAAATTCATGAAGGCTGGAGTAAGGCCAATAGGAATCAGAATAATTGATCTGATAATCATTCATCATTTGGACACCCTTGAGGTTAAAATAATACATCCACATATGGGAAGGGACCAATGGCTAATGAGTTGCTCCTTCTGAGAATGTGCTTTCTAAAAGTCAGAAATACCTAGCAGTCCACAATCTCCAAGGAAATAACTTCACTTGCCTTAATACAAGAGGTATTAATAGTTTACTGGGGTGAGACAGCTTAATGGGAACTAGAATAGCCTTCTAGAACTCCTCACACTATGGTGCCTTTATAGATGGTAACACTGTGTAACCAAACAGCTGAAAGTTGTGAGTTCTATACATGGATTCTACCCACACCTGCCCTCCTCCCACCATAAAACACTTGCATATCTCTTTTTAAAAAAAACTGAAGACTTCAGATTTTGGAGTCATGTGTATAGAAAATCAGTTACTGCTAACAAAAAAAATCTTGAAGAAATGCCCTATTTATTTAAATCTGAGTTTCTTCAAGTTTAACTTTTTGGCTCCATTCTCTAACTAAATGCAGCCATGCTTCTTACCAGATCCTCTGTATCCCTCAGAGGAGGGAAAAGACACAAATTCCCTGGTCCTCGAATGCCTGCCCTAAGGGCCTCTGATGGTTTGAGTGTATGAACAAGGGCACTGTGGACAGAGCTGAAAGCAGTGTCTTGTGGCGTGTTAACCAAGCTCAGCATGTCTACTTCAAAACAGCCAGTAATAGGGGAAATAGAGAGACAGAGATCCAGGGAGCCCAAGGGAATTGTCCAGAGTGTGGGAATTAGTAAACACACTCTTCTGTCCCGTCATCATCTTACCAAGTTGTCTAACCAGTAGGCAACCCTGTCTCCTTCGATCGATCACGCCATCATTTGTGAAACCGTGACAGTCACTTGGGAGGAAGACTTTTCTCTGTGATGGAGTAGTGGCCTGGGGATCCTTTCAACTAGAAGGGGCCTCACCCATCTCTCAGATTTCCTGACTTTGGTTTTTATTTGAAGAATCCTGCTGTTCTCTGTTCTAACATCATCCGTCTTTGTCAGCACCCGAGGCCACAACTTCATCCGAGTGGCCAGGGATCTACAGCAGAGGGAGTGCACCAGAGAGACTTTAAACTCTATGACATTTATATGGACTCTGAAATCACCAGAGATGAATTGAGGCTGCCATAAAGCCTCGGGGTAGCCAGGCAAACAAGACTAAGGGGGACTAGCTAAAGATGGTAGGAAAAGCAAAAGCAATAGCTCTGTCCCCTTCCCCACCTACCCCTGCAGAGGTCAGCTCATATCTTGCTTAGGACATTGGGAAGGCAAGTAGATATGGGGTTTCTCAGAAGCCAGCAGGGCAACCGACTCATCTTTAAATATCAGTGGTACTCCTTGTGGCCACGGACATACCAATAACCAACACAGGCAACCAGACACTTACAGAGCCCCACTTTGAAGCCTCCCTGTCAATCTTAGTGGAATAAAGAAAAGATGGAGAGTCAAGCAAGACCTCAAATGCACATCTGCCGTGTAACCCTGGCAGGGATCCTCACTATCATGTGATCCTCGCCATCAGTCTTCATGTGGCTTATGGGAAGGCTGGCCCAAGGTGGACAGAGCTCTGATCTCACGCTCTACGTGCTTATCCTGTGAGCTGGAGTCAAAGACAGCAGCAAGCCTGGGTTTGCATCATCAGCATGGTGGGACCTACTTTACCTGACCCAACAGGTATTTTGTGAGATGTTCAGAAACCTGAGTGAAAAATGATCTCTACCACAAAATGGTCACTTATTTTAATAGCTAACAGTAGCCAGTTATGCAAGCACTTCTTGCGACTGGGCTTGCTGCAAGGAGAATGCCCACTTGTCGGAAATGGGCCTCCCCTACCCTAATCCTTGCCGTTCCACGTGGCAGTGTATGTACTCTCTCAGACCACTACGTACATGTGTAGACACATTCTTCAAGGACCGCTGCAGTGAACTTTGGAAGATGCACACATTAACATATACATATACATCATATACATATACACATACACACATACACACATACACACATACACATACACATACACACACATACACATACACACATACACATACACACACATACACATATACATACATATACATATACAATTTAAATCACACTAACACAAGCACATTTAAAAACTCATCAATGCCAGAGAAAGCCCCACATTTCTACATGGAGAAAGAAAAACAATACATTTGACTTACCAGCTTAATCTCTTCGAGGCAGCAGAGGAACAAGTTGCTGGTAAGTGTCCAGTGCTTTCATTCAATAAATCACATTGGCTCTGCTTTCTCCTGGAGCTCAGCCTCTGCGCAAAGCAAGCGAACCTCCTTCCTATTCTGTGCAAAGAATAAAATGCGAACAGGATCACTCCGGGCAAGAGCCGAAGTCCATGATCACTAAGCTTCTTCTGAAGTGAAAGAAAAGCAGGGACGATGCATGGGGAGAGGAGGGGAGAGGGAGACAGCGTGGCTTAGAGTCTAGGTATATTCTCAGGACTGGAGGGGGGCGGCGGGGGGAGGCTGGTTTTCTCAAGCGTGTGTGTGTGTGTGTGTGTGTGTGTGTGTGTGTGTGTGTGTAGTAAAAGGGAGCCATGACTTCGGTGTGTGTTTAGCCTATCGTGTCTGCAAGGACCATTCAGAATGGCACTCGGGAACAACAAGCACACAATACTGAATCAAAATCAACTGTCACTCACAGGTTCACAAAGGGACAGTGAGGTAGCCAGCGAGCTCTGTACCACATCAGTGGAGGGGAAGAGTTATCACCTGTGACTCAAGAGCCCCTTCCAAGATGTGCTCCCACAGCTGCCGGGCTACAGCAGCACACAGGTGGCAGCGGCGGCCCCTCTCTCCTCTATACTTCTGCTAGGAGTTGGGGGGAGGGGGGCGGCCCCTAAGAGAACGGAGGCTGCTCATCTTCGGCATGGTTCTGAGTGGGAGTGAAACAGTAGTCAGCAAACACGGGGCTTAGCATCCCACGAGGCTCAGCCTCATGAAGAAGATTCCAATGCTGTTTCTGTGCCAGCCACATATGGGTGTACCTGGCTCCTTCCCCAGTGCTGTGCTTCACGTGACTAATGCAACACGAAAAATGAATTTCCTAGAAAGCCATGCAAGAAGGCTTCTCTTATGTCTCCCTCGGAAATAAAAAGCACAATGACCTTTGCACATATTGGTTATGTTAGGGAATAACTTTGCTGCCTCAAGAGCTCATATGTAACACACACACACACACACACACACACACACACACACACACACACACAGTCCTAACCTAGCAACAGCATTAAAGATCTTTGTAAAGCTCTATTGAGGTACACTGCCAAATAAACGCTAAGCTTCTGCTTCAATGACTTCAGATAAAATTTCGGACTCTGATTAGACACCCCATCTGCTTTGTCATTTATGCCTGGAGACAAACCAACCTCTAAATTTTGTATATGAGTCTCTAGTGAATCAGGAGATTGTCTCTTGGTCATAAGCAGAGAAGTGGAGCATTAATTTGGGGTTGGTCATGTCCTAAGCTAATGGGCAAGGCATCTTGTATTCATGAAAACTCTTCTCCTTTCTGGAGACATCCTGGCGCCTGCCAGCTCACTCTGACAAGTGGCAGGTGGTTTTGGAGCTAGAATTTGAGGTAAGAAAGTGACTCAGAAGGGGCTGAGGATGCATCTCAGTTGGTGGAAGGCTCGCCTAACCTGCACTTCCCTCTTCGGGGCCCCACCAAACTGGGCATGGTAGTACACGTCTGTAATTCCAGCACTTGGGAGGCAAAGACAAGAGGGTCAGAAGTTCAAGTTGAAGTGGGGAGTTAGAAGCCACCCTGGGACACATAAGATGTCTTGGAAGAAACCCATGACTCCGAAAGCTAGACAACTTGGTGGCCCAAAGGAAGAGCTCACCTTGACTTTCCAGAGATGTCTTACATCTCTACTCAGAGAGTTTAGAGCTTACATTATTTCTAAAACATTTATCCTTTTTTTAAAAAAAGATTAGTTGAGGAGGTAGGAGTGAGGTATGTGCATGAATGTGCCTGTGCCCGTGCACGCGCGCGTGCGTGCGTGCGTGCGTGCGTGTGCTTGTGTGTGTGTGTGTGTGTGTGTGTGTGTGTGTGTTCCTGCTACAGTGCATGCAGAGGTCAGAAGATAACTTACAGAACTTGGTTCTTTCTCTTGATCCACCCCAGGAGCCCTGAGGATGGAATTCGGACCTTAGGCTTAGGGGAAGGCAGGCACCTCAGCTGGGAGGCTGAGCCGTCTTGCTGGTCCTTTTCTCCCTTTCTGTCTTTGTCTATATCTATCTACAGAGAATTGCTATGAATAATCTAAGTTGGGACTATGCCAGTCCAGGTGGGTGAGACATCTTTTTATTGTCCATCCAGGATTCAGGCTGTTCTCTTACCGTTTAAACCAAGTGATTTCCAGGTGAAGGTTCCCATGCTATCTAGGAGATTTTTGACTTTAATACCGTTTTACTTTGACCCCATCTGTTAAAGTCATGTGACTCTTGAGTAATTCTATCATGGTCAGAGGCTACTGGGTAGGTGGCTCGGTGGGTGGTGGAGCGTGTCACAAGTTCTGTCTTCAGTGTACCCCCAAGAGGATATGACAAGATGTCTCTTGTCATAGTAGCCCAACTTCTGGGAGTGTGCTGAACATCTAATCTAAAAATCAGGAGTACAAAAATGCTCCAAAACCTCAAATATTTTGCATATAGATACAGCAGCAACGAGTGGAGAAGTCCATGCTATTGAAACTATTAAAAACATATTAAAACACCTTCGGGTTATATGGGTAAGGTTTGAGGAACAAATGAGTCTGTATTTAGACTGGCCTTGAAATCCTAGGATGTGTAGAACTGTTTCAAAAGCCCAAATCTTGGACACATTTTAGTCCCAAGCATTTGGGGTAAAAGGTAATGAATTTGTACTCAGTGTCAGGTCAATAGGCCCAAGTCCTTGGCAAAGGAGCTTCAGGACTCTTCTAGTCCATAATCTATTCTTCAATGTATATTTACCCATGTCCTTAAGAAAGTAGATATACTGTGTCACACAACTGCATGCTTCCCACCAGTGTAAGATCCTGGGCTCACCTTAGGAACGGTATCCTTTCCTGAGCTTCCTAATCTCCCTGACCTAATGTCTTCTTCCCTCCCTACTTGCAGTCAGCCTCAAAGTCATTTTGAATATGTTTTGGTTCCTTAGCTATGCCAGATGTTTTCCTAACACCAGTCCTTTGCACAGGATGTTCTGGCTGGAGGTTCAGCCCCTTTTTAATGGTTAACTCCTCTCCATCCTTGAAGTTCCAACTTAAACCTCTTCTCTGGGCTTTCCTGAGCCTTGGGGTCCTTGCCCTGTAGTCTGAGATGTGGCACCTGATGCTCTCCCTCCTCATCACTTTTTGTCACACTTGTTGTCTATCATTCATCTCCTTTGCATTGTAGAGCTTGAGTGACTTCCAGGTCTCCTGTTCAATGCTGTATTCCAGTATCTAGCAGAATTCCAGACATGTGGAAGACATTTAATATATACATAGTGTTTCATCAACGTGCATAAGCATGTACTTGTTGAATATTGAGCGAATAACTGAAAACCCCAGATGAAAAATGAGAGGAGGCCTCAGGATGCAAAGATCTTGGTGTTTTCTTGGTATGCCCTGTCTACGTCTTCTCATCAAGCATATGCACTGAAGACTTGCCTCCTCTGACTAATTCTTTTCAATTAATCTCAGCCCATACGGATCACACACCCTCACTCTGTCCCCCACTCCCGAGCACTTTCACAGCATGTTCTTGCTTTTTTGTTCTCCAGATGTTTCCTGGGGTTTGTGTCATGTCTACAGACTGGTATTCTCCATAACTCCTAGCATAAGCCTGCAATTAGCAGATGCTTGATTCAACGAACAGCAGGCACTCAAATGGGGAGTTTCACGATCAGAGCCTTGTAGGAAGATGACTCTGTTTTGTGGGGGATGGATGGCTCAGATGAACCAGACTGAAAGGGGAGTTTACTAACGACTACAGCACAGACTCTTGGGATCTCAAAGCAGACTTCTGTTCTCTTTTCCTCCCCTCTCCATGTCCTAACACCAGTGCCCTCCTTGGGAACACTGTGAACGTTCCTTCCGCTCTCAGAACATCCCTCCACCCAGTTCTACCCCCACAGTCCTCTTCCTCGCTTAGGTTGTCATTGTGCCTCTCTGATTTGATGAAAATGTCCTTTGAAGAAAGAGATGACAATTTTATTTTCCCTCATGCAGCCTCTGCAGCTCTTGGCCTATTACCTTGCAGATAATAACTGCTCAGTGAACTTGAAGAAAGGGAAGCCTTCATGAAGCTGGATGGTTGGGAGGGCTGAGGGAGAGTGGGGCTATCTTTCTAAAGACAAAAGAGACACATTTAATGACAGCAATGCAACTGACTGACCATAGTACAGGTGGGGATGAATAAGTATCATTCACAGGATTTGAGCAGCGTGTATAGGGGACAGTTAGTCACTTCCTCCTGAGAAGTGTAGGGAGGAGTGAAAGAAGATTGTACTATTATGTGTATGAATGAAGACTCCTGCAGATTGGCAAGAAGAGGAGTCCAAGGCACAGAGGCCAAGGGGACTTTGGCAGGGATGAGTAGTCCCTGGAACTGGACTGCAGTAAATAGTCACAGATGAACTTGTTAGAACTTGTCTCACAAAGTAGGCCTGGGGAGGACTTGATGGTGTGTTGAGTCTAGACTTCCTACTGGCAGTGACACAGATACCTGAGAAGATGAACCTAGAAATTGAGAGATGCCAGTGCTCAGGGCCTGTGAGGAGTAAACCAAGAGACAAGAACAAGATGCACCTAGAGGGGCAGAGATGGACTTGTTGACAGAAAGAAGCTAAAGAGTTTCAAAGTTTCTTTCCATCTACATGGACTCATTTCTAGGATACGGTGTATGTATTAGTTCTTAGGCCTCTGCCATACTGTTTTGGTTACTATGGCTCTGTGGTATGTTTAGAGACTGAGAATTATGATGCCTCCAGCTTTTCTCCCCCTATCTTTTGGAGTTTCTTTGCATCTGTATGAGTTTGGGGATTCTTCTTCTCTTCCTCCTCCTCCTTCTTCCTCTTGGAAAGAGAACAATATAAAAGGTTTAATCCAAGTATTGGCAGATGACAGCGATGCTGGTTATTGCAGGGCACACATGTAGAGGTGCTGGGAGCATTCATGGTCCAGTCTGTGCACATTTCTTCAGAGAGAGAAAGAGCAGGGGCAAGGAACCACTGCAATGCATCTTGGGTACTTTGCAGAGCAGTTGGTGTCTGATAAAGAACTCCGGCTAGGGTGTAAGAATGAGCTGCCTGGAGCAGCACACTAGGCCCTTTGCTGGTATTTTTTTTCCTCCTTTGTAGGGATAACAGTTGTCCTGGAAACAGACCATCGTCATCCATTGTCACAGCTTGCCTCTCCTCCCTGGAATCGTGTTAGCCCCAGGGGAAAAAAACCTAGAGTTTGGGAAGGAAAGTCTGAGCTTTCGCCCAGATCTGTTCCTTATGGACTGGGTGACCCTGACAAGGGATTTCTTATCATTGGGCTTTCGTTTTCACTCTCGTAGCAATAAATGAGTGAGTTGGACCTGGCAAACTGAAAGGCTCCTTTTAGTAGTCTGTCTTCTGCTTGGCAGTGCAACGTCTAGAAGTTTGGAATGCTCTGGAGGTTGGGCCCAAGCTTACCCATATTACCAGCCAGTAATAGTCCCCATTCCTACCAAAAACCCTGCCCGGGTTTCAGAACATTCATACATCATTGCTAAAGGTCTGTCTGCCCCCGGGGGCTAGTAACATGCGGTTTGTTTGTAAGACATAAATTTAAATTGATCACTCTTTGATGACCATTTGAATAATTTTTCACTCTTTCTCCTTGTTCGCCCTTTTCAATTTAGGGAGTGCCTTTTCATCAGAATCTCAAAATTAAATTATGACAAGCAAGTGGCAGGTCCTTCCCTGTGGTAGGCAGAGAGGCTGCCCCCGCCCTCTTCTCTTCTGTAATCCCTCAACCTCCTTCACACGGAATGCAGCTGTTTAGTAATGGGCTGTGTGTTTTTCTCCCCCAAAGTAAAATGTGCCACTTATCAAAAAACAGTGAAAGGAAGGGGAGATAAAAATAAAATAAAAAAGAGAACACCTCAAGAGAGAGAGAGAGAGAGAGAGAGAGAGAGAGAGAGAGAGAGAGAGAACACCTCAGGGTGAATTCGAACGTGCTTATTATGTGTGAAGTTCTCAGTAACGAATACCACGCCCCGCCTCTTCCCCTCCCCCTCTACTAATCCCCCAAAGAGGGAGAAGAGCTTCAGGGAGGGTGCGGGTTATTCGGTCTCAGATATACCCTTTCAAAACGCAAAACGTGCAGACTGTTCACGGGCATGTTATTTCTTGATGATTTTGTTTGAAGCCCCAGACGACCTTTCAGAATAAAAGTCACGCCTTCCTAACATGCTGGGAACCCGCTTGTGGAATTTGTCCCTCAGTCTTAGGAGCCCAGACACTAGACATTCAGAGAGATTCAGGCAGAGGCGGTCCCCGGTCTTTTTACTGCAGTCTCCATACAGCGTTGATCTGGACCGGTCATGGGAGGTTTTTCCAGACTGGGGATTTTGAGAAGCACGATTCTCTTAGGGAGGTTACAAACCCTTCACTGACAGCTTTCCAAGAACAGCTCTGTGAGTCTCTCTCCCGCAGCCTCCCAGATTGCTGCAGCTCCGACGACCAACGACGTGATAATCAGAGTCCCTGAACTCCTGAAAAGTCTTCTTGTTCTGCCCGCCACCCTCTCCAGCTATGAATCCCCTATTGTCTGCAGGAGCCCAGGATCCCCACACCATGCCGAGGCAGGAATGCGAGCCTCCTAGGTCTGGTTCTCAGCACAACCTTACCCCGCAGGTCACAAAGCCCCATTTATACACAGCTCCCAAGTTTTTATCATAACTCTTTATCGACTCAACCCCATATATCCTCCAGGGTAGTCCAGAGACGTCTGGTAATGAAGCCCATTTATCCTCATTTTCTCAATTGGCACACTTAAAATTCCAATATTTATGTTCACACTGTCTTAATTTTGGTTGTCAAAGACAGTCTGGTAGACAAGGAGCATTGCCCACGGAGAACTGACCTCACGGAGAAGTTCACTAGACCCCCAATACATAATGAGGTTTGCCACAGCACCAATCATGGCATCACAAACAGTTTGCCATTTACAGCTTGGTGGGAAAAAAAAAAGTCACATCAGTCTAATGCGTTTCTCGTGCCACCCAGAAACTGTGCCCAAGTCTCACACTTTACAAAACAGGATTAGCCACCCCTTGATGAGGAAATCAAGGCTCAGGGAGATTAACTAGCTTGGTTATGTGCACTTAGGGGCTGAGCTGAGACTCAAACCTAGGTCTTCCACTGCAAAGTTCCTGGCATTTCTACCTCACGCCTTTGCCTCTTATCACGGATGGAGTCTGTGAGTAAACTGACTCATTTTTTTTTTAAATCACAGATGTATTAAGAATTGTGAACTTGGGGCTGGTACTATTCATGGCAAGTTGAGCCATGGGTTTGGCTTTGATGAGCCTTGCACAGGATAAGGGCAGATTGGGAACCAGAAGCATGTATTCCTGTCAATAGGTGGCAGTATTCCCCTAAATCTCTCCAAGAGGAGTCAGCCCGGTTACTTTGCCTAACCCCATCCCTAAGGCCATTTATGTTCTGGGGTGTACCAGCTTTGGTCTTAATGAGTAGGGTGTGCAACAAATTGGGCGCTAATTGCGACTCAAGCATGCCACTGCACTGTGAGAGTGGGACTTCAGTGGGGTTATGGTAAAGGACTGTGGTCCCTACAGAGGTGTGGAATCCCTTTCCCTTTGAGCTACTCACCGTGACTGGCAGTTCAAAGCCAGAGATGATTTCTGTGTCTTCGCCCACTTTAAAAAAATCATGTACAGAGTTCTCAAGTACTTTATGGACAAAATGGTGAGTCTCCTAGAATTAGATCATTCAAAGCAGGGATTGGGGTTAGGCTTGAGGGTGTGTGTGTGGGGGTAGGGCTCAGTGGGGGTGGGGTTGCTCAGATGAAGATAAGAATACAATGAACAGGTTGCCTGGTTCTTACTTCTCCAAGCCTATGTGTATGCATATGCATGCCCATCAAATCTCAGGATCATCAGCAGGTAGGTAAATCAGCCCACACAGGTGAAAATGATCAAGACCAAGAGTCAAAATACGCATGAATAAGGAAAGGAACCCTCTCTGAGTTTTATGCAGACTTCCATCTCTCTATCTCTTATCTCTCTTCCATTCTCTCTCTCCTGCTCCCCATTTTCTTAATAAAGAAAAATGTCAGTGTCTAAAATAAGTACAGTTGAAACTATTAGTCCAGAGTCAATGTTTATCTCTTGGCACCAGGAGTCTTCTCCAGTAGAGCCTAGCGTTCTGAAGTCAAGAGAACAGGTGCTGGGGCAGATGGGAAGGGTAAGAAAAAAGTCTGGAAGCTTCTTGGCACATCTCTGTGCTGGCTTCTCCACTCTCACGTGGGATTCTTAGAACAGGATGACCATGAAACAGTGGTGAGTGGAGTCCTCTGTCATGGAAACAAGGCTTTGACTCAAGTTAGAGTCTCAGGAGACCATACTCAGACAAACTCGGATTGGCTGACGTTTTCCAGAAGGTGTTCTGCCTACATACAGGACAGTAATTCATATCTGTTTTATGCATCAAGGGACTTTCCCTCTCTAGCTGAGGTGTTTGGGACTATGCTAGCATTCTCAGCTTGTGGCTGCTTTTGTAAAAAATATGTAGGGTCTGTCTACCTTCCATACTGGATTGGAACCTCCCTAAGGGCAGGGCTCAGCCCTTGTCAACTTTTGACTCCTCCTCAACTTGTGAGTGGTAGATGATTTTATATATGTGTATATATATATGTGTGTGTGTATATATATATATATACATATATATATATGTATAATATTTGAATGGAATTCAAGAAACCCCTGAGGCAAATATTCTACTTTCTCATTTATTTTTTTAAAGATTTATTTATTGTTATATGTAAGTACACTGTAGCTGTCTTCAGACACACTGTAGCTGTCTTCAGACACACTAGAAGAGGGCATCAGATCTCATTATGGATGGTTGTGAACTTCCAAGTGGTTGCTGGGATTTTAACTCAGTACCTTTGGAAGAGCAGTCAGTGCTCTTAACTGCTGAGCCATTTCTCCATCCCCCATCTCATTTACTTTTTAAGAAAAACAAATTAGAGCTTGGCTGTTGGATTGGACACATGGGCC
Organism: Apodemus agrarius; assembly: GCA_964023405.1. Lineage (NCBI taxonomy): Eukaryota > Metazoa > Chordata > Mammalia > Rodentia > Muridae > Apodemus > Apodemus agrarius. Next base: position 75,776,841 of record OZ030015.1, read on the forward strand.
ACAGTTTTGATTTTTTTTTTTTTTTACGTGATAGTCCATTTCAAGCAGCATTTGTGATCATGGACCTCTCTTGTCCAAAGCCACCTCACTCCCACCCACTAGAACCAATAATTAACTAACTTTGTGTCATTTGTACAATGTCCCGGTCATATGAGGGGTTAATGCTGAGGTTGGCACAAAGGTTGTTCCAAGGTCGCGCAGTGATTCCTGTGGTGTCTATCATTCCAATTCTTGCTTTTTGTGGTTTACAGATATGAACCAAACTAAAAGCCGAACACAACAATGCTGTTTCCTCACGTCCTTGGGTCATTGTTTGCCATTTAAGGGCAAAGCTAAACACAAAAGGAGACATCTTTCTTTAAAGGCTCACAAAATTGCACCCAACCTCTTAGGCATATCAGGATAGACCAGCATGCTCAGTAAATGGTTTACCCAGTGGAATGGCAAGGGCTCAATGGTATTGTCAGCAGTAAGAGCCCAGCTGTAGATTGTCTAATGACTGTTGAATGGACTGGATATTGGGACACACGCCAGCCTCATCCACAGCCATGGTGAGAAACATGAGATGGCCAGGTCCCTGGGACAACAACTATAACTGGAAACCACGAGGCAAGTGCATTCCCTGCTGATGGTCTCTGGTTCCTGCTGGCATCTCTCCCCTCCTGCTGCATCAATCTGTCATCGTAAAAAAGAAAGCATGACAAAAAGAAAGGAAGGAAGGAGAGAAGAAAGAAGAGAGGGAAAAAGGAAGGAATAAAGAGGAAAGGAAAGGAGAGAAAAGAAAAGGGAAAAGCAAAGAAAAAGGGACCATGAAATAGAATGACAGACAGTTCAGTAGTTACCTAATCCTCCAGGTAAATACTTCTTAATAGGCTTCCCAACTTTCCCTAAGCGCAAACATCCCAGCAAACCGGAACAGCATGCTAGGTGTCAAGCATCCCAGGAACACAAAGGAGAGGGCAGCAGGGCTGTTCTCCTGCATAAGAATCCAACAGGTTGATTTGTAGCATCTCTGAACAACGACCCAAGTCTGCTGAAGGATTCTCTTGTTATGTCTTCCTCATGTTTAGCCTTCTTTTCTATCGAGAGAAGGGATCAAAGGATGCTCTCTGAAGAGCCACATGCAGTGCTCCCAAGGCAGTGAATCCAGGAGGCTGATGGGGGCACATCACGAGAAGGGCATCTCTGTCCAGATGCTTTTATTTCTCTCTAGCTATACCTGATTTGTACTGACGGGCTCCGATGCTTCAGAGTCAATATATGTGACTACTTCTGTCCCAAGAAGTATGCTTGAAATAATGTACATATCGGGATCATTAATGTTTGCTTGAGAATAAATAAACTGAGGATCGTGGACGTGTTATTAGCACCCCTTCGTTTCTCTTCAAGTTGGGTTTAGTAAGCTAACAAGATGTCCCTGTTGATGGTACTGAGAACACAGGAGCGTCCCAGCCTTTGGCAGTGTTAGGTGAGCCCCCTTGGGATTGTGGTGGCAGTTTTACAGGAAATGTGGGCCAGTCAATTCACAGAGAAAACCCATCTGATGGCTTACTTCTATCCTCCCATCCCCAGGTGCCAATCAAAATAGATGTTGCAGTCCCCCAGAAATAATTCTGTTTGGTGTTTGAGTCCAGGCTTATGTTGAATTCATTCTAGGGTCCTAAGACTGAATCATAGAAAGATACTTTAGCCCTAGGTGGACTGATAAAAAAAATAAATAAATACATAAGTAAATAAATTTCAAAAATCCTCCTTACCCCTTTGAAGGCTTTCTCCCTCACTCACTTCAGTGCCTGAGGGCTTTTTAGTTGGCCTGTGACCCATTTCCTGCCAAATCCCTTATTAATCCCCAATTAAATGTTGTCTTTTATAAAACTTGCATTGGTCATGGTGTCTGTTCACAGCAGTGAAACCCTAACTAAGACAGAGTTGGTACCAGGGACTGGGGTATTGCTGTGATAGGCATGACCATGCTTTTGTTTGGAATAATGTGGATTTTGAGACTTTGGATTTGGAAAGCCATGAAACGCTTTAATTGGGACTGGCTTACAGGTTCAGAGGTTCAGTCCATTGTCATCAAGGCAGAAACATGGCAGCATCCAGGAAGATATGGTGCAGGAGGAGCTGAGAGTTCTACATCTTCATCTGAAGGCTGTTAGTGGAAGACTGAGTTCCAGGCAGCCAGGGGGAGGATCTTAAGTCCACACCCACAGTAACACACCTACTCCAACAAGGCCACACCTCCTAATAGGGTCACTCCCTGGGCCAATCATATACAAACCATCACACCTTCTAACCCTCACAAGGAATGTTTCATCTGGTTGGTAAACTACAACGCCTCCTAAGCTGATCCTAACTTCACTTGGCAGTGGAAGTGGAATCCCTGCAACCTCGATCACAGGGGAGAGTCGGTGTAGTAGTCTGATGGAAGAGGAACTAAGAAGATGGCGGCATGTGCACATTCAGACTCAGGAGTGGAGTGGAGGGGTGCTTGGCCTCCAGTGGAACCCGGTGATTATACAGGCAGTCTCCCCTGTATGTTCAGTACTCCACGGCAAATGCCTCGTTCCACATCAGGATCGCTCTAAGCTGAAATGAAGAACTTCTCTGCTATTCTAAGATGTTCAAATGTCAGGGATATCGGGCTTAAAGCACACAGAGGCAAAGAGGTGTGTGGTGAGCTTGAGGTGGAGAAAAAGAAGCAAAGGGAAAAAGTAAAGTTAGAGAAGTTGTGAGTAGGCGTTTAAGAAGGCATTAGGGCTGGATCGCATGCCATTTCTCTGTATCCTTACCAGAGAACAAAGCAGCAGACAGAATCAGAGGTTGGTTCGCTGCATTCCCCATCTGGAGAGGAAAGCCAAGATTTGCCTGAGAGAGGATGGAGATGATGTTAGCTTCCACCTGCACGGCCATCCCAGCTGCAGACTCTCCTAGTCCTCAGGGCTCAGTGCTCATTCTACCCGACACCAACAGAGTCATCCGTTCCAATTGCTCCTTCACTGCAATGACAAGGAAGCTGGGGGGTTTCCTATGCCCTCTGCATCTCTAGAGAGCATTTCCTTCTCTGAGCAGAAAAACAAAACCTCCAGCACATGTTCTCCATCTCCCCGGGATACATGAGTGAGAGGCTCAAACACCCAGAAGCAGTTCCATCTCATCGCTGCATAAGGGCAGGAGGAATCATGGCCATTTCAACTGAATTAAACCCAAACAGGCCGAAGAGAGTTGCACGTGGCCCAGTGAAACACATTCTCACTTGGACAAGAAGAGCTTGCTTTGTGGTTGGCAGCGCTGAATGGTGGATAGAACAAAAACTCTATCTCTTTCAGTTAACCTAAAACCACCCCGATCTTCTTCCTTTTGGATCTATAGCTCTTTCTATTGCACTGTTAAGAGGCCTCAAGGTTCAGGATGCTGTGGAACACTCCAGAGAAAGGGGGCCTAATTTGGAGACTTTTCATGTGAAGGGGCAGGCTATCAGAAAGGAAATCATTTAAAGCCAGGAGGTTCTAGTTTACTACTCACTAGTCATGAATCTATGTCCAGTCACTTGACCCAGTGTTTAATGTTCTTTGTTTGTTTGAGGCAGAGTTTCCCTGTGTAATATAGCCTTGGCTGTTCTGGACTCTCTTTGTAGTCTAGACCTCCAACTCACAGAGATTTGCCTGTCTCTGCCTCCCGAATACTGGGATTAAAAGCATGTGCCACTTCACCGGACCAATGTTCTTATTTTTTGGATGGTATTAATAGTGATCACCTTACAGAAGGATTAAGTACAATGGAGAGATGGCTCAGTGGGGGAAAGTGTTTGTCAGAAATGCATAGGAATCTAAGTTCAAATCCTTAGAATCTATGGAAAGCCAGAGATGGAGTAGGGTGTGTCTGTAATATCAGTGCACTATGGTGAGATGGGATACAGAGGCAGGAGCATCCCTGGGGAGTCACAGCCAGCCTGCCCGCCCCATGTAGCCAAGCCAAACAATCTTGTCTCAAACAAGGTAGGAGGAAGGACTAAAGACTTAAGGGTGTCTCTGGCCTCAATGTGCATGCAGTGGTACTCTTATGTGTGGGGAGAAAGGGGGAGGAGGGAGAGAGAGACAGAGAGACAAAGAGAGTCAGTCACAAACATATACACACATGTAGACACACACACACACTCAAAGACAGTCACAAACACACAGATGCACACATACACACACATACAGAAACAGACATACAGAGACACACACAGAAACAGACAGAGACACACACACAGACACACAGATACACACACACACACACACACACACACACACACACACACCCCTCTACCAAATCAATCACAACAGGCTAGGCAAATGGTCAAAAGTAGACTGAGTACGAGGTATCATCCCCAAGCTCCTAAAGGAATGCTCATGCTGGCAGGTAGCTAAAACCAGGGCCTGGGCATCCCGGCAGGAAACCAGAAGATACAGTTGACATACCACTGAGAGAGGAAGAGGTAGGCTTCAGAGAGCTGGTCAGCTATTCCTTTTAAAGCTAAATACAATGCACATTATGATTCAGTTCTGCTTTTGAGTTATAACCCAATGGAAAAATAAATGCCCACAAAAAAAGGATAACACTAAAATTCTGTAACTATTTGATACCCAGTCTAGAAACATCCAAATGTCATCAATAGAATAGTAACCAATTAAACAAATTATACCAATAATTTGTTTTATAATTAATTTAATAGTCCTTGGTATTAGTTAATATCATGGACTATTGCTCAACAATCAAAAAGAATAATAAAGATACTCAAGAATGTAAATGAGTGACTCCCAAGAGCACTGGATGAGACAAAATGCTTGACACCGTAGAGTCTCACAAAGGTCAGGAACCAGCAAAACCCAGCTACAGAGGAAGAACGTGTACACTGGCTGCCCACTAGCTGGGAGACTGCCAGACTTGATCGGACAGCAGAAGACGTTCATGGCTGCTAGAAACGTTCTATACATTTGTGCATGTGTATGTGCATGTGTGTGTTTATGTGTGTATAGGCATACATGTTTATGTGTGTGTATATACATGTATGAGTGTGTGTGAATAGATGTGCATGCACATGCATTTGTGTGTGGAGGCCAGAGGTCAATGTTGGGGGTCTTCCTCTATCATTTTTCACCTTATATTTTTGAGACAGGCTCTCAAAAACTGAAACTGGAACACACACCAAAGCTAGACCGGCTACTCAGAGATCCCAGGAGTCCCTTTGTCAGTGCTGTAATCACAGGTGGGTGTTGCCACACCCAACTTTTTACTGAGGTGCTGGGGATCCGAACTCACAACCTCAGACTTGCATGACAAGCATTTTACCCTCTGAGCCATCTCTTCAACCACTAAAACATTCTACATCTTGGATTAGGTATTTGTTTTACATATGCACACCACACACACACACAAACACACACACACACACACATAACACACACACACACACACATATATTCACTCACCATATATGCATACATACTCACATGTACACACTCACCATACATGCATACACACATCACACCACACACCACACACACACACCCCACACATACACATATATGCACTCACCATACATGCATACACACTTACATGCACACACTCACCATACATGCAAACACACATCACACACAGATATCACACACACCATACATGCATACACACACACACACACACACACACACACACACACACACCACAACACATACATGCACTAACCATACATGCATACACACACATCACATACACATCCCACAGGCCCCCCCCCACACACACACACATCACCTCCACTCAAACAGTGAGCTATGGCTGGTAAGAGGACTCCTTCCAACCCCAATAGTTGACCGGACATGACTGGCAGCTGAAGAAAGGTGCTGGTAAAATCAAAACCGTCCTGAAATCCACCAAGCAGCTTGCCAGCTTGTTAGGGAGCCTCCTGCTAACATACTTGCACAGAGAACAGAGGACACAGGGCAGCTAGAGTCTTGATCCATTTCATCCTGTGCTGCTGCCTTTCCAAACGTTCCAGGGAAGGTAAGATAGGACTTGAGTGGGTTTGACCTGTGGCCAGGGAGAACATCAATCACTGTAGTAGTTAGTTGGCTCAGGGATGGCCACGTGTCTCCTGCCAATGAGGATTAGCCTTTGGGCTTCGCTTGAACTAATGGGACTCGTTATCCATACACTTCTTGGGACTCATTGTTAAACAAAAGTATGGCACTGTGGAGCTTGCTCAAAAAGTAGGAAAAATAGCTAAAACATAAAATCTTTTAAAATATGGCTTAGTTTCTACAATGTGACAGGGCGTTGTTGCTACAAGAGAGTAACTATGGGAAATTATGAAAAATATATTTTAGTGTTAATGTTATTTGGACAGGATCTCGCAGGCTGGCTTCAGGCTCACTATGTGGCCCAGGCTGGCCCAGGACTCCCGAGTTCCTTCCTCGGCCTCTTGAGTGCCCAAGCGACAAGTCTGACGCCATAAATATTAAGATTTTACTAATGTGATCCTGATTTATCACAAAATTTTTTCTTGCTCAATTTTTCAGAAAATTTATGTCTTATGTTCTCAAAACATATTTTTATCAACTTTATTTTGAATTTATATACTTACAAACAACATAAGTTATTCAGTTGTTCTTGAGAGATAGGACATTGTAATTAACTCTGGGTAATTTTTAACTGGCAGGTTTTTTGCTAATACAGAATACCTGGAGCTGTTGAGAAAGTTTCATAAGCCATAATACTATCTGGATAAATAACTTAACAATAAAAGTTTTAATGATCCACACTGATGATTTTCACAGAGCAATTTTTCCAAAAGATTTCACTCTATGTGAGTCTGTCTTATGGAATCTGAACTCAGTCTTCAATATGAATGTGTACAATGTCCTTCCTGTATCCTCTGATATTCTTTACAGCCTGGAAAGGTTTAAGAAGCAGAATATAGCTACATAGCTTATCCCTGAAAATGCCTGCTATAGGGCTGAAGAGACGGCTCAGTGGGTAATACGTGTGTGCACACATGTGAAGACCTGAATGTGGATGCCAGAAATCCCTCTCTGTGAAGCCAGGATCCGTAGCACATTTAAAACCCCCGCCTTCCTGCAGGGGTAGGAGGTGGAGATAGAAGTCTTCACAGTACCCCAGAGGCCAGCTAGCGCCCTGTACATAGCAGCGAACAAGAGACCCTCTCCCAATGAAGGAAAGAGGTAAGGACCAAGACTCAGGGTTGTTCCCGGACCTCTGCACACATACTATGGCACCGATGCACCTGTACTTACTCACATACATGAACATCCATACATATCACACACACAAAAATGCATGAATAATCAATCATGCACATCACACATCTGAATGCATGTACATACATGACCATTCTGTATCCTGTACATACATGATGCATGTACATGCATCACACACACACACAAACACATACATCACACATTATACACAGAGACAGGCATGGGTGGACACACACACACACACACACACACACACAAGATTTTCAAAAAACTTGCCATATTATATCATTGTATCTTTAATTATGAAGAAGATAATTTAAGATGATTTTTTCTCATTAATAACTGATTCATCTCAAAGCTCATACAAAATAATATTTCTATCTTTTGAATACAGTGAACTTTAAATTTAATTTATACTTATAAAGACAGAAGGAAAAAAGCAAAAGTAATTCTTTTCTTTCCTAATTAAAAAAATATTTTTGTGTCATTTTATACAAAATTTACACTAACTCTTCCCTCCCTGGCCCTCCTCCCAATCTTCTTGCCCTCCACTTACGCCTCTCCCTAGTACCTCCTTCTACCCCTCCTATGTTCATATCAGATTAATTCTACCACCCACCACTCCCTCCTCTTTCTTTCCTGTCTCATGGGTTCCTTTCTAGTTTCCTTGCCTCTATCCAGGCTTGCTAGCACCAGCAAAAGTTAAAATTCTAAGGAACAAATTCAACCAAAAGAGGAACAACACAAGTACATAGAAAGAGGTCCTCTATTCATGAATTTGAGGAATTAATATTTTTGTGTGCATGTGTGGGTGCTCATGTGGGTGAAGGTGCTCACATGGGTGTGGGTGTGGGTGTGGGTGCTCATGTGGGTGAAGGTGCTCACGTGGGTGTGGGTGCTCATGTGGGTGTAGCATGTGCTCCTACATATGTGGACGTAGCTCGGGAGGCCAGGGCACTACTTTGGGTGTTATTCCTCAGTGGATCCACAATTGTCTTGAGACAGGGCCTCTCCCTGGCTTTGGACTTGCTTGGTGGATTGGGCGGAGTGACCATCAGGCTGCAGGGATGATGCTCTGTGTGTCTGGGATTACAAGCACACACCACCACACTTTGTACTTTATGTGGGTTCTGGGGATTGAACTCAGGTCCTTAGACTTTCAGAGCAGGAAAGCAAGAGGGAAATCTCAGCTCAAGACTTAACATTGCTGAAATACAAGCACTAGCCATAGGGTCTATAGTTTCTGTCATTTTCAAAACAACAGTGGCATTTTGGTTTGTTTGTTTGTTTATAGATAGGACGAACAACACCCAAATTCATATGGAGTCACAGAAAACCACAATAGCTATACCAATCTTGTGAGGGAAGATCAAAGCAGATGATAGATAATACACTATCTGATTTCAGAACATATGTTAAAGCTATAGTGATCAAAACAATATGGTACTGACACAAAAATCCCAGCTACATAGGTTAATGGAATCGAATACAGAACTCAGAAATAAACCCACATATCCACAGCCACCTGATCTTCAGCAATGGGGCCAACAGGATGAGGTTGGGCTATTTCTGCAGCCACTTATATTGTGAAACCCACACATTCACATACAGGAGAATGAAAATGGATTTGTGACTAATGTACAAGTATCATCTTAAAATAGATGTCTTAAATTAAGAATGTACACTCTAAAATGAGTATCATAAAACATGATGGGAACCTACTGGAAACTGACTTAACAATGAGCTTTAAAACCTCACCTCCCAAGGCAAGGTAACAACAACAACAACAACAAAAACAACAACATGGTTTTACAGTAAGCTAAAACTTCTTTTGCACAGTGGCAGAAGTAGTTGACAGAGAGAGGAGACAATCTACAGAGTGGGAGAAAATCACTTCAAATGTTACTCCAGATAATGGGTCCGTATACACACTCAGGCCATGCAAAAGCAAGAACACCAGTTTTTAAAATTAAAAGCATTTCTTGTAAGAAGACCTACAAATTGCCAACAAGTTTACAGAAGAAGAGGTGGAGGAAAGGGAAGGAAGAGAAAGGAAAGGAAAGAAAAGAGAAAAAAGAAGTTCATTCCCACCAGTCATTGGGAAATGCATGGGCTGCAGCATCTCCAGAGAGGTGCCCAGTGGGGAAAAGAGCTTTGCCATTGCAGGTCTGACAACCAGAGGTCAGTCCCTGGGACACAGTGGAAGGAGAGAAAGAAATGCTTCCTGCACATTATCCTCTCACCTCCACCTGTGTGCTGCGGAATGCATGCACCCACACTCACTGCCTTAGTTAGGGTTTTACTGCTGTGAACAGATACCATGACCAAGTCAAGTCTTAAAAGGGACAACATTTCATTGGGCTGGCTTACAGGTACAGAGGTTCAGGCCATGATCATCAAGGTAGGAACATGGTAGCATCTAGGCAGGCACAGTGCAGGCAGAGTTGAGAGTTCTGCTTCTTCATCGGAAGGCTGCTAGTGGAAGACTGGCTTCCAGGTAGATAGGATGAGTGTCTTAAGCCCACGGCCACAGTGACACACCTACTCCAACAAGGCCACACCTTCTAATAGTGAGTGCCACTCCATGCCCTAAGCATATACAAACCATCACACTCACATACAGTATTAATGAAATATCTTTTAAAAAACCACTATATTGGGGGGCTGGAGGGATGGCTCAGCAGTTAAGAGCACTGGCTTTTCTTCCAGGGGACCTGGGTTCCCAGCACCCACATGGCAGCTCACAACTGTAACTCCAGTTCCAGAAAATCTGAAAATCCCCTTCTATGAAGGCATCAGAATGTAAGTGGTACAAAGACATACATGCAGGTAAAGCACCCATATAAAATAAACATTAAAAATATACTATATCCCATTGAGATTATGAAAAAGACAAACGATAATAAGTTTGGAAAATATATGCAGCAAGGGACCCTGTCCAGGGTTAGTGGGAATGTAAGTTATTGAGTAATGAGGCTCCTCGAAAAATTGAAATTAGAACTATTGTACAATATTTGCTATAGGTGATAAAATTGCCATGTTAAAGAGTTGCCTACATTATGTTTATTGCAGTAATTTTTCATACCATATGTCTGTTGACTGATGAATGAATAAATTCTGCAGTGTAATATTATTTAGCTATAAAGAAGGAAGAAATCTTATTATTTGTGACAACATAGATAAACTCCCAGGACATAATGCCAAGTGAAGTGAATCGGGCACAGGAAAAAAATCTGCCTGGTCTTAAAATCTAAAAATATCTGACTCGTGGTAGCAGAGAGGCAAGAAGATCTCTGTAAGTTTGAGACTGGTTACAAGGGACTGGAAAGTGGGGCGGGCAGTGGGAGGGGGGAAAGGGTAGCAAGTCAAAGGGTGACAAGTTCCAGTCATGCTGGGTGACTGACTCCTGGTACTCAGATGTGCAGCACTGAGTTGGCCATCAGCAACACTGTAGTCTACTTGGCTTGCTAAGAAAGTGGATCTTGGATGTGCTCAACAGATACAGGAAAGGCAACTATGTAAGGAGATGGATCTGTTAGGTTGACGGTAGCATCGGATATGCACACCCGGGGCTGGGGAGGAAGCTCCGTGTGTGGAGTGCTTGATACACAAGCATGCAGACCCGAGTTCAGGTTCCAGAGCCCATGTAAAAAAAAAAAAAGACCCTACATGGCAGCATGCACCTGTAACCCCGGGGTGGAGAGGACAGAGACGGGAGGATCCTGGGGCTCTGCCCTGGCCAGCTAATTTAGCCACTAGATGAGCTTTAGCTTTAGTAAGAGACCTTCTTTTGAGATATAAGGTGAAGCCAGGCTTGTTAGTGCTTGCCTTTAATTCTAGCATTCCAGGTTACAGTTGCAGGCAGAGGTCTGCGAGTTCAAGACCAGCCTGATTGACTTAGCAGGCCAGCTAGAGCTATGTAGTACTATACAGTGGGACCTTGTCCCAAAATGAACAGTTAAAGAGAAAAGAAAGGCAGAGTGCAATAGAAGAAGATACTCAGCTCTGGCCTCTGACTTCTACACATGCTCACAGAAACATGGGCATCTGCACGCGCACACACACACACACACACACACACACACACACACACATTACCATGCACCCATGAATAACATTAAATATAAAGATTCTATTTCTCAAGAGTAGCTCAGTCAAGCTACAAGGAGCTTAAGAATTTCCAAATTCATGAACAACTAAAACAAGAAGGAAAGAAGCAAAGATAGAGCAGAAAATCAAGGAAATTGAAAATAGTAAAACAATAGAGAAAAGTCATTGAAATGATAATTCTTCAAAAGAAGCTAAAGTTGTTAGATATAGTAAGAAGAGCAATTTTCTACTGTGAGGAATTAAGCAGAGGAGAAGGAGGAATGAGGGAGAAGAGGCCACTGCCTATCCTCCAGACCCTACAGGAAGGACCAGAAGGGAAGGGAACAGTTTCACAAGCCTGAGTTTGAACTTTTGGTGACATCATCTACTTGCTTGAAAAGTGCCAACAAGCCCAGCTTCCTGTACAACACAGATCCTATAACTTGCCTTTTAGTTCTTAAGATAATTGAATTCACGAATTTGAAACACACACCTCTCTAGGCCCTGATTTGGGTCATTAAGAGATTTCTACCCAATGTTTGAAGAATAAATACCAATCACCAGTCTTACTTGGGCTCTTCAAACACAGAAGAGAATGAGACACATCCTAATTTATTTTGTGAACCCTTGAGAATGAAACAAGACAAAATATTGAGAAAGAGAGAGAGAGAGAGAGCATCACACACCAATATCCCTCCTAAGTGTAGATGCAAAAGTCATCTGACTAAATAGTAGCATTGCCGGGCCTGCATGCACAAGACTCATGACAAGGTCAAGCCAGCCAATGCTTGTATGAGGGAGGGGCTCACCCCTACTGAGAAGCCACTGACAGCTAATGGCGACAGGGAGAGGGGGAGCCTTGTTTTTCAGAGATTCTGAGCAAGAGCAGCTGCCTGTGCTCCAGTAGATGGTCTCATACCCACGCATGTAAACTCAACACTAAATGGACTCAGTGGACATTGAGTTGAAAAGCAAGACAGAAAGAGAATTCACTAATGCACAGAAAGAATTATGCACTGCTTGCTACTGAAAACCAATATTATCTGAACAGAAGCAACGTCACATTCCTAGAAACATAGAATTCCACACTCACTAGGTCCTTCATAAAGATGGTTCTCAGGAGACTAGCATCGGGAAGGTCTTCAGACTGATAAAGCACACAGATTCAATCTCGCGGCTAACGGAATAGAGACTGAAGGCGTTGCCCTACAATCAGGAATCTGTCCTCACTGTTCTCATCAGAGCGCTGGGGTGCTAAGTCAGGGAACCCAAACAAGGCAACACAATGTTGGCATATAGATTTACTGTAATTCCCATCAAAATCCTAGGAGGTTTTTGCGATTGTTTTACTTAGAAAAGTTTTTTCTAAGATGCAAAAAGAAAGACAAACAAGATGGAATAGCTCTGTCACTCCAAGCAAGGGAAACGAAGTGGGAGGGGCCAGCCTACTCAAGGTCAAGACTGAGCATGTGTCTTAGTCCTGTTTCTGTTGCTGTGATAAAATAGTCCAATAAAAAGCAATCTTAAAGAGAAAAAAATATGTATTAGGATTGCAATCCCAGGTTACAGTTCATCATTGTGGAGAAGTCAAGGCAGGATCTTGAGCAGGCAGTCAGAGCCAAGAGCTAAGTGAGAGTTAATGAATGAGTGTTTAACATTGTTTGTTTTCTCTATTTATACATGCTTCAGAACTGTCTTAGTCAGGGTTTCTATTCCTGCACAAACATCATGACCAAGAAGCAAGTTGGGGAGGAAAGGCTTTATTCTGCTTACACTTCCACACAGCTATTCATCACCAAAGGAAGTCAGGACTGGAACTCAAGCAGGTCAGGAAACAGGAGCTGATGCAGAAGCCATGGGGGGGATGTTACTTACAGGCTTGCTTCCCCTGGCTTGCTCAGCTTGCTTTCTTATAGAACCCAAGACCACCATCCCAGAGATGGTACCACCCACAAGGCGCTAGGCCCTTCCCCCTTGATCACTAATTGAGAAAATGCCCCACAGCTGAATCTCATGGAGGCACTTCCCCAACTGAAGCTCCTTTCTCTGTGATAACTCCAGCCTGTGTCAAGTTGACACACAAAACCAGCCTATACAAGTATCCATACCCAGGACATGATGCTGCCCATCTAACTAATTAAGATTGTGGGATTGACAGAGATAGATACACAGACTGACAGAGCAGAATCCAGAAATTAACACACATACACACACACAAATGTGCTTGAATCATGGCACAGATGGGAATGTTATGTATTAGAGGAAAGAGAGCGTTTTGCTTCACATGGTGTGGCTATGAGTAGAGATTCAGGAGCAAAAAATAGGAGTGGGCAGAGAGCTCAGATGGGTAAAATACCTGCTCCACAACCATGGAATGCCAAGTTGAGCCCCAAAAACCCACATAAAAAGCTGGGCATGGCCAGGCATGGTGGTGCAAGACTTTAATCCCAGCACTTGGAAGGCAGAGGCAGGAGGATCTCTATGGATTTGAAATTAGCCTAGTATTGTGATTGCAGGATAGCCAGGACTACACAGAGATCCAGTCTCAATAAATGAACGAAAGAACAAACGAACAAACAAACAAAAACAAAAACCAAAACAAAAGCTGAGCATGACAGTGCTGGTTTATAATCAATCACATAATCCCAGCACTAGGGAGGCAGAGACAAGCAGATTACCAGGAGCTTGAATGGCTAGCAAGTATAGCCAAGTCCATGATCTCCAGGGTCAATGAGAGACCCTGTCTCAGAGAATAAGGTGGGGAACAATGGATCCCTAACACTGACCTTTGACCTACACATACACACACACACACACACACACACACACACACCCCAAAGGTACACACATCACAAGGTGGAAGCAAACAAACAAACAAACAAACAAACAGGAATCTCCAGTCAAAACCAAAGCCTCCAGCCTCAAATCTTACAAAACCATTTGGTCAAGATGTATTATGAATGTAAATGTCAAACTCTTAACCCGTCCAGACAACAACACAGGATCAAATCTCTGGGATGTCACAGTAGACAGAGCTCCCTGGACTTAATGCCATACCACAGCTATAAAGAAGCATGCTGATAAACTTCTTTGGAAAGGTAGCCTTCTGTGTTTTTTTTTCTTTTTTCTTTTATTTAAATTTTTATTTTCTATATTCTATGTTTACATTCCAAAGGCTTTCCCCTTTCCCAGTTCCTCCCCACCATACGTCCCATAATTCCTCTCCCCCCCAACTATTCCCCAATCATCCCCCCGCCCCCCACGATTTCTCTGTTCTGGGTCTACAAAACTGGATCCAATCTTTTCAGGCCCAGGGTCCTCTCCTTTCTTCTTGGGAATCATTTGACTTGCTAATTGTGCCTTGAGTATGTGAGAAGATGCTAAGCTTCGAGGTAGGGAGAGATTTTTTTCAAACCATGTGTCTGATTGAAAATAAGTGTGTAGAATGTTTAGAGAATTCTTAAAACCCAACAGCCCAGTGAGAAATAAGCAACTGACAGGAAGAGAGAGGTAAGTTACTGGAGAGGCTGTTTATCAGAGAGGACTCTGGGGACACTAAGACTGTGCCAACTCAGAGAGGTATCACCCCGTGCTGAGTTGTGGGTGGGTTTTGTGTAAGCCATTTATGCTGTTGGCTGGGAGGAAAGCTACCAGTTCACTACTGTCTAACCAAAGCTTAGTCCAGTGCTTTACACACACACACACACACACACACACACACACACACACACACACACACAGTTGGGGAGGGAAGAAGGGAGGGATGGAGGAGGCATGGATGGATGGATGGAGGGAACAGGGGGGGAAGAAGGGATAGAAGAGAGAGTATGTGTTTGTTGAATGTAATATTGCATACAGGATCACTTTTAAAACTCAGCCAACAAAACTGCATCTGAGTTGGACTGCAATGATTGTCCTTCAAGACTAATGGAATCATTGGCTCCCAGAGTTTCTCTATCTAAAAGTCCAACAGGGAAGATAACATTTCATGCCTGAGAATTTGGCTACTATTTACCTAACGTTCAACAACCCATGTAAGAGGCCAAGGAGAAAGGGGTTGTGGGGCAGGGGGCAGCGTCCCGGCATGGATTGCATATGACTAGCTACTTATTAGTAAAACCTGACAAATGTATTGCTTGTTAATAAGGGTGCAGTAACTTAAGGATAAGCGAGACACACTTTACTGTAACTGGGTCCCCAGTTATCAAAAGTTGGGATCAACTGAACTACTTCATAAGTTTAAGAAAACAGCATTTAAAGTAGAATAGGATGCAGCTGAAAGAGCTGGAGACCATTGTGTGGTGAAATAAGCCAGAAAGATAAGTACAATATATTTTCTTGCATGTGTGGTATCTACCTACCTAGCTCCCTAATCTACACATGGATGGCTTGAAATCAGAGGTGGGACTGAGAAGAAGAAACGAATCAGTGAAACGGCAGGAGGGGAAGAGGTTTGATCAAATAGATTGTGTACCTGCATGAAAATGCCACGAGACACATTATTTTGTACAACAAACATATGTTAATATGATTTTAGGGAGAAAACAAAAGGGGCTGGTCTGTGCCGGGTTTAGTAGCTCACACCAGAAATCTCGGTACTTGGGACTCTGTGTAACAGAAGGTCCGAGTCTGAGGCCAGGTGGGGCTACATGGGGAAGCCTGGACTCAGAAGAAAGGAGGAGGGTTTGGTAGGTACACACTGACATGGAAGGATCCTCGAGGGAAGTCTTTAAAAGTCCAGGTTTAAAACCAGTTTTCATGTGTGCGTCCAAAGAGTTTCTAGATTTGATAATATAGACAGAATAAATAGAAATACAGTCTCTATGCTAATAATGTGGTTGCCTTGGGAGAGGGTGGGCTTGAGGGACTAAAACTGTATTTCTGCCTGTCTCAACAGGTTCTTATCAATGTCAGTAACTATCGCAATGAACTGAGATGTTCTTCTAGAGGAAGAAACTGACTTGAGTCTGACTGCTCTTGAATTCTAGAACTTCTCTCAACTAAACAAACGGATTGTTTCAGTAAACAACGTTAGGGGCCTCGGCTTCCTCGGGTTTGGCACACTTGACACACAGTAAAGTTCTGGGGGTTGGTATAGGTAACATGTGATCCAGGGCCTGGCTTTGCATAGTGAATTTACACATGGCAGTCCTGGGAGCCCTGGAGAGTAGCAGATATTAAGCTACTCCTCTTGTCTGTCTTGAGGATTTTTGTGTGTGTGTGTGTGTGTGTGTGTGTGTGGTTCTGAGGATGTACACACACTAGTGTTACAACATGGACCAAACCACAGGCCCACCGGTGACTTATCCAGGTGTGAAATTTGATATCCCTATGGGCTCTTGGATTCTCTAGGTCAGCTTCTGTTTGTCAGTCATCCAAAATCTTTGCAGCCCTGGGAACTTGGTTTGGTGTCCATGTTCTGTAGACAGCTTCACTGTAGACAGTTTACTAATTAGTCTACATCCAGCCATTCGGGGTTGGGTTTTGCTATCCTATCTCTGTGGTGAGCTACCCTCAGTGGTAGAGAGAAGCCCTGCAGAGCCCAGCATCCTCATCGTCCACGAATCCCAGCTTGAAAAAAAATTAGAGCAGAGGCTCGAAGGTGCCCTTTGCTTAGAGCACTGATTTACAACATGGAGAGATGAATAGCCAAATGGATTTTTGGTTCCCATGGCTGAGATAGCCTGAGCTCAGGCTATTCTGTTACAGTCTGCTAATGCCATGTAGTTAAAACAGGATGGAGTGAGCCATAAATCCAGCCGTTATGATCGGTTGGCCCCACACTATTGTGTTTCATCACCGTGAGAGTTGATGACCCTTAATGTCCAGTCTGAACTGGAATAGACCAGAGTGGAGGATGCAGACTCCAGATGACTGAGACTCCAGACTCCAAACTCCAGTTTCCAGGAGGGGAAGGTGAAACCTCTAGGTGCGGTTGCACATGCTTCTAATGCCCTGCTCCTTCCTCCTCCCCCCCCAACTTCCCCCCTCCAGCCCTCCCCGTGTACTGGTCACATGGGGTTAAGGAGGATCCCAGGCCAATGAGAGACAAGGTAAGGTGAGTTGACTTGAGGAACAGCCCCTGCACATGCACACGCACCTCCACACACATGGGCACACCTGAGTATTTTTTTTTTAAGGAAACAATGACTGTAGTTTGAAATCAGTGGGCCACAATTATAACACCTGTAGTCATGGATTTCCGAAGCTGGACTTGGGATTCTAGATTCTAAGGCACAGGGAGCCAGCTCCTCAATATGGAGGTACAGACGGGAGAAGAGCTGGCTTGATGAGAGTCCCTTGCTCTCTGGGGAGTCTATTTTAGGACATTGCTGCCCCTGGCATTTTGCCAGGGTGAGGACTCTGTCTCCTGTGCTGCAGCGGGACACGTCATTCCCTCGAACGCTCTGCTCCTTGAACTTTTGTATCTGACCCATTCATACTGACCTTGAGACTTTCAGTTTGATTCATTTTCTTTCTTTCTTTCTTTTTTTTAAATGCAATTTCCTGTGACTCAGGGAAGGGAGAAAGGTTAGAAAATATCATTATAAAGGCTCCAAAGATTTGGGGGACATCAAATTGCTCCGAGAAACCATTTTTATGAGTTAAGTGTAAAGGAAACAGAAACATACGGGTTAAATTTCCTTAAAATACACATGGGCTTAAAAATTAAGGGGAAAGAAGGACTTGGCAACGTGGGTTTCGAGCTTTGCCAAACCCCAACTCCTGAGGAATAACTTGAGATGCTTGACAAACCCAAAAAGCAGCTGGGTTTGCCCTGTGCCCTCCTCAGGCGACATCCCGAGCCCCCAGAATGATCAGAACCGGTGTGACCGAACTCTGCCCATTTACAAACTCCTGCTCTGATTTTTCAAATTACCCTAAACATTCCCTAGGTATAAAATTTCTCCCTAAAGGCCCCCAGCCTCCTCAGGTTTTTCTTGTGGTGAGTCAAAATATAAAAAAATAAAAATCACAGATCGGTGATCTAATTCAATTTTTATGGGTGAAAATGTGGCGTGTGATGAGATCTGACCTGGAGAGTCCCTGGAAGCTTTCTAGAGACGGAAAACATTTACCGGTGAGCATCCCATATCTGCTGTAAGAATGGCTGAACTTCTTAGTTTATGTTGTGTGATGGATTTGTGAGGGTTAGTACGAACTCTGCAGTGTTCATGGAAAGTTCAGAGGAGTCTCTGTGGGCTTCCCTAATTAACGCTCATCCATTCAGCCATTCCATAAGCAAATGCTTGCGGAGATGCTCTGATCCACTCACAACCAAGGAAAGCAAGGAGGCATGTGCAGGGCCATTCAGAGGAAGGGCATGAGCTGTCTCTTGGTCAGGTGCCCCGCCAGCTGCTCTGTGCGCCATCTCCCCGAGTGTTCACTAGAGCTCTAAGAAGTCAGCAGTGTGTTCTTTCCGCTTTGTAGGTGTGGAAGAAAGCAGCGTATTGGGGGCGACTCGTAAAGTGCTGACTGGTGGTCGGCAAAGCAGACCTAGGACTCAAGGTCAAGTCGGATGCTAAGACATCTGGATGCTGTCTTCAAGAACTTTCAAGTCGGGCTGAAGATGTGGTCCAGTTGGTAGGATGCTTCCCTAGCATGCAGAAAGAAGTCCTGCATCTATATTCATTACAGAAGAAAACTGGGTATGGTGATACAAATCATAATCCTGGCACATGGGAGTCAGAACAATTAAGAGCTCCCAACCACAGATGTCTCTACCTCTATCAATATCTCTAATCTATATATTATCAATATCTCTAATCTATATATCATCATATCATATCATATCATATCATATCATATCATATCATATCATATCATATATCATATCATATCTTCTTCCCTCCCTCCCTCCATGCCTCCCTCCCTCTCTCTTTCCCTTCCTTCCTTTCATTCTTTACTTCTTTCGTTCTTTCTCTATTTCTCATCTCTGTATCTATCTCTGTCTATTTCTATTGCTTTATCTCTATATCATCTATGGATTCAAGGCCACACTGGAATACATAAGACCCTGTTTTGTTTGTTTGTTTTTTTTTTTTGTTTTTAAGCAAAAAACAACAAAGAAACCATCCTCCTTAAATCTGGACAAATAAAGATGCGTTCAAGTGTAAATGTAATAAACAGAGAAATGTATGTCCTAAACAAGCAGAGTCAGGGTTCCTGACTGCTAAGGTCAGGATGGGGTGGCTTAGGGTTAGGATTTGAGGCTGAGTCAAACCTGAACAGCAGTGAAAGGCCGGTGTCCTTCTCGAGGAGAAGAGCATCTGATAGGATGGTGGGGTGCTGGGATGGGGATGCATAAAGGAGAGAAGTCCTCAGCGTGACAGAAGGCACAGCTACCCTACAGGGAGATTTTACCCAAAGCACAGTTGACCCAGGCAAAGGCCGTGATGTACCTCAGCTACAGCGAAAAGAAAAGGAATAATCTGAATGCTTTTGAGATAGGAGGAGAGGGCTTGGGCAGATGGAACAGTAAGGTGCCCGCTGTAAGGATGAAGCCCTGAGCTCAGGTGTGTGGAGACGGTCTATAGCCCCGTCCTTGGGGCAACGGAGAAAGAAAGTTGCCTCAAACTTACCCGTCAGCCAGTCTAGCCAATTGGTCAGTCCTGGGTTCAGTGAGAGACTTATCTACAAAGATGAGATAGGAGGAGACAGAGGAGGACGCCTGTAGTTGGCCTCTGGCACCCACCCTTCACCATCTGTCCTCTAAACCTTCCTCACCTGGACTCCAAGTGAGAGAGAGGCCCCTGCACCATGGCTATCTTGGAGTGTCGAAAGAGTCCCTGAGGTGTGGAAGGTACCTTTCTGACCAATATGTCTTCTACCCACATCAGCTGCCTCTCTGGGAATATCCATTCCAGTGTGGGAGGGCCAATAATCTATGCTCTTGTTAAAGGGATGGAGCAATTTCAGTTCCATGTGATAGTCAACCGATTTGCTGATTTTAGCACCTAGCCTCTTTGTAGAAAGGCAAATATACACTGTCTGCTTACTTTGTAAATGAACCCTGGAAGGGAGAAGGGTCAATTTGTTAAAAATACTCCAAGTGGTTGTGGTAACAAAAACAAAAATCTACCCAAACAAAATGTAAATTGTTCGTGAAAATAAAAGCAGATGCTAAAACTGTTCCTAATGTGAGAACATGCACTACCCTCTAACTGTATACACAAGGAAATACTGTGCTGTACAAAGAACTGGCTATGGGCAGTTTTTAAATGCCATGTGTAAATACAGCAGCGACTTGAAGACAGGAGAGTGGAGGGGCCGAAAGGACTGGTCCATCTCAGGTCTTATAGGGAGGCCGTGAGGCCCTGCCAGTGCCTGACAAATACAGAAGGGGATGCTCTCAGCCAACCATTGAACTGAGCACAGGGTCCCCAATGGAGGAGCTACAGAAAGGACCCACGGAGCTGAAAGGGGTTTGCAGCCTCATAGGAGGAAACAACAATATGAACCAACCAGTACCCCCAGAGCTCCCAGGGACTTAACCACCAACCAAAGAGTACACATGGAGGGACCCCATGGCTCCAGTCACATGGGTTGCAGAGGATGACCTTGTCAGACATCAATGAGAGGAGAGACCTTTGGACCTGTGAAGGCTCGACACCCCAGAGTAGGGGAATGCCGGGTTAAGGAAGCATGAGTGGGTGGGCTAGTGAGCAGGGGGAGGGGGAATGGGTTAGGGGATTTTTGGAGGGGGAACATGGAAAAGGGATAACATTTGAAATGTAAATAAAGAAAATATATAATAAAAAATAAAACAAAGAAACGTTTTTAAAAAAGGGGGAATAAGAGATTAAAGACCTTTGAAAGTGTACAAACAGCTGAGAGACATACTAGTGTGTGGCAGAAACAACTGTGCTTCAATTTGCTCCATTGTGATAACAAACTAGATCTAATTTAGAAGTATTAGAACATGCCAAGGAAGTAGCAGAATCCCCGATGACCTGCTCACAGAAAGATCTACATCCCTTTACAGGCAACATGCCCCCCCTCGAGGCTCCATTGTCGATCAGGTTTAAGGCGACAAGATTAAAAGCTCAGGCCAGAGCTGGCACAGTGGGTACTGTGCCAACGACCCAACCCTGGGAACCTACGTTTGGATCTCCAGAACCAAGCAAAGCTGGTCGTGGTGATGCCTGTATGTAATTCTAGCCGCTCCACGGTGAGATGGGGGGTGGGTGGAGACAGGAGGATCCCCGGACAGTTGTGGATCAGCTGGCCTGGTGTTCGCAATGACAGAGAGACAAGAGGGCCGGTTTCAGTGACATGGGACCTGATGGTTATTCCCTGATCCTCACATGAGTGCTGTAGCATGCACACGTCTGTACTCAGACACCAGATCATCCACACATGGATTTATTATTTTTTTAAAGAGAGTTTGGAAGCTGTGTCTGAGCTCAAAGACAAAACCCTTTTAAATGACTGCATAATGTCTTCTATAATACTCTTAACTGTACACGGACATATTCCCACTGCTTTAGCCTCACCCGCAGAACTTGTGACCTGGAAGGTCTTGGGTGGGGCCTGAGAAGTAGCATTTCTTTCAACTACCAAGGTACTGCAGCTGGTGGCTCAGGGGTCCTAGGTAGAGGTCATGGCTCTGGGAGGTTTAGGGTTTTGTTCTTATATCATGTAGAAGCATTTTTTTTTGCATTAAAAGCATTTCTAAATACAGCTGTATTAATATGCATTAATCATATTAATGGAGGCCAGTGTGTATCTCTATACCTGAGACTGTGAGTACTAATCAGATCCACCAACCCCACACACTGAACCACACTCTTCCTCACTCTGTATTTTACTTTTGGGTCAATTTTTATAGCTTTCATATATGAGAGAGATCATCCTATACTTAGACTTTTCAAATGGATGGATAATGTTTTATTCCATGAACTGCCAGCCATTTCTGTATTGCTGAGTGGGTATTTTTTTTCTCTATACTACTTCATAGAAGGATGCTGCGATTCTTTGTTTTTTGTTTTTGTTTTTTGTTTTTTCGAGACAGGGTTTCTCTGTGTAGTCCTGGCTGTCCTGGAACTCACTCTGTAGACCAGGCTGGCCTCGAACTCAGAAATCCACCTGCCTCTGCCTCCCAAGTGCTGGGATTACAGGCGTGCATCCCCACGGCCCAGTGGGGTGGCCACTAGCCTTGATATAGAAGCACTCTGGATGAGCTAGTGAGTGAGACTCTCTCATGGGTCTAAGACTCAGAAGGCCAAAGCTCTTATTCTCCCAGTAGGAAGGGTCCTGAGCTACCCTCTAGATAAACAGCAGGACCCCAAGGAGAGTGAGAATGTAGACTCTCTCCTGTCAGTGGCATCTCTGAGAGACGAGGGGATGGTTTTGAAACACTCACAGGAAGAACCAAGAACCCTGGAGATTGCTGTTCTAACGTGTTACCAGTTTGTTCCACTGTGTCAATGTTTACAGGGAGAGTTCAGTTCCCAGGGAACAGGGTGGTGCTGTAGGGTGCTCTAAGCCTCCCCTGTTTTGGGCCAGGCTCAGAGGTGAGAAAGAGAAACAAGGAACTACCAAGGGCTCCTGAACAACGGTCTCGGCCCTCAACGACTGCCAGCCTTGTAGATTTGCCACACGCAGCCTCAGAGGTCTGGCTAAGAAGCTCCCCTCTCCCGACAGTGCTCTCAGAATGAGGAATGAGGAAGACGACAGTCACCACAGAGCTTCAAGGACCAGTGAGGACAAGTGCCCTCCACCGTCACCCTTTATCTGGGCCCTAGGGGATAATCTATTTCTCAGTCACAGTCTTACACGGGCCCCAAAGAACAATTCCAAAGAGACCCAAGGAGGTTGACGTTCATGAGGAGGAACTTGGAGATGTGGAACTTCACTGTTCACTGCAAGGGAACTGAGTTTAGCAGGAGCAAAATGCAGCCCAAGAGCTGTCTAGACAGCGGCATTCACAAGCCTGCTCTGTGTGCACAGCCCGCTTCCATCCCTGCCTCAGCCTGGAGAGATTGTTACTGCTACTCTACTTCACCAAGGAAGAAACAGTGGGGGGAGGGAGGCGGGGGGAGGGGGCGGGGGCGGGAGGCCAAGCCCTTGCCCAGGCACTTGGATGACACATGATGGAAATGGGGCGTGACTTCAGCCATCTAACTTCAAAGTGCACACTTGTCCCCACCGCTCTAATCAGCTTCTTTAAAAAGAAGAACATCTGGGTGCAGACTGGGGACGCGGCTCAGTTGGTGGCGGTGGCGTGCTTGCCTAGCGTGCACACAGCCCCGGATTTGATCCCCATGGTGACCACACAAACTATGTGTAGTGTCAAATGCCTATAATCCCACCAGTGGGGACGTGCAGGCTGTAGGATCAAAAGCTCAAGGTCCTCTCTGGCTATATAGAGAGTTTTGAGGGTAGCTTGAGTTACATGGGATACAGTCACAATGGGAAAAAAAAACAAAAAGGTTATCCATTTCATATGATTATCTGGCTCACCTTAATTGCCAAAAAGGGCAACATGTTGGGCTCTCTTTTCTTTTAAGATTTATTCCATTGTGAAAATGAACCACATTTGTTTGTTTCTGTTCTTCAGTTGAGGGACATCTGGGTTGTTTCCAGCTTCTGGATGTTACAAATAAGGCTGCAATAAACATAGTGGCTCATGTGTCCTTATAGTATGGTGGAGCATCCCAGGCATTAAAAACGCGGACATCATGAATGTCGCAGGCAAGTGAATGGCAGCGTAAATATCGTCCTAAGTGAGATAACCCAAACCCGAAAGGACATGCACGGTATATACTCACTGACAGGAGCCTAGCATGGCTGTCCTCTGAGAGGCCCTATCAGCAGCTGACTGAGACAGAAGCAGACACTTACAGTCAACAATCGATCTGAATTCAGGGACCCCTAGGGTTAAAATAGGGGAAGGATGGAAGAAGCTGGGGAGGAGGGCGACCATATAGGAAGACCAGCAGCGTCAGTCAACTAACCCAGAGCCCTGGGAGCTCCCCCAGAGATTGAGCTACCCACCAGGCAGCAGACACATGCTGGTCCTAGGCTCCAGCACATATACAGCAGAGGACTGCCTCATCTGCCTCATTTGCACCTCATCCTTGAGAGACTTGAGGCCCCAGGGAAGAGGGATCCCCAGTGGGGGTAGGGGGAGCACCCTCTTGGAGGCAAGGAGGATGGGGAATGGGATGGGGAACTGTAGGAGGGAGGACTGACAGGGGGCAATGGCTGGGATGTAAATAAATAAAATTATTAATAAAAAATAAAGAAAAATTAAAAAAATGATTTTTTTAACTTATATGAGTACACAGCAGTTCTCTTCAGACACACCAGAAGAGGGCATCAGATCCCATTACAGATGGTTGTGAGCCACCATGTGGTTGTTGGGAATTGAACTCAGGACCTCGGGAAGAATAGTCAGTGCTCTTAACTACTGGGCCATCTCCCCAGCCCTTTCTTTTCTTTTTTAAATCTTCTTTTAAATCCTGATTTTCTGGCTACTGACTCACTCCCATGGTACTCATGCCACAGGGAACAGGTGTATCACAATATTGCACACACACACACACACACACACACACACACACACCACACCACACCACACCACACCATACCACACCATTATGATCTGAATGGTTCTCCCTACCTCCCACACATACCATGGTCAACATTGCTGGAACTGTAACACAGTGCAACAGGTAAAAGGCGGGCCCTCCAAAAGGAGACTTGAACACGAGGGACATACTTTCATGAATGGAGCAATGCCCTTCAGTTGGGATTTGATTCGTCATAAGAAGGTGACATAGCTTTCCACCCCCAGCTCCATCTCTCCCTTCCATCCTTTCTCCCTCTCTTTTCCTACCTTCTGCCTCTTCTCTGCATGTTGCCTTTAGTCACAGAATGATTCAGCAAGAAGACCAGAGCTCCCCAGTCTCGAGGAATAGACACAGGTATCTCTGTGTTCTTTGTATAGGATGATGGGACTCAGATTTCTTGTTATTGGAAAGTAGAGTAGATCTGGAAGACTTGTTCGAACACAGGTCACTAGGCCTACCTCAGAGTAGTCTGGTTTCAGAGGTCCAGATGGGAACCCATAGACTTGCTTTCCTGGTGACCTAGTGATACTGATGGTGCTGGTCTGAGAAATACCTTTGACAACAGCCAGCATAGAGGATGGGCAGGCCAGAGTAGACAGAGCCTTGGAGAAAGCAGCCTTAGGCACCATGTTTTATAGAAAATGGCCTTTCTCCTCTGCCACACCACCACCTTTACTTGGTGATATGAACAGAGAAAAGCATCAACCGCAGAGTCAGGTTTGCTTCCAACTGCGTCTTCTTCATAACTGAGAGTTTAATGGCAATTGTCCTGAAGCCTCCAAGGATGTTCACTGACAAATCATAGTAAGAGGGCACCTGGGTCTTCCCACAGGCTTGTTTCATACAGTCCTTTCTTTATCAACAATGGGCCAAAATACTGGCTTCTGTAATGTAATGTTGGACTTGGACATGAACAAAATGTCCAACCATTCCAGCCATTTTCTGTAGCTGTCTCAAGGACTAGCTTTCCTCTTCTGCCTCCAGAAGGTCATGATGTCCTATCTCAGTGACACTATTGCCTCATGTTTACCCACTGAAGTGTTCCCGGGGATGTCTCCCAGGCCAGACAGCTCCAGCCTTGCTCTGTATACAGTTTCTGAAAGTTCCTTAGACTATCAGAGTCGTGGGAGTTCAGAATCGGTAATATTTCCATCCAATTTAATGGGCTGAGTTTTGTGGCAGACAGATTGTAGTGTTTCTGCCAGACATGGGCTGTCCCCGAATGACACAGTCATAAATAAGCCGATCAGCCTCTACTTCAACTTCTTCTCATCTTGAGTGATTTTGCTAATGTGAGACAACATATAAAATGCTGTGCTTGGGCCACGCACTTTCTACCACCAAACCATCACATTCCAAAACTTCTACCATTTCTGCCCAGGAGGATGGAAGCCAACCAAACTCCCAACACTAACATTCCAAGAGAGAACCAGACTCAGTAAATGTCTGCTCCCTGCTTTGATAAGCTTCCTTGGCAGAGTATGCCGACCGGTGTGGCCCACAGCCCAAGAATCTGGGTTGGCTTCTGCTCATCCTGTCTCTATCTTACTCAGGGTATGGTGTCTGGCACACAGTCCTGAGGACTTGGTGTTTGGTTTCCTGTGGCCATGATGAATTTTCTTCTTGATTATCTGCTTCTAGAAGATTACAGAGTCAAACAGGGCTGACCCAGAAGCCACACCAGTGTTTGGCTTGGCAAAGGCCTTATTTGTTTTCTTTTGTAGCTATTTTGTCTGGTTACCTTATAGAAAAATGAGTGTTTGTTCCTTAAGTATTTAAGCCCTTGTGATAGGGGAGGTGCTTGAAAATTTGTTAATCAGGGTGGAAAATAAAGCCCAGAATTGAACAAAAAGATAATGAATATGCTTATAACAAGTAGAGAGAAACTGTCAATCGTATAAACTACATGAAGAAGGGCTTCATGTCTGGCATAGTAAGAAAAGGGTGAGGAGACCCTTCAAAATGGCCCCAAGAGGAGGGACAGAGGCTGTGAGAGTATATGAGATGGCCTAAGGCCCAGTTTTTGTACTCCAGAAGAGCTAACAGCCCAACAAATTGTTTGATGCTGCTTTAGCTTTTCATCAATAGGTACTTATTGATCTCCTCATGTGTGCCAGGGAGCTTGTCTTGGTCATCGGCTCCCAGAGTGGAAGAAGACGTTAGGTCAGAGGTCTCCTGCATATTACCTGCAATCCTTGCTGACGTCAGATTCCACTCAGAACTCCGAGGCCTCTGTGGCTCATCTCATTGCTCCTAAGGGAGCACTGCTTGGAGGGAACACTGCTCGGAGCCTCCCTCTGTATTGTCTTGAACCCAGGCAACCTCTCATATTTTGTCCTGACCTAGCCCAATGTCTGTAGAAGAACACTGAAGAATACCTACCACTGAGAGCTTTCTCTTCTCCTAAAACAAGTTGGTACACATACACTCTCACAGATACACACGTCCAGAAAGCTGGTGGGGGGTAGATAGTTCAACCAGTAAAGCACTTGTGCAGCTACAAGGACTGAGTTTAATCTCTAGAACCCATGGGTTTTGGTTTTTTTTTTGTTGTTGTTGTTGTTTGTTTGTTTGTTTGTTTGTTTTTAAATGCCAGGTGTGGCATATTCTTGTAATTCTAGTGCGGGGAGACAGAAACAGTTGGATCCTTGGGGCTCACTGTTAGTCAGCCTAGGCTATTTGGTGATTTCCAGGCCAATGAAAGATCCTATTACAAAACAAACAACCAGAAAAAAAAAACACAACAGTGGATAGTATCTGAGGAACTGGGCCTGGGGTTGTCATACAGCCTCATACCTAATATGTGTTTGCTCACGCACACACGAGGACTCCAAGTGCACATGTGTGCATGCATACACACACACACACACAAAGACAGAGAGACACAGAAGAGAGAGTGGGGTAGATTTTGCTCCTGTACTTAGAAGTGCTGATTGTGTGTGTGTGTGTGTGTGTGTGTGTGTGTATGTGTGTGTGTGTGTGTGTGTGTGTGTGTGTGTCTGTGTGTCTGTGTGTGTTGTGTCTATGTGTGTTCATGTGCCTGTGCCTGTGCCTGTGCAGTGTGGTATGTGACACAATGAATTAAAAAGAGGGTGGGAGAGAGTTTGTTGTCTGCCTCGCAGAATGCGTACCATATAAAAGGTCCTTCAGAATTAAAAGAATGAGTCAGTGAATTAATTAGTATGGTGTAGTAGGCTTAAAGTTTCAGCGAGCCTTGTCTTTGTGTACGAAGCATCTAAGACAGCATATGACCTGTATGGGAGATGTGATTTGTGTGGTTTCTAAGAGAATAGATGGATAGATGAAAACCATTTTTATGTAAATGGGTGATACCTAAGTGTGATTTGAACAAATGAATGAGTGGATGGATGAACACGCAAATGAACAGCTATGCAAACTAAGGACAGAGGCCTCACTGAATTCAATAATTTTTCTTCAACTAGAGAGGCATTGCGACTTCTCTGTGAAGTGAGGAAGTCCAGTTGCTTTCCGTCTATGAGTAGCTCTTTCCTACTGTTGACTCAGCAGCCCGGCAGCGTGCCTTCATCCTGCGGTCTTTTCTCACACTCCAGGGTTAGCTAGGTGAGATGACACAGTTGTCTTTTCTTCATAAACCAAGCTCCACTTTGCTTTGCTTGGTCTGCACTGTAGTTGCTTAAGGGAACATGGATGCTAACCAGAAATGGTTGCAGATGCTAACAGGGAAACTGGGTTGGTAATAGAGAGAAAGTTCTGGAACAAATAATCAACACATACTGATGCTGGTACGCTGGTCCTCCTAAGACAACCTGGAGGCCCACCACACTCCGAGGCAGAGTGGACATCCCTTTCTCCTGAGCTGTTTCTTCTTGGGTCTGGTGCACGCTTAGTAGAACAAGTCTGTTGACTCCAAGCATAACCTGGAGCATCTCAGAACCACACTTCGAAGAGAAGACCACACTTTTCATCTGATTGCATCACCATTGGCCCCTGGAAGGCAGCTTTACTTAAGATGCTACAGGGATCAAGAGAACTGAAGTCTGGTTTGATTTTTCTCCTGCTATTGTTAAATCTTCAATTTCTGAGTCAGCTTGGCTCCATTCCCCAGGAAACCAAATGTGACTTTGTCCTAGGAGGAATCTGATGCAGCCTGGGTCTCTTTGGAAGGCACTGACAACTCCATGCCACCGGGGAGGTATGAACCACGCCCATTACTTAGTAAGGAAGTTTTTTTGTTTGTTTGTTTTCCAACAACATACCCCTTCTGAGATGCCATCTGATTGGCCCCCATACTCCTCTAAAATGAGAACCACAGCCTGGCAGCGACTCTAAGAGCTGTAAGGAATTTTTACGAAGGTAGGGAGACGTGCATGGCGGCTAAGTCTTCTTAAGTCAATTAGCTCTCGTTTCTTTGTCACACTGAGGTCTTTAGCCAATTAATTTCCAAAGCAAGTATTTGGTCATGAAAAGACACTTTGGAGAAGTGGATGCACAAGTTAAAGAATATTCAAGATGTGCCTCCGGACAGAATAGGAACAGCCGCCTTCCTTCCTTGCTGCAGAAAGACTCCTCAAGAGCTCTGCATGGGCTCTTGGGAAGAGCCAGTAGCATATTGGGTGGCCCAGCCATCTGCAGGTTCTGTTAGCAAGTTCCAAGCCCTGTAGCAAAGAACCTTAGATCAAGCTGAGTAAGAGGCAAATGTTACCCTAGGCCATGGTGGCAGACACTGAGTTAGGGGGAGGGTCAGTGCAGCCAGACGGAGCAGGTATGGTATTCTTAAGCACCTAAATATGTGCTGATTATACACTTGGACACCAGAATGTGAGTTCTGTAATGGGGGGGGGTAAGGAACACATATCCTCATATATTACCTTGACCTACATTGGCCTGCCCAACTTGGATGTTACTAGTTACTCTGTGCAACCATTTCCCAATCTTATGTATTCCTCCCTATGTTCAATTACTGGCTTCTACCACTACTGGCTTCTACCACTACCCAAGAACCTATCCTTGTTAAGAGGGTCTAAAGGAGTTTCTGAGGATACATGAGTACCAATCAAAGATACTTAGATCCTGAAATAATCCAGTGCCCTTCTCCTCTGGGGCTGTGAGATGCAGGTTCCTATTGCACCCTGGGAACAATGCCTAAGAGCAAAAGGCCAGGTTGGAGTTGTTATCTGTCACTAAGGACCTGAAGGTACTTGAATCCGCACATATTAAGCTGATGTTTTCCAAGCATGAGAGAGTCGCCATGCCTAGCCTGAGCCTGGAGACAGGCACTCTCAAAAGCTTGACTGCCTGTCAATTTTCAGAGGAGGGGAGAAAATGAGACCAGACACCACTCAGAGGGTAATTCCGATATCAGCTTTCTTCTACGAATCTCCGAAGCAATAGACATTGAGGTGAGAGAGGTCATTAGGAAGCATTGTTGAGGTACTAATCAGGCCGGTTGCTGTCTTCCCAAGCTGCCTCACGAACAGAAAATGTCATAGCACTGCTTCGAATCATTGAGGCATCCATATTTACAGTGCCAGACAGAGCCGATGCCTGCCGGGTCTTTCTGGATCTTTGGGATATTTAGTTTAGAGAGGAGAGAATGTGAGGAGAAAGCTGTGGCTTTGGCTGCCACTCCAGTGCGCCACTTTAGTATTTTCAAATGTTCAGAAGTGAAAGTAAAACTTGTTCCGTGTTTGTGCTGTGAAGAGCAAGGCTATGCAGTTATGGGGCTGGGTTTGAAGGCTCCGTCGATAGTTTCTTGAGCCTTAAAGAACCTCTTTCGACTGCGACATCAGAATGCTACATATAGCACCTATTTTTACAAAATAACTGGAGTAAATAGATTGTAGGACGACAAAATGATCTCCTCTGAGAATGGTCTATGCCCCTGTGCACATGTCTGGCTGGCTGGTGGTGTTGGTGCTAATTCTAGACGGCTCACCTTGCCTGGTATCTTACTTGGAAGAAAAGAGTTACGAGGAAGGAGTTAAGAGGGGAAGAAGGGAGGGGAAGAAAGGAGGGGAAGAAGGGAGGGGAAGGAGGGAGGGGAAGAAGGGAGGGGAAGGAGGGAGGGGAAGGAGGCAAGGAAGAGTTAGCAGAAGAGGGTGACAGTAGATGGAAAGGAAGGGGGAGGGGAGAAATGAAGGGCAGAAAGAAAGAAAAATAAATGAATGACTCAGCCCCATGAGAGGAAGATGTGAGGACTGAGAAGACTGGGCCCCACCCTGTAGCTAATTAACAGTGTGACAAAGCTGTCCCCGTCAGTTGCAGAGTGGGGCCAGCCACACCCACCATACATTCTTCACAGCAGTTGACAGGCCAGCTCAGGAGATAGGGGTGACAGGCTGAAGGATGCAGGAGGGTGCTGTCCAACTCAATAGCATCACTACTTCAGGATTGGCTTCTCTCCCCCCCCCCTTAGGTATCCAGGCTTTGGTCATTGCAGAGGGTCACCTCCTCTGTTACTACTGAGGAAGAGTGCCACACGTCACAACGGGCCAATGTGGGCTTCGTGCATCAACACTCAGGATCACAGAGCTACCCAACAGGGAGAAGGGCCAGCTGCCCTGAAGCTGGCCTCCAGGCGCCAGCAGAGATGGAGTTGCCTCCCTGCCTCGGGCTGCCAAGATATCAACACACCGAGTGGCCTCAGGACAAGTTGGATTTGCTACCAGCCAAGCAGAGGAAGAATTTACTTGAGATACCTAATATTCTAAGTCTTCCTTGGTTTTCTTATGAGCAGAACTGCTGTCCTTTTGGCCCCAGAAGCAAATCTGGAGGGCTTAGAGCCTGCTTCTAATGATGCAACAGAAAAAAAATAGGACAACTGTTTGTGAACATTTCAAAATGACTTTTCCTCAGAATCCCCTAGGCAGCCTCTTGGACTCTGGACACAAGATTCTCTTCCAGTCTTGTGACTTTATTCTTCTCAACGGTGACCAGCATAAGAGATCTTAGGTATGGTACCTGCTTTTCAATTAAGGACAAATGCCCAGAAGTCACTACTTAGGGAACAGACTTTCCTTAAAAGCACTGAGGGGGGGGGAACAATAAAACAAACAAACAAACAAACAAACAAACAACAACAACAACAAAAACACAGAGCTTTTCAGGTCTTTCCTCACGGAAAGAGATGACACAAATACATTTAAATGACATTCCAGGGCAGCTTTGTGACATCCTTATCTGTGCCTAACCACCTGAAAGGTCATTTGTGGGCAACGTGTCCTTTGCTTTGCGTAACAAACCAAACCTCCTTGTCTCCAGTGAGTCTCTGTGTAGCCAGCTCAGAGATTTATGAGCCCGTATTCCCTTCAACAGGTTTGGCTTAGAGGAATTTTAGAGTTCACTGTCCAGTTTTCAGTAGATATTTCACTATGAGGAAAGACTGAAGATGACAGTTTGCATGTAATGTGAGGAGCAACCTTTAGACCAAGCTGGTGAAAAGCCTTCTGGTTGGTACAGCTAGATCAACTTCTACTTTGTGTATGTGTTTATGCACATGTGTGTGCACATGTGGAAGGCAGGGGTCAGTGTGAGGTGTTTTCCTCAAGTGCTCTCTACCCTATTTTTTGAGAGCAGGTCTTTTATAGAAACTGGCACTCACCAATTGGGTCAGACTGCTTAAGTACTGAGTTCTAGAGATGCTCCAGTGTCTCTCTTCTTGGCCTAGGGATAGGTAGACACCTCCTTGCCCAGGTTTGTCATGGAGTTTCTGGAGATCCAAATTCAAGTCCTTATGCTTGTATGGTGATTATTTCATCGACTGAGCCATCTTCCCAGCCACTCCAGGCCATCTTTTTTTGTTTGTTTGGGTTTTTTTTTTTTGCTTGTTTTTTTGTTTTGTTTTTTTATTTGGTTTTTTGAGACGGGGTTTCTCTGTATAGCCCTGGCTGTCCTGGAACTCACTCTGTAGACCAGGTTGGCCTCGAACTCAGAAATCTGCCTGCCTCTGCCTCCCAGAGTGCTGGGATTACAGGCGTGCACCACCACTGCCTGGCTCACTCCAGGGCATCTTAAGGAAAACTGCTAACTATATTGAGTGAGTTGTTAACGCACAGGTCAGCATTTCTTATTTACTGTTTGGAGCCAATGCTGTGCTAGGAAATTTGGCACGAATATCATTTAATCCCACTGCGGGGAGGTGGGATGTATTGCCTTCACTCTGGACATGAGAAAAACCAAACCCCAGGAAGGTTAGGACCTTTAGCCAAAGCTACTGAGCTATCAAAGCATGACTCTCGGCTAGGCTGATCTTGTTCACAGACTGTGCAGCACCCCTCCCCCCACACTTTATGCTACTTTTTTGATAGCTAAGGGAGCTGGTCGTTGAAAGTAGTCTGGCTCTACTGGGACTGGTTGATATGACCCTGGCTCTTTATAAGTTATTTCTCTGCCTGTGCTTCCCCTTTCCTGGTCAAAATGAGGAAGCCTACTATGTCTGCCTCACAGAGTCTTGAAGATCAAGGACAAAATTCCATGGCGCTGTGACGTGCTTTGTGGTGACAAGAGATTACAAAAGAGGTCCCCTTTAGAGAAGATCCTGGCACGTGTGTCACAAAATCAAGGGACTTATCCTAGGAAAATTTGACTTGGACAGAAGGGATAGCAAAGATAGTGGCACTTGTCTGCAGCGGGTGAGTTTATGGAAGGGGTGGGTCTCTATATCTCATATATCATATATATATGTCCATGTGATAGAGGAGTTCTACTGTGTTCTACTGTGTTCTCTTGAATTTTGTCAGTGACTTACAGGTTCCTCAGTCTCCAATACAGTAGATGTCACACTGTGTGACTTGACCGCTGTGTAAGCCTTGTCCACAGAAAGGATGTAGTGACAATCTGGCTCAGGGCATTTGCCCTGGGATACCTGCTGTGCCCTGAGACTCCTGCTGCAATGGTGTGAAGACGTCTCAGCGATGTGCTGAGGCCGCGAGTTAGTTCAGAGAAGGCATAACAAAGCTCTGGACATCGAGGAATAGACAAGTTGTCCCCAGGTGTCTGATACAAGTTATGGAGTACAGAGACCATGAAGGTCAATTCCTGATTATCATTCTTCTAGGTCACTACGTTCAGGGTGGTTCCTTATGCCATAGTGGATACCTAATGGAGAGAGACATTAAAGCAGGTCCATGGTCTTTGAAGTAGCATCATGCTCTGCCTAAAAATTACTCTTCTGCAAAAGATTTCCATTTTGGACATTTAAGATGATGGGGAAAAAGAGTCGGACTTCCGAAGAGGATGTTGGTGATGTGGCTGACATCTGGATAGTCTGTCTTTCTACACTGAGGCTCTTTTTACTCTTTTTAAAGGTAAATGGGCTGTTGCTAAAACAGTTGCTGTAAGACCACAGCTGTGTATGGGGATATCCTGGGGAAGCTAGGATTGACAGACAGAGACTAGGTTAGTACAAGTTAGAGGTGATAAGGGTCAGACAGGCTAGTGGACCACAACAACAGGACAGAGAGGAGCAGTAAGTGCCCGCTGAAGACCCGAGAGCTCTTTCAGCACCCACATCAGAGGGCTAATGACTGCCTGTAACTCCGGAGCCAAGAGAGCCAATGGTCTCTTTGGACTTCACCAGCCCCTGCACAAAGGGGACACACATTCACATGGACATGCACACATTGACACCTAAATAAAAATAAATCTTTGAAAATAAGGTAAATTTTAAAATAAGGTAGGAGGAGAAGGAGGAGATGAAGAAGAGGAGGAGGAGGAGGAGGAGGAGGAGGAGGAGGAGGAAGAAGAAGAAGAAGAAGAAGAAGAAGAAGAAGAAGAAGAAGAAGAAGAAGAAGAAGAAGAAGAAGAAGGGTGGTTATGGATGGTCTGTAAGAAGAGAAGGGAAAATTCTGTTTTGAGGTCCCTCTGGGTTGATGTGTTAGAGTGAGGTCCCATCTCCAGCCTAGGAACCCCAGGGAATAAGGCCTTCCCAGTCTCTGGTTCATACACTTTACAGAATGGAAATTTGTCTGCAAGGGAAAGACCACACACAGTCTTCAAGCACACCCGGTCTGTCTCTCTCAATGATGTTGGTGTGATTCTGCTAAATATTTTTTGAGAGGGGGGAACAGAGTACAAGGCCCTCCTCGCAGCTCTGGGAGTCTTCCCGTGAGGAGGGCTTGCTGAGGTACTCAAAGATTCCTTTCTGTCCAAAGACAATGTAGCATTTATAAGTTACAAAAACATAATCTGGACTCATGTTTCATATTCTACCTTGTTCCTTCAGGTAATTCAGCTTCTCGCTACTAGTGTGGCAATCACTCCTCCTCTGGGCAATTGAGGAAGTTTTATCACTCAGTCCAATCAGCCTAGATTCAGTGAATTGATTGATTTTGCCTTCTCTAGGGCAGGTAAAGTATTTTGTCTTTGTTTTCGGACTTCCCTCTGATCTACACACCCACACTCCTAAACCCTAGTTCTACTAGATTAGGATTTTTCTTCTTGATCTTAGTGAGTAGACATTGTGTGTTTTGTGCAGGGCAGTCTTGGTCTGCCATGACGTTGACCAGGATGACTCAGTTAACAGACACACCTCCTATGTGAGACTGAAATGAAAATTCAACAAAGAAACCAATCTTTGCTTTGAACCACAGTGGCTTCTGTTATGCTGGGATAGAACTTTCTCCTGCAGGGGTATTCTGTTAGATCAAGAGGCAGTCAATCAGTAGACATTGGAAATCATTAGGCTTGGCTAGAAACTGTCTAGACAAAGAAGGTTGATTGTGTTATGAAATGAGACAGCAATGGAACAATCTTGTGGGTTTTCTCTTTCAACTCATATTTTCAAAGACAGCTTAAAAAGGGTGAGTTATGATCGAAAATTTTATGATACGTTTTAGTATTCTAGGAATGAGATTGAGAACATTTAGGCCCTCTGCTGGAATTTCCTAATTACCCTATAGGTTTACATGTGTTGCATATATCAAAGTATAAGTCTCTCTCTCCCTCCCTGTCTCCGTCTCCGTCTTCTCTCTCTCTCTCTCTCTCTCTCTCTGCCTCCCTCTCCCTCTTTCTCTCCGCCCCCCACCCGCATGTACATATGCATGCACATACACATGCACAACACACACATGCATAACACACACATGCACAACACACACACACACACACACACACACACACACACACACACACCATACTACATATACACCATGAGAGGGTAGGGATTTCTCAAACAATTAACTACTAAAGTCATGCAATTCTGGGTTTAGAGGAATTCCCTGAGACTGGGAAAAGGGGCTGGGAGGAAAACATACTGCTCTAACTCCTCAAAATGTAGCACTTATAAATCAGAGATTGTGGGGCCGGGGACAGCTCAGTCAGTAATGTGCTTCCCTTGAAGCATAAGGAGGGGCCTGAGTTCAATGTCCAGAGCTCAAATAAAAATACTGGATCATGTGCTTGGGGAACCTGTGGCAGGAAGATCCCTGGGGTCCACACTAGTCATCAGTACAACCCAATGGATAAACTCACAAGTAACAGCAAACCCAGTCTCAAAGGATGTAGGTGGTATTCTAAGGATACCATCTGGAATTGCTTACAAACCTCTCTACGTGTCTGTATATTCTATACATGCATGCACTTGTGTCCAAATGAGGCACACAAACAAATTATAAAACAAACAAACAAACAAACAAACAAGCAAAACAAGCAAAAGAAGATGGCTTGCCCAGCTGAAGGAGATAATGAGCTTGCTTTTCCTCTGGTGTTTACTTCTGTCATCTGGTCTATCCACAGACTGGATGATGCCCTTTCAGCCATACCACCCACCCTGGTGGTCATGGATCTCTTTACTGAGTCTCCTGATTGAAATGTTCATGTCTACGGAAACACATTCATAGGTCTAGATAGCTCCCAGACTTCGCTATCCATCTGAGCATCCCCATCCTGGAAGCTGACACATAAAATAACCTTTGTGGTTTTTGACTGAAGCTATGGGTTAGCCGCCAATTACTTGAGCCTCATAGGAGAGTTAGCTCAGAGTGCTAGAGTTGAGAAAGGCATGCGTCTATTGGAGGTTTTAGTAGTGGTAGTTTCCTGGCTGTATTGCACATGGGAAGCACCAGAAGATTTTTAAGCAGCATGTACGTGGTCCTCACCACGAGATGCTGTGATTTCATTGGTTGGGCAAGCAACCTGGCACCAGGACCTTTTAAAATCCTCCCGGTGATTCTTGAGAAGCAGTGATTTTGTGTTTAAATGTATAGATGCAACGACTGAAGCCCATAAATCAGAGTTGAGTGGCCCAAATCCACAAGTCAGCTCACTCTAAATGAGCTGTTTCTCACACAGTGCCATGTGAGCATTGGTCCAAAAATCTCATTTCAACGGGAAAGAACAGCAGTAGTTGCCCCCAAACAAAGCCAAATTACTGCCCCCTTCTTGCCAGTGCAATACTACCTAGTCCTCAGTGCTGATGCAGCCAAGGTCTTCATATGCATTTGCTTGGGACCAAAGAGAAAGAACACAGAGGCGGGAGATTTGAGGTTTTCCCACAGGTACAGGTTCCAGGCAGCTCCTGGTTGCCAGGTCAATGGCTGCCTTGAGTTGTCAGTCTTCAAACTATAAAATTAAATGACTAGTTGGAGAAACACTGGAGCCTGAACCCTCAACTTCTTGGGTGAGAACAGAGAGCATCAGAAAATATTACCAATTTTCAACATTAGCCATTTCTATTTAAATTTTTATTTAAAGAACACAGCTTTAAAATGTCACAAGGAAAAAAAGAAAGAAAAAAAAGACCAGTGTGCAGCATGCACACTTCTTTTCTTCTATTCTCCCTCTTTTCTTACTGTTTGTGAAATTCAGTTTTCTTCTGTTTGGCAAGTGGAAACGATAGGGCCATAGTTAGAAAAACGGATATTATGTAACTTTTATCTTTGTAAATGTAGTATATTAGAATTTGTACATTTTTTATCTGCTCGAGGCTTATTTGGAGCTCCTTGAGGTCAGAGGCCATTTTTTCCCCCTTGGTTTGCACATGCTCATTAGAATGCTCACAAAGAATGGGGAGGATGTTTAATTGAATCAGCTCACTCAAGGAGAAAAATGCGGGGATCTATTAAAAATGGTCCTAGTCAGGGTCCCGCTGCTTTGGCTGTAAGAAGCAGCACCTGCTCCTTCCACAGCTCTAAGGAGAAACTGAGACTCAATAAATCTTTCACCTTTGAGACTCACGCCAGACTTCTTTCAGAAGCACTGTCGTCACCGTGCAGTTTCTCTTGTGCTAAGACAGCACAAGACAAAAGACGACTGTGCCCATGAACCCATTGGGTTCTGATGTGTGTGCTTTGAGGGTTTGTGTGTGGTTTACTCTGATTCTGACCCCAGCCATCTCTTCTGTTGTCTCTCAGAAGAACTGTCCGTCATCAACTGTCTTATCCAACTCTGCTGCTGAGAAAAGATCCACTATCTTGTTTTTGAAACAAAACTGGTTTCCATATGTAAATGTGTATGTGCACACACACATATATGTATATATAATACACACACACACACACACAAACACACACACACACACACACACACACACACACACACATATATATATATATATATATATATATATATATATATATGCTGGAAATGTGCCATGTACCCAAAAATCTGTCTACATGCCCTTAAGTCCATAGTAGTTAATATGAGCTGGGACTATATGTGAGGTCCTCCTCAAAGCTGTCCTATTTGGACTGGGTCAAATGAAGAAAGAGGAAGCAGAAGATCTGCCACATTCTGAAGTTTACTTTGGAGAAGGGAACGGATAAAACGAGACTGCAGATATATCTCTCTGTTATTTTTATCTCCCAGATTAGAGGAGAAAATGATGGTGGAATAAACATGTACTTAATACCTAATTTGGGGATTTCAGAAAACTAAGTGGGGGTGACTGAGGAGGAGGGGGGTGGGGTAATGGAGACAGTCCTTCTCCTTGAGGACCATCTTGCCAGGCCTGAGCTGCTTCCCCTGTGTTTATCTTTTAAGAATGCTGGACGGGCCGGTGGAGGATTGTTTTGATGACATAAGGCTTCGGTGGGAGGCGCACGTGGCTTTGCTCATTTTGATATTGCTATAAGGAGGCCACTCAATTGGGCTTTTGCTGGAGAATTTTTAAAGTTCTCCTGATATTTTCCTTGATGAGTGTTTGCTTTCTTAAGGGAGCAAGAGTATCCCAAACCCCCCTTATCAGATTGCTGACATGCACGGTAGCATTCTTGCTCGAGCTTGTTCGTAGAGCCATATAGCAAGAAGGTCACCTCTGACCCCACCCCAGAAGGTGAAACTCTGGTCTCTGTTTGAAGTGACAGAGCACATGATGTTACCTCTATTCTCTTATCTTAAAGAATAATGTATCTACAATGATTGTTTTGGGGCTTTTATTAACAATTCTTGTCACTTTTTGAACATACTATTTTCACTCAAAATAAAATCAAATGGGACTCTACTTTGGTGAGCTAGATTAAAAACAAACAAACACACAAACAAACAAATGAACAAAGCAACCTTTTAGGGCTCACACAGAGTCCTAAAGCAATTTAGGACTTCCTAAAATGGAAGAATGGGACCAGAAGTGAACAAACACAGAAGCAAATCCAAAACCCATCAGGACGAAGTCCAAATCTGTAGCACCATGTCCAGCATCTGGAGCTTGCAATATAATCAGCTGGGCTCTAAGGGGCTTAGGTAGCCCCACCCACCAGTTTGGCCGCCTGGAGTACCATCCCTGCAGCACAGTACTTCAGCTGCTCCCCAGGAAGGCTTCCACAGCACCATCTTCATGGATGATATCTGTGATGTTGCCAAGTTCCG
This sequence comes from Apodemus agrarius, assembly GCA_964023405.1. Lineage (NCBI taxonomy): Eukaryota > Metazoa > Chordata > Mammalia > Rodentia > Muridae > Apodemus > Apodemus agrarius. The sequence goes on from OZ030015.1 coordinate 75,816,547, forward strand.
TTGTCAGATCCGTGGGAAGAAAGCCTTGGGCAAACATTTCCTATTATCCTCCTGCCACACCCCTGCAATGGTTTGGGTCTCTGTCTGTTAGAGCTGCTTCTTCAGCACTGTCCTGCCTTGACATTTCCTCCATCAAACAAATCAGTCCACTTCCTTTAAATTTATCTCCACTTCAGTTCTCAGAATAAGGGTATAATGCAGTCAGATTCTTTGCCAAAATATCACATAGAAGGATATCCCTGTTCCAGTGCCTGGTAGTGTTCTCATTCCCCTCTGAACCTCATCAGCTAGACCCACTGTCCATGTTTCTCCCAGCAGTCTTAACGTCCACGTTCCCAAAAGAATGGCCCCTTAAGCTTGGCTCATAGCACTCAATGGCCTTTCCAGCCCAAAGTCCCAGAGTCTTCCACATCTCTCCCACTAAGCAACTTCAAAAGTCACATGTTCAGGTGTGTCATAGCAACAACTCCACTTCTTGGCACCTTTTTAAAAATAAAAAAATTAGTTTCTTTTTCCGATGACATAGTAAAATCCTTTACAAAAGTAAGATAGCCAAAAAAAAAAAATATTTATTTTAGTTCACTGTTCCAAGTTACAAATTCATTGTTGTGGGGCTGTGACAGGGACAGGACCTTGGGACAGACAGCTGATCACATTGAATCCATGGTCAAGAGAAGAGAGGAATGAGTTAACACACACACACACACACACACACACACACACACACACTCACTCACACACACACACTCATGCTTCCTGGTGTCCAGCTGGATCTCTCCTTTGCACTCAGCCTAGAGACTAGCCGAGGAAGATGATGCTTCCCATATTCTGGGTGGGCCTTCCCACTTCAATTAACCAAAGTAAGATCCTCCATCAGTCATGCTTACAGGCTCACCCAGTGTAGACAGTCTCTCATTAACCCTCACTTCCCCGGCAATTCTAAATCACCTCAAGTTCACAATGAAAACTACCCATAAAATTTACCATTATGGAATGACCTTATAGGGCAGTAACTAGCTTTAGATAAAAACAAAACAAAGCAAAGCAAAACAGAACAAAACAAAGAATTCCTCAGACTGATGTCTTGTAATTCAGGCTTGCAGAGGTTGGCACTGAAGTCCGATGCTTCTCATTATCAAAGAGTTCTTAGGGTGTGCTGAGTCACCCACCCGGCATGATGGTGGTTACATATTTTAATTTTATTATAACTGAGTCATAGGAGTAGTTCATTATCGAATTCTATTGACTATTAAAGAAACAATTAAAGTTAAATAGAAAAACATTTGGCTGTTTTGATTCTTAGGACTAACGAAACCCCAGGACTGAATCCTCATCTTAGAATTGTTTTGTTCCTGGAAAGAGTGAGTAAGAGAATTAGAGCTGTTTAGGCAAGTCTGTGCAACACCAGGCCCCACAGCTTGCTCACTATAGTAGGTAGAGGTGAGAGGCTGTGGGGACTGACTAGGAATGCTCTCCTCCCCCCTCCAGGATTTATTTAGTGGCATAACTGATAATCCATAGCATCACAGTACAAAAAGTATGTTTCCTTTCCCGAGTAACTTCCTTTTCCTCAAACTGAACTTGCCACACGATACAAGCAAATTGGAGGGATCCCGGGGCTCAAAGTGAACAAAACACCTTCCCATCCACACGTGGAAGTGCTGTGTCTGAAGTGCTAAGACGGAGGAGGAAGGAGCAGCTGCTCGGGATGAAAGGAAGGATGCAGGCTTCTGAAAGGCCAGGAAGGAAAGAACAGCGACTATGTGGTCACAGACGGGGAGCAAGTGACCAAAGAGAGTCGTGGTGGGGTTTCAATGAGCTGTCCCCATAGTTTTGGGCATGTGACCACCTGGTCCCCAGTCTGTGTCACTGTTTGTGGAGGCTGAGTGGGCATGGTCTTGCTATTAGGTGTTACTAGGTGGAGTTATGTTACTAGGGTGGGCTTTGAGAATTTAAAGTCTTTTGCCATTTTGAGTTTGCTCTCTGCCTGTGGTTCAAGATGTGAGCCTTAAGCTTCCTGCTCCTGCTGCTTTGGCTCTGCTCCACCATCATGGGCTGGAACTTTCTGTAAGCATAAGCCCAAATAAATGATTTTTTTTCCTATGGAGAAGAGGGGGGAGGAAGAGGAGGAGGAAGGAAGGAGAGGGGGAAGGGAAAGAGGAATGGAGGGAGGGAATGAACCTGGTGTGTTGGCATGTACCTGTGAGCCTATCACTTGGGAAGCAGAGGCAGGAAGATCGTTACAAGTTCAAGGTCAGCCTGGTCTACACAGCAAGTTTGAGTCTACCCAGGGCTACATAGTAAACTCTGTCTCCGTAAATAAATAGAATAAAACATTTATAGGGAAAGCAATACTAATAGCATTCACCTTCTTGATAATTACCAGAAACTCCAGTCTGAAGTAGGGGTTACATCTTATGCTGCAGAAAGGTGACCTCCCTTTTTAGCTTTCTTGTGGTCACACATCATACTCAACTCCAGAAATCAGATCGGAAATCACAAACAACAGTTCTCCCGCAGAGGGAGAGCCAAGAAAGGAATCCTGTCAACCTGCCAGTCCCCAGGTACTAAGGGAGATTCCTTTATGACCAGAGGCTTGAGGACTTGGTCAGATATTTTAAATGCTTCCTCCATGGACAGACAGATAGAAGCTTGCATTTGGATTGATGTCTGCCACTTACAAGCTGTGCGATCATGGAGGCACCTTAAAAAGCCCTCTGTGAGTGGCTTATAAAAATAAACATTCAACTTTCTAATATACATTACATGTATAGCATTTAATCTATATTAGTACTACACAATTTTTATTTCAATTGTTCTCAAAGTTCAAGTTTTCTGGTGACTTAGCCACGTTCTTACTTTAGGGTTTTCCTCTTTTTATCCCTTTACAATTCCTTTCCTTTCCTTTATTTGTTTGTTTGTTTGTTTGTTTGTTTGTTTTATTTTTCAAGACAGGGTTTCTCTGTGTAGCCCTGGCTGTCCTGGAACTCACTCTGAAGACCAGGCTGGCCTTGAACTCAGAAATCTGCCTGCCGCTGCCTCCCAAGTGCTGGGATTAAAGGCATGTGCCACCACCGCCCTGTCTAATTCCTTTCTTATACCATTATTTCATCAGCAATTAACATTATTTCTCACAGGCATGACCATATCCAGGCTAACTAGTCCTAACACATGCATATGAAAGTAAGATTTACCACTCAACTAGGGTCTATGGTTCTATGGAGTTTCTGAAATCAAATTGATATTATCTGAATCCTCCCAACTTTCTGTTGTTATTGAGCACAAAACATTGTCTCCAAACAAACATGAGATTCAGATGATACTGTGTGGTAAGTACTGTGCACTTATAACAGTGAAAACACCGGAGGGAACCCGTCAATGAGGAAGCAGAGTAAGCATGAAGAAAAGAAGCCAATTTCAGAACTGGGTGTCATATGCTCTTTACATGAAGATGTTTGCAAGGACCTGCTTATAGCAGGAAAAGCAAACACACATGACACTAGAACATGGAAATGGGGGTGGGCACATGTTACTATTTGGTCATGTGTGGTGCGTTGCATATGTGGAAGGATGTATACACAGAAACAATGAGGTGTAGACATAGAAACAAAGACACAACACAATGCAGCATTTGTCCCAGAGAGAGCCAGCACCTGTGCTGGGATGAAATTTAGAAATCTCCCTCCCTAACTAGAGGGCTCAGCCTATTGAGATGGATTAACATTAGATCTAGAGGGGAAAAAAAGTGACCTGTTGGGCTAAGAACTCAAGACAGACATTGTTTATCAGTTTTTCTTAGCTGGCACTTTAAAGAAATAAGCTGAAGGGTAGTATCCCAGACTTAGGGATATGTAGACTTAGGGTCCCTCTTGCAAAGGACGCCACTTGCCCATTAAATGTCTTTTCTTCTGCTTTCAGGTGATATGAACGTTCACAGAAAAGTAAAATGCCAATAGTAGACAATGGCATGGTTTATTGTGGTCCGGGGAGGTAGCTCAGTAGACAGTGAACAGCCTAGCATGCAGCTTGTCCTGGGTTCAATGCCTGGCACTGCATGACTCATGCATGGTAGCACACATGTATAAGTCAGCGTGTTGGAAAAGGAGGCAGGAGGACTGGGTTGAAGGGCATCTTCAGGGCCATGGTAAGTGTGAAACCAGTCTGGCCTATGTGAGTTCCTGACTCAAAACGGGGGTGGGGAGCTGGGGGGGGAGGAAGGAGTGGTGAGGGGGGGGAGGGGCAGGGTGAGAAAAAGAAAAGAAAAGAAAAAAGACAGAAAAATGCCCCACTAAGGTTTATCCTTAAAAAAATCAAAAGCAGAATTACCATACAATCTCTCAGGATCTAGCACCCCCCACTTCTGGTCACGCCCCTGGAAGAGCTGAGAACAGCCTTTCAGGTATCTGTGCATTCACGGGTGCATTGTTCACGGAGGCCCAGAGGTAGAAGCAACCCATGTGCATATGAGTGGACAGCCTGGCAAACAAAATGAAGTGGGCACATACTCTGGGGACTTACTCAGGGGTAGGAAGACTGCGGGGGAGACGGTGGCAGGAGCCTCTCGGCACAGATGAGCCTTGGGAACGAGTTAAGTGAAACAAGCCAAGTGGAAAGAGGAGAAATGTCTTACACTTCCTTCTACTTTGATGAGATTCCCGGTCACATTCATAGAGGCAGAAAACACATGAGACAGATGTGCATTCAGGGAGGTATGGCTGCAGGCAGGACAGACGAAAGCATCGCGGCCACCAGGACGTGAAGGAGAGGGGGCGAGGGGACAGGAGACAGGAGATGGTGGATGGGGATGAGGTGACAGTTTCATGAGCCAAACATTTAGTGGCGAAGGTTGTTCAATAATGTGAATATGCTTGATGTCACTGAATCAAAAGCTTTAAAAATAGACCAGATGATACGTTTTATGTAGTTTGCCACTATTTGAACAATGGAGACCTAAATGTATCTATTTGGTGGATGGAGCAATTCATCGGGTCTTTAACATTGTAACAAAACTATTCTTTTTTTTTTCCCTGTTCATCATTATCAGAGTTTATGCAACTCTGTACTCCTTAATAACAATAGCTACCATTTACTGCTTGTTCTTCATATTATTTCAGCATTGGGTTCTTTATGCAGTCTATATAATGCGAATGTGCCCAGACATAAATAGTATCATCCCTATTTGGCAAAGAGGGCACTGGCTCAGGGAGGTGTGACACATGGCTGGTGATTGTCGCAGGAGGCTGGGCCCCTTCTTGTACCTCCCTATGTGGCTGCCTCCTCGTGAGTAATTTGGGTACCAGGTTCCAACTTGTCCCATAGCACCAACCCTCTCAACGCTCATGTCATTTGTTTGATAATCTCCTGTGCTCCTGGTCATTGTCACACCAGATGTCACCCTACCCTAAATAGGAATAACTCCTCTAGCTGGGCTTGCTCCTTAGCTCAGGCACTGTGAGCTTTGTGTTGTCTTCTTGTGGCTCTATGTGCCTCTGAGTTAAAGCAGCTCTCCAGGCATTCATTAACCAAAACTAATGGAGGGCCCGCAAGGTGGCTTAGGGGTAACAGAGCCAGCCATGCAAGCCTGAAGACCCGGGTTCAATCCTTTGAACCAATACAAAAGTAGAAAGAGGGAATCGATTCCTCAGAGTTGTCTTTAGATCGGCACACATGCTCCAGGGCAAACAGGTTCAGACACACCACGTACACACATGTAGTAATGATAAATCTAAAAGAATAAACAGACGCTCCCCATATTGGGTACTACTCTAGATCCTGGAGGTGAGGGTAAACAGAAATAATCATATAAACAAATGTAATTAAAATAATCCCAGGTGGCTAAGAAGTGCTAACTAAGGAGAAACTCAAATGTGCAAAAACAAGGTCTGATGGAAGTGCTACTGTGTGTGCTGGGGTGATGGAGGGGTAGGCATTGAGAGGAATAAATAAGGGGATGGGGCCAACAGGACAGTCCATGCTCAGGGAACAGCAAGTGCAAAGACTCGAAGCTAAATGAACTTGGCAAGATGAATGCAGAGAGCAGAAATCTGGCTGGAATACAGCGTGAGGACAACTCCGGGGGCTGAGGTTGAAGGGGCAAGCGAGGCTTGGCCAGGGCCAATATTTTAACCGTGACAAGGACTTTGGGTTTTATCAAAGTTCTCTAGGGCATTGTGGTGGGGGTTGGGGCCTGCTTTTCTCTGACTTGGTCTTGAGTTGGAGGTATGTCAAGGTGAGAAAGGGAGCCATCTGCCAGATGGCTGTTGGAGGCATCTGGGAAAGGGTGGTGGTGGCCAGGACCATGCTAGAGCTTGGGTGTGGCTTGTGAGTCCCTCCAACGTCCATGTGTTGGAAGCTGGATGCTGAGAATGGTGGGGCTGAGAGCTAAAGACACGGGGCCCAATGGAAGATGTTAGGGCATTAGGTGCTGACTTGAGAGGGACTAATGTAACCACTCTGGGACTTTGGGTAGTTTCTACAGAAGTGGATTATTATCAAGTGATAAAGTCTGGCTTCTGAGTCTCTCAGGTCTCTTGTTTCATTACAGGATCTTTTTTTTTTTTCAGTGTGCTATCAGTGTGATGGGGTTCACTCCAGCCCTCACCAGAAGCGAAGCCACTAGTTGGACTGACTGGTTCCAACTTTTGACCTTTAACTTTGTAAACTAAGATTTGAATGAATCTCTTTTCTTTACAAAGTACTTAGGCGCCAATATCTTGTTATAGTGAATATGGTAGTTAGCTTTAAATGTTAATTTGTCTCAACTTAGAATGTCCAGGAAAAGAGTCTCAAATGAGTAATTGTCTTTATTAGATTAGTTATGGACATGTCTTTGGGGGGAGCTATCTTGATTGTTAATTGATAGAAGAAGACACAGCCCACTGTGGGTGGCGCCATTTCCTAGGCTGGGCCCTGAATCACAAAGGACAGGGGAAAAGTAGATTCAGCAGAAGCAGAAACTGGCTTTGTGGGTACACTAGTTTCCTTCTTCTCTTGAGTATGGATGTGGTGTGACTAGACTCTTAACTTTCCCTCAATAATGGACTGTAACGTGTCAGCCAAAACAAACCCTTTTGTCTCCTAAGTTGCTTTCGCTTGGGGCATTTGCTACAGCAACAGAAATGAAACAGAGCAGTAATTAAGCCAGCCTGCTGGCGCCATTTTTTTTTTCTGGTGAAGAAGACTGCCCACTGGAGCTGAAGTGATTGACTTCCCTGAGTCAGCAGTTCTGTGCCTCTACTCTGTGAGTGTGTGCGTGCATGGGTGCGTGGGTGCGTGGGTGTGTGGGTGCGTGGGTGCATGTTCCTGCACTTAAAGACGAAAAAGGTGGGGAAGCACTACACTTCAAGCCTGATGTCCTGTTTGCTTCTTCATGGTCCTCATGATCATATCTGTTGGGGTGGCTCTGAGGGATCTCCCCATCTCAAGCTTCATTCAGGTTCAGAGGCCACCATTGCCATGGGTCCCAGGAGACCTCTAATCCCACACCACAGGGTCTCCGGTCTGTTCCACACTGGCTTAAACATGCCAGCTGTCAGGATTTCTTTTAAGCTTTAAGCTTTCAAAAATGGCTTGGGAGGAAAAAAAAAGACTGAAAGACTGTTGGACACCAGATAGCACTTCTTAAGCAGGGCTTGCTGAGTTACGTGTAAATGAATCAGAACCATGTGCCAGGAGACCTCCCTTTGCAGGCACTTGGATTTAAAAATAAAAGAGGTGGGGAGGGGGCTGGGAGGGAGGGCAGGAGGAAAGAAAAAGCATGACTGGGTTTTGCAAGGGCCTGAATGAGAACTTCACAGAACGAAGGGCCCCAAACAGGGTGTGATTCCCCACTCCCCCACCCCACCCCCATCCCTCTTCTCATTTCTTTCATCTCTGGCCTGTGAGAGCTACTTGATGTCTGTGACATTCTAAGGCACTTTTGCCGCAGACACTGTGTCCTGGTATTCCCTGTGTCCTTGCCAAAGGACTTGTTATGCTGTGGTTAAAACTATGCCTCACCCGAATCGTTCTGACTTCTAAGAAGTTCGCAGACTTTATTCTCACGACACTCTGATAGCAGGAGCATGGCTTTCTGACTATGAGAACCTGGGAGAAGGGAGGGGCCTTACATTGGTAGCACTCTGAACTCACACCGGCTCTCAGACCTTGGCCGGGTCAGTATCGCAGCTCAAAACCTCATCTGGAAAATGGGAGTCAATCTCTCCCCTGTGTCCACAGGCTGTCCTGGAGCATTGTGTAAGTCATTAACTGCAGAGAATGTTCCAGAAAGGTTGTCAATGGTCTCCCATAGGTTCATTCATCTACTCTAAGAGTGAAATAAATGCGTGTTCTCTTCTGTTTGTGCTTTGGAAGGATAGGAGTAGAATCTAGGTTGGTTTGAAGTAAGAAAAGAATTCATTAATAACACCTAGCTGCCTGCCACGACTCAGAGCCCTAGAAACTTAGAGATTAGAGAGTTTTGTGCTACCCTCTTTATCTTACACCTAAAAATTCTAAAATGAAAATAAAAAAATCAATATTTAAAAGAGGGGAAAAAAACCTTAGGCTGTGTGTATAGTGCTACACACCTTTAATTCTAGCACTGGAAAGGCATAGGCAGGCAGATCTCTGCGTGTTTAAGGACAGTGTAGTCTACATAGCTGCCAGGCCTGAATGGCAAGACCCTGTCTAGTAGAAAGAAGAGGAAATAAGTAAAGAGTTAAACTCTACAGGCCACAGAAGAGAATGACAAGACCAAATCACCCAGCAGTCACATTAAAGGAGCCGTGGTGCCCAGAGCTGAGAGAGGAAACCACATGCTTAGCTACAGGGATATTATAAATAACACAGCTAATTACGCTAGAGTATTTGATTAGAAACTATTTATCAATACATACCACTGTTTATATACTACCACCTATACACAAATATATATGTGGTTTTATATATATGTGTGTGTGTGTGTGTGTGTGTGTGTGTGTGAACATACTAGAGGTGGGGATTAGATATCACACATGCTAAGCAAGTGCTTTTGCCACAGAGCTCCTACCCAGATCCCCACATTCCTATTTATGTTTTCAATAGCCATGTTTTATCCGCAGTTCTTGGTATGCAGTAGTAGAAGAGAAGACAAAAACCCAAAACTCCCAGCAAGAGAGGAGTAATGTAATGCTATGAAATCTCTCTCTCTCTCTCTCTCTCTCTCTCTCTCTCTCTCTCTCTCTCTCTCTCTAAGGAAGACAGTTTTTAAAGGAAATAATTAATAATTCACCACACAACCTCAGTCCTGATTACTGTCCCCAGTACCTGCAAAATGCACCCCAGAAGTTCACCGATTAGACGATGTCATTAGGTCTGGTCAGTAGAAATCCAGCTGTTCTGGGTCCCACTGTAGACCAGTGAATACAAACATGCTTTTCTTGGTTTTAGAGCAGTTTTTTTTCTCTATAAACCTTAACATGTTCTCAGACCCTCAAACAGACACACAGAGCATTTCCTGAGGTGACCTCTTTATTTTGTTTTCCTTTGGATGGAGGAGACTCTCCTAAGAAGAACATCTTTGAGAGGCAGTGAGCTATGGAGTTGTATTCCCCCAGAAAACTGCAAAGCAGGATTATTTGGCGAAAGTCAGGTATGATGTAGTGTCTCCTCATTACAGAAAACATTGGAGAAACAGAAGTGAAATGAGTGGAAAGCTAAGTTGAAGAGACCAAGAATGGAGAGAAAAGAAGGTGTCCGGTTGGAATGAGCCCCTGGATTAGGAGATGGAGATGTGACTACTCTTCAGAGGACCTGGGTTCAAGTCCCAGCACCTACATGGCAGCTCCCAACTGTCACTCAAGTTCCAGTGGACCCGACACCCTCACACAGACATACACGCAGGCTGAACACCAATGCACATAAAAATACAAAAAAAAATTAAAAGAGAAGGGGGTGGGGGAACATGGGACAAGGCTTCTAGAAGATCAGGCAGGAAGCAGAAGAAATGAGAACAAGTGCCCTCCTCAACAGAAGAACATTCCTCCCATGCTCGAGAGATCTGTGACTTGTAGAAGCTACTAAGTGCAAGAAGAGAGATGAAGGGATTTTCTTTTAATTTTAATTTTTTTAAATATGTAGCACAAAACCCTATATGGGGGGCAGGGAAAGGGTTTTTATTCCCTTGGTTTGTTTTTTGATTTTTTTTTAACATGAGGACTTTTGGATAACATAATGCATGGACTTTAAAACCAAAGTAAGAAATGACATAGAAATACTACTGTTCATATGGTTTTGACATCCAGCAGAAACTGAGGGCACCGACTGAGCTCACAGCACTTGCTAGGGATGGCTGGCCACACCAGGCTAAGGCCACGTAGCCTGAAACATCACTTATGTGACCTCAATTTCTAATAGAGCTGGGATTACAGATCCTTTGGCGGGACAACCGACAAGTCAGCCTGTGGAACCACCAGAGTGCACAGAAAAGATTGTCACTCTCGGTAAATCCTGTAGGGAAGACACTGAGGTGGGGCCTTGAGTGGCAGGTGGGAAGAGAACAGTGACTTTGAGGTAGGGGGTGAGATGGGGAAGTGACAAATGGCTCAGGTGGATGTACCATACAACAAGGATGTGTTTTGGATGTCCCAGAATCAGATTTCGATGTCAGTAGAACCTTTTTCAGGGTAGAGGCCCTAGAAGTGCCAGCCCGAGAAGCCCTGGCACTAAAGAAATGATATACAGCCAAGGGTTCAACCTGATTGTATTTCAAACCCCAACACTCAGGCCATGACTCAGCATCCTCTACCCTTGTTCTGCTGAAAAGGCTGGAGCAATATTGCTAATGCTTTTTGTCTATCTTTCCCCGATCAGATACTTCGGCCTTGACTGGTTATTCGGCAGAGACCATCTACCACTTTGCCTTTAGGTTGTGCGAAGTCTTCTGGGGGCTCCTTAAAACCTCAATCATAGTTAAAACCCCAAACTTTTAAAACACAGCCTTTTCAAATCTTGGATGCATTCTCAGTCTGTAATCTGTAACCCCCACAAGATTCGTGAACTTATATCAATACTTAAAATTATTCTTAAATAATAGGAAGTGAACCTGGAATGGGAGAAACAGAGCAGAGAACAAGATGACTGAAACTCTTTAGACAGGCTTTGAGTTTGTGGGTGACATCACACACACACACACACACACACACACACACACACACAGAGAGAGAGAGAGAGAGAGAGAGAGAGAGAGCACAGACACATGGGCACATATACACATAGTACATACACACACATGCACACACACAGCACACACACACACACACACACACACACCCATACAGATACAGACATAGACACACATACATACCCAGACACACAGAAAGAGGGCCAGAGGCAGAGCTTGGGATAGGATTACACTGCTTATACAAGTCTTGGGAGCAGGAAGAGAATACCCATAGGACTTGTGTGCATTCAATGAGAGGAACCATGGAAGATACTCACATGGGTTGTGAGAGGAAGTCTTGAGGCCATCTTGCTAATGACCTAATATAGTAACTTAAAAATGAGAAAAATGGAGTCCCAATAAAGATGGTTTCTCCAAGGCCAGAAAGGTTAGAACCATCAGGTTCTAAGGTTCCAAATGATAAAGTTAAGCTCTACTGCCATGTGTGTGATGGCCTTTTCTGGCAATTGGTACCAGGTCCTACTACTGACTCGGTTACTGCTGTATGTCAACAGACACAGCAACAGTTCCGGGATTGCTTTCTGTGTCTTGTATGTTTGTTTCAGGCTGCAAGTATGGGGAGAGCTGTCTATTCATCCTGGAAACTTTTGACTTTGTGAGGGCTGAAGAGCTCAAGAGAGTGTAGATTTACCTGGGAAATCTCCCCACATCAGTAGCTAAGCAGCAAAAGAGTAGGTGGGGGCAATGGTAAACTCTCTGAATCCCAGGGAACTGCAAAACCAGAGCTGCTTGAGAATCCCGAGACCCCACTCAATGTTTGGGAGATCCGAGACAGAAAGTAGAGACATGTGATGCATGAAAAAATGCCTGTGCCAGGCCAGGCCGGCATGCAGCCAGAGGACCAGCCTGTTCATGTTTCAGAAACAAGGGCAATGATATCCATGGAATCCCACAGCAGAGGAAGCACGGCTCCAGCCTACTGCGTAAGTTACACGCTACAGCTTCTTCAGAGACATCACAAAACCGCTGTGGTCACTTGACCTCGATCTGTGGCTTTCCCACCAGGGGTTTGACCCACATTTACCAACCGTTTTCCCAGGGGGCCCCCCCAACCTCTTTCAGCCTCCATAAATTGTGAGAAGCCTTCTATGGGAATTGGAGTCTCCACCATCATCTTTGCTAGTGTGGCTGTATAACCTGGCTGGAAGACTGTCCTGAGTGAGACGCTTTTCTTTGTGCCCTCGGAACTTTACAAACTTTAAGCACAACACGATAATGGCTTCAGCGCCCAGTCTTATCAGTCTTATTGTTGTTCCTTGGCCCCTGCAATGAAGTCTTTACATGAAGCCTTTCGGGATGGAGGGTATATGGTACAGCAGCAGGTATCACGGGGACAATGACACATGAGGAAGGTGTCAGGAGAGATTGTTCAAATAAACAGTTGTGTGCTTGCAAGTACAGCTTCAAGACCTCAGATCTTTCTCTCTCCCTCTGTTTTTTTCCCCTCCCTCCACAACAGAAGATTAAGTTTGCTGTGAATATGAGCTGATGAAAAGAATTCAAATAGTCCTTTGAATAGGACCCCAGTCAGACCCACAGGAGAGCTACAAATTGCATTTGGAGACACTAGTCTCTGTTGCAGAAAGCGAGCATTAAACCCACATATCTTCTTTCTATAAGGTACTAACTTGTAAATTAACCTTTAATGGTGTATAAATGATGTTCTGAAAGAACTGCTTATGCAGCTATATTTATGATCTAGAAAATTGCAAATATTTACAAGATTATAGGTGTTAATGGTCTGTCAAAAATGTTTGTATATTGTACATACATTAAACCCTGGGTTCAGACCACCCTGGTATAAAAGACCACCACTCTCAAGTCCCATATAGTGTTTCACTCTGATTCCATATATGCCAATCCCTATAATTAGCCTGCTCCCTAATATAGATCAAGTCAACTTTATAGGGAATTCTCCCGATCGTTTTCATTTCATTTAAATCCAGTACCCAGGCAGCCTGTGTAAACTGTTTGCTAAATGGTCCAGGATGGCCAATCGATCTTATGTCAGCAGGGGCCTGTGAACTTGTCTATCTTGTTTCAGAGTGGGCCCCGCTGGAGGGCCCGAGTGCCCCTTGTCTGATTGCTTTCCGGAAATAAAATTAAGCAGATCCGCGAGCTTCCAGGTCCTGCCTCTCTGCTGATGCTTGGCCCTTGGAACCCTAAAAGTGCATAAGCCGAGGGCATAATTCATCTCGAAAGCCGTGGCTCGCTCGTTAAAGTCAGTGTCTAACCCAGGTGGTCACAGTGGTGAGGACCAGACACAGGCAAAGAAATTCCCTTTCCTCTACAATTGTGACTTATAATGGCCCGCCGCCGTGTAACCTGTGTCTCGGATCTTGCATCTTGCTCTCTTACCCTTGTTCCCTGTGAGTGTGTGGTAGGAGGAAAAACAAACAAACAAAAAAAGGTCACTGGACCTTTTGAAATGGTGGTCCCATCTCGGTTTATTATCTCATCTGCACATTTTTATTAATGTCAAAATGTTTCCAAGGGCTGTCTGGAGATGAGAATTCCCCAGGCATTCGCTAATGCTGTCTGCTCTGTAGAAATTCATATAGCAAGCTCATTGGAAAGTGCTTAGGGAACTGCCTTCCCACACAGCACTATGGTTGCTTAAAGTCCCCGATTAAAAAGGATAATGCTGGAATCTTTATATAGATCACCAAATAGCTGCTTCCCACACCACGCCTGGACCCCACCCACACAAACACAGCAGGAACACCATTGAATTGATTTTCCTTTGAGCCCTTTTTAAGCAGCCTTGACCACAATGCTTATTTTCTTGAAAACAAACTAGATGCTTGCAAGGTTGCAATAAATTTGAAACCACTAAGAGCTGAGAAGGTCCCATACAAGGAGGAGCACAGCTCCAGACAAGTGCTAAGGGCCAATCTACACAGCCAATCCGTAGACTGAGATTCCTTTCCTGGGGGTGATTTTCAAAGATCCTGTCTCTTTTGTCTTGTCTAGCATTTGAGACAGATTTGTTAAAATGATGCTAGAACTCTTGGTGGGCTCTAAAGCAGAGATTTCCATGGTGGTATCCTGAACATCTGTTCACTTTGAAAGGTTATAAATTTATAATACATAGGATACAACTTTTCCCTCTGGGGCTCTAACTGTTTTAGGATCAGGAGTAAAGAGAAATGGGCTTCTCTGAGGGTGTGTGTGTGTTGAGGGTGGGGGGGGTATGATGTAGCAACGTCCAAGGGGTTACAGAGACAATGTAGCCCAGGAGAACTCAAGAGAGTTTTAATTCATACCTCACATGCTGTTGACAAAATGTATTTGAGGTGGTTCTTTTTTTGTGTTGGTTTTTTATTATACTCAAAATGAGGAAATGGCTTCCTCTACCTGCTTGTGGTATACAGACAAGATAGTTCAAAGTCTGGCATCTGCATGGAAAGGGGAACCATAGACTATGAAGGGGACACAGGGAAAGCTCTGGGCTCTAGTTTGCACTTTGGACAGAGGCTGCTGCTTGCTCCACTCAAGTGCCAAGCGAAACAATTAGAAAACAAAAGGAAGATGAGGAAGTCTTGGTTAGGGGACAGATATCATCACTGTATGGTGACCAAGGAAACGAAATGCTCAAACAGCCAAGTGTAGCTGCTCATTCTGGAAGGCTCCTCTTTTGTGAAGAAAATGAGAGAGACAGGTGAGGTTATTTGGAGCCTGGATATTCCCTGGAGAGGTTTAAAAAGAAGATAGCCAGGGCGATCACACACAGCCCCTCTTCTTCGCACAGTGAGGTTGGCAGGGTCTGTGAGAGATTCATCAATTGTTTCAAACTATTTCTTTTAGCATTATGGGTTTGGCAAAACCCCAGATAGCTTATATCAAGGGTTTTCTGCCGCCCCCGCCTCATTTTTAATTCCCACGTGTGTTTCAAAGGCAGTCTGTGTGTCATTGGCTCGTTTACACTCCAATCATCCAAAATGTTGCTTGGGATGCACTAGCTGATACCCACAGAAAAGGGACGGTGCCCCTTTAAGAGAGATGTTAGAAACCTTTCCTTCATTCCTCTTCTACTTGCCAAATGCAGTTCAAAGTAAATCCACCCCGCTATGTTCCCAGGCTCCCCATCATCAATTTTTAATCATATTAGAAAAGGAAATTCCAAGGAACACTAAATTTGGGGGAAATTCTTCATTCCATTCTCCCGCCTTTAAAAATCATGTGTATTTTAAGGGAAATCTAATCCATATGCTTCTGATTCATTTACACTTAAATCATTAAAATGTTGTTTTGAGCAAGCTGGTTGGTGTGCAGGAATGCCCTTAAGCCTCCTTTTTATCATTATTTCTTCAAGCTCTTTTCTCCAAAACAGGAAGCCACATTGAGAAAAATCAAATATCTAAGAGTTTAAATTTGGCACGATCATCCTGAGGCTGCCATGGTTTAGATAAATCTGGTCTCACCCGTCTTCCCATAGGACCCAGGGCAGCGCTCTGCATGGATGGTGAATGAATACTCATAATTGCACGTAATCAGCTAAATTGCATCTGCAAGTAAGTTACTTCCTTTGAGTAATTTGAATGGTGCCGGCTTGTGTGTGTGTGTGTGTGTGTGTGTGTATGTGTGTGTGTGCAAAGATAGTTCTACTAAATCATTCCGACCAACAATATACCTGGCAGTAAGGTGGGATTTTAAAAGAAATCATATGCTGAGACGCAGGAGAGAAATGACCCAAGATTGTAACATTTGCCACAGCATGCTTGAAAAACGCTGACCAGTCCTAATTATGGAGTAGGTAAAATGACTGAACCACTCTCATGGGGCTTCCTTGTGTACTAGTTTGATAGATGCTGCTGTTTCTGCCTCTCCATCCTCTGAGATGATGGAAGTCCATCATCCACGTCTGTCTGTCTGCCTGTCTGTCTGTCTGTCTCTCTGTCGGTCTGTCTCTCTGTCTGTCTGTCTGTCTGTCTGTCTGTCTGTCTATTTATCTCTTCTGTTTCTCTTTCCTGAATCTATTGGTATAAACCCCACTATGATTGCCCTCTACCCCCATTTCCCAGAAGAGGAAGCAAGGCTAAGAGTTAAAAGACAACACTGGGTTTTGGATATTTGGAACTCCACAGCCAGGTTCCCTTGTCACATTGATCAAAACTCAGACACTTCTATGCAGAGATCTGGGACATGATGGACATCGGTCTCCCCACCTAAAGCAGTTCTCGTGGGTGGAGTGGGCCACACTGCTCTTACTTCTGAAGTGTGAACATGATGCGTTTGATCGAAGCCACGGAGGGTTAAGAACAACTCTCAGGTAGGTCTTGTGCTGAAGGACAGGGGTTGACACGGGCACTGTGTAGAGAGCAGCAGGGTCTATTTGGATGTCACCATTCAGTCGTTGGTGATTATAGACATGTTACTTAACCTGTGTCCATTTTCTCAAAAGTGGGGATAATAATAGTTTCCATTGATAGAGCTGTTAAAATGGCCTAAGACACCCTGTGTCTAAGTATAATAGCTCCTCAACAAATCACAGCTAATTATTTACTGCCCACTAAACAGACACTCTCTATTGCCAACGCTTAGATTTTATCAGGACAAAAGAACATACCTGTTATTTTATGGACAAAGAAGCTGGTAGTAGCTCTATTGGCAGGTAATTGGTGAATGTCCTATATCTCCCTGACCCTAAGCTCAGACCTGCAAAGGGTACACAGGTTTACTCATGCTCCTAATTCTGCAGCACAAAGCACATGGTGCATGCGCAGAAGCCCTAGTGACATCTCTGCAGCCTGTGGAAATGGGAATTCAAAGTAGTGACACCCAGGTGGCGTCTGGGGGGGGCAGACAGTACCACCACCACCACCACCACCACTCCCTGCTGTCTCTGAAACGCAATTGTCATGCCATTAAGGAACATTAACATTTCTAATTTAGACCATGAGCTGCGAAAGCTTCTCAGAGTTCACCTATCAGGTGAGGCCATCTGAATCCCATTAGAATTGTGGAATGGAAATTTCATGGAGACTCAAGACGCTCTATCATTTTTAATAGAAGCATCGTGTGCGTCTGAACAGGGAGGTAGGAAGGAGCAACTCCTTGTGCCCTTTCTTCCCTCACTCTTCTTACTCTGAAACCTGAAACCTCCTCGGAGAACAGGGCCCTGTCACCAACCAGTCTGTCACAGAAGCTGCTGCCATGCTCTACATACTCAGGGGTGCCCTGCCATGGAGAAGTGGGGGGGGATACTGAGGTCTGGCACAGGGTCTGAATTGAAACAGGGTAAGCACCTGGCGTGGTACTCATGGAGGAAGGATAGAGGTTGATGAGAGGCTAGGACTTCTTAGATGACCTAAGGAGGCATGCTTCTACTTTGATGTCAGAGTCCTCTCCCCAGGCTTCAAATATTGCTTGGCAAAACCCTGTGGCAACCTGTTTTCTACATCCAGGGTGACACATCCTTTAAAATTAATTTCTTGACTTGTCCAAAGGAAACTAAGGCTCTGCCTGTTCCCCTGGTGCCAAACATCTGGATGAAGGCTGGGGGAGGAAGTCCCCTGAGTAGGCCCCATGTCCTCATTTTCTTATGGCCTGGAGGGTCAGTGGCCGAGAACATGGACAAGAGTTCTCGGAGGGCATCATCCAGGAGAGCAACTAAGGGCAGAGAGTAGACTGTTGGGAAATGCTCCTGCCATGTCTTCCGCATGTCTGCATGCTCTGTGAGGTGGGATTCTAGCCTTGTTTTCTCAATTCTTGAACATGGCAAAGAGAGTTAGTGTTTAAGGACCAGCAAATACCTAGCACATGGTTTTGCTATCAACTTATTATTCAAAGTTTCAACAGCAGCCAGAGAGGTAAGGATAGAGACTACTGCAGGTTCTCCTTTATGAGAAATGGTGTCTCCACCCCTAGTTCCACTATATCACCATCATCAACAACACTGTCCCCATCATTGTTGTCATTGTTGTTGTTGTCGTTGTCGTCATCGTTGTCATCATCATCATTAATACAGGCAATTAAGTACTTACTGTATCCAGGCACCATACAAAGACATGTATATAACCATTTTTATTTAATTTATAATGGTCCTTTGAAGTTGTTCTCACTACAATATCCAATTTATCAAAGGAACCCATGGTGACCAAATGAACCAAGATCACCAAAAGAGGAAAGAGGCAGATCTCATAGCCTATAGTGTTGTCCAGTGTGTAGTAGAGAGCTTAGGTCTCCTGTGAATGAATGGATGAACACATACTTAAAGACCTGACTTGACGCCCATCAGGGACTCTTGATCATCTTGGGAGAGAGTAGTATTTGGCAAAAGAGCTAGCACTGTATTTGAATTCCAGATAATGTACACTCTGGGTATATGACCTTAGGCTGGTAGTGTGCCAGACTTATAGTCACAGCCTGAGCCCTAACAAACCAGGGCTACATCTGCTACATGAATATTAAAATGGCCAAATTAATAGTGAAAAGCACAAAAAGAGATCTATTCATTATGGCCATGTTGGGAAGAGGGACAAAGAAAGCTATCTAGAAATCTGGCTGTTTTAATAGGCTCATTGGCTTCTTCCTTTCCAATTCGTATCCCTTTGACTTCCTTATGTTGTCTAATTGCTCATTGGGAATAGGTGGCCGAACCTAACAGGCTGAGACTCTAATTCTATTAGTGTAACTATCTACCTATAGAATGTGAATGTGAGCCACTCCCTAGACTTATTGTAAAAGTCCTTTATCGTTTTATTTTTGAGAAATGGTGGTCTGACACTAGCTCTGAGGCTGGCCTTGAACTCCTGACCCTTTTGAGTCCACCTTCCAAATGCTGAGGTTGCATGTGTACACACCAAGGCTTGATGCCCCAGTGTAGAGGAATGCTAGGGCGATGAGGCAGGAATGGGTAGGTGGGTGGGGAGCACCCTCATAGAAGCAGGGGGGGATGGGATAGAGGGTTTGCAGTGGGGAAACCAGAAAAGGGAATAATATCTGACATGTAAATTAAAATAAAACAAATGCTAAAATATGTTATAGACGATATGTCAAATTGTTAGTTGCACCTGGCCTACAGCTGTCATTCAAGAATACAAAACTATAAATGGGCAGTCCACTCGGATGGTCTAACCTTTTGTTATTTCAGACCTTCTTAAACAAAAAATTCTCACTCCCATGTTTTAAGCTTCCCATCATTTTCTATCATGCAAGAGGAAAAGCACCCTACCCATCCTCTCATGAAGACAAAGAACTAGAGGACAGTGGGCTTGTGTCTGCCAAAAGGAAAGTGTCCAGGTTCCAAGAGACAAATCAATCAATCAATCAATCAATCAATCAATCAATCAATCAATCAATCAACCATTATTTTACAGTTTACCAGTAAGAGATTAAAGTCAATACCACCTTCCTTCTCACCAATAGAGCTTGACTTGAGTTCATAAAATTGATTGCATTAATCTCTCATCGATTGTCTTCACAGTCACTCTGTCACTGGCCATGCGCCATGCTGGTGCTTGATGGGACCCACAGTACAAATGCCACCCTTTGGGCTGCAGTTTGCTCGTGGCACATTCTTTCTTCTAGCAAATGACGAGTTTCTAGCTTTTCTCCACAGAAACAAGGATTCTACGAGTTCCTCCTATTAGTTTGTGGAGGCTCAAATAATTACAAGAGGATGTGATGAAGGCACCTGAGTGTTTAGATCTGATGGGCTTGGATGGTCGAAAGCTTAACAAGTACAGATATGCGAGAGCTGTGTAGCTTACACTATCCGAGTGAGAAGTTGACCCATTTTTGAAGCCTGATGGGGTTACACTGACACAGTGACTTTGCTTTGTAAATAGGCTACCATTCCACTGGGGGAAATATAGATTCAATTTCTATAAGAAAACTAACAAGTTCTAAGTTTAAAATACAATTAGTTCTGACCACTTTGGGAACCAAAGATGGAGATGTATAGCATGTCTCTGTGTGTGTGTGTGTGTGCGTGTGTGTGTGTGTGTGTGTGTGTGTGTGTGTGTATTCAGAAACCTGTTTGTCACAAAGACTATTGCTTCCTCTTTACCTGAGGCTAAGGGGAGTAATGACAGAGGGGAGAAACCTCAGTCTCAGCTGGTAAAGCAACTCCCTTTGTTCAGAGGTACAAGGCCATCAGAGCAGCTCTGTGACTTTCCATGGATAAAGTCACTGGCTTTGATCTGTACATAGGCTTGTATTGGCCATGCAGCACCATTTCAAAGTTTTCATTTTAAAACCAGTGAGGATAGTTGTGCTCTGTACTTGATTAGGTCCTGGGTTGGTTCAGAATATTTATTATATGGGACCAATCACCCGTGTTAAGGTGGGGCCAGGCAGAAGCTCAGAAACTCAACGCACAGAACCGGTACATTTGCCTTTCTTCTGCTGAACCATTCATAGTGCATGTTCTCTGAAACACTGTTTTATAGAAGACTACCATGATGGCATTAGAAAAAAGCTCTTTCTTCATACCTGTCTTCCATGTCCATGTCAAGATGCATCGTCTTCACAGCCTTTGGCATCCCACTGCCCAGTCTGCACCAAAAACTCAGGCTTTATGAATACTATTCCATAAGTTTGGTCAGAAATGCCAAGACACTTACAGAAATGCCTAATAGACATTACCAGGCTTCACCGTAAGATCCCACTCGATTTAGTTAACTTTTCATTACTTTGATCCAACGCCCCGACAGAAGCAAGCTAACAGAGGAAAGATTTACATATGTTTATGGTTCAGAGGGTACCACCCATCACAGTAGAGAAGGCGTGGCAGCTGAAGTGGCAGGAACGTTGTTGGGAAGCTTACTCACATCTCAGGAGATCAGGTGGCAGAGTGCTCTAAATAGAATCAGGAACAGATGTTACCTTCCAGGTAGATCCTGCCTCCCTCCACACCCAGTGTTCCACATCTGCTACCTACATCACTCCCAAAGGTCCTGCAACCTCCCAAAACAGTGCTTCACATTCAAACCATAACATTGTGCAGAAGAGAACCTGGGCTCTGGGTGTTGTACATGTGGTTCCCAGATAAAGTGTATTATGTGCTTGGACCACAGACCTTTGGCTTCTTGCCCTGATGCTGTTATTAGCTCTGACATTGAGTTATCACTGGTATGTAGAGTAGCTCAAGAGTAGCCTGTCAAGATCTGCCTTTGGGTCCACAGAAGCCATAATTTTTCTAAGGACCCTTATGAGAAATACTACTGGCATCCAGAAGTGGTCCTATTTTCACGAGCATGCCTTCTAAGGGCTGGATTTCTTTCCATATCCTTGTACTAGAAGGCATATGGATTGATGGCCCAATTTTGCACCTGTGTAGAGTCTTATGGATATGTTTGGTTTATGACATCTATTATCTAATTTTTCTCTCTCCTCCGTCTTGCCCTAGATTCCCTCAATTATTTTCTGCAACTGTATATTTTTATATTACTTTCTGCATTTCGATCTTAAAATGTTCCTAAGAAGTGAGAGGGAGGCAAGCAAGTGCATTCAGACAACTCAGCTGCAGGTTTAATGTCTTTGTCTCTTTTCTAATGGGAAGAGGATCCTGCCAAGAGCCTGACTGCTGTTTCCACCATTGGATAGGTGTGTAACTTTATATGGAGCGCTTGGTTTTCTCCAGGGAACAATAACAAATCTGAGGATTGGTTTACAGAGTAAAGAAGTAGACATAGTTGTTTTCTGAGATCCGTTTCCATAATGAAGGCCTCAGACAGTCAGAGGAGTTTGTGTGCTGGGCGTTCATGTCCCTACCCAGTGGAGAGTCCTAATGGCAAGTCAGAGCAGCTTGGAGGCCTGAGTTCTGTAGGTAAGCCAGACACAAGAAAACACCTGGTAGCAAATTGCTGTGAGCCATCTTGGCACCTTCCTTAAAGAGTTTAAACTTAAAGGGACACCCAGGAATTCATTCTTCTCCATAGCTGAAAGACAGAGACAGAGACAGAGACAGAGACAGAGACAGAGACAGAGACAGACAGAGGGTGTGGGGTGGGGGAACCCATATAGTAAATGTTTGCTGACTACCCACTGAGTATATCAGTAGACAAACGAGTGAGTGTAGAAATACATCCTTGCATGGGCTTTCCAGTTTAGGATTCTTCTGTATGTATCTGTAGATTTATTCCTTAGAAACTAATAACAATCAGTAGTGGGGTTGCGGGATTATTCCTGTTTCCCTTCCTATGATTCCTTCCCATCTTCCTCATCTCTCCTCTTTGTCATCATCCTTATCCGCACGTCCCTGTCCCGTCTTCACTCTCAACTATGCAGTCTGGGGATGGAAATATGATCTGACAAACATGGCAAAAACCCTGTGAGAGGTCGATACTCCTTGTTATCTTCTTTTAAAAACATTTATTGATTCATTCAGAGTGGCGTTCGTGTGTGTGTGTGTGTGTGTGTGTGTGTGTGTGTGTGTGCGCGCGAGAGAGAGAGAGAGAGAGAGAGAGAGAGAGAGAGAGAGAGAGAGCGCCTGTATATGTCTGAAGTCAGAGAACAACTTGCAGGAGTTAATTCTAGCATGTGACTTCTGGGAACCTAACTCAGGTCATCAGGTTTGGTGGCAAGTACCTTCCCTCAGCCAGCATCTGCTAACTTCTTTAAAACAGTCCCTGCTGATTTAAATGCTAAGGAAAGCTAACTAAGTTAAAGAATGACTTCACTAGGATAGAACCTGCCTCCTAACAGAGATTTCATTTGAAAAAAAAAAACAACTACACACTATACCAAATTTCATTTATTGCTTACTGAGCGTAGACTGTGTTGCCGGCAGCCCCTCTGCTGAGCTACAGTAGAACTCTCTTACATCACGGGAAAGCTGTGTAAAGTTCCCACAGAAAAGGGCAGCAATGAAAGATATCCAGAGCAAGTCGAGTTGAGCTTTCATCGGAATAATACTGAAGACACCTTTTAGAGATGGTCAATAACAATGCTACCTTCTGCCATTAACAAGATTGTATGTAGCGGTTACAGTTTCAACTCCCTTTTGGAAAGAGGTGAAACACCAACATTTTCAAGAAATTAAATGCTGTGACAGGCTTTAGCCTGCCCCCCTACTTTTCTTCACGGGGACAGCCATTCAACCCATTTAAACATAATAAAGTTTTGGGTGCTAATCAATGGCAGCTGGGCTACCTTAAGTACCTGAGCATAACTGATCATCTATTGTACTAGGGAGGAAAAGCTTAGATTTCTCATGTTTCCTCCTCAGTGGTTGGAGGAAGACCAGTCAATTAATTCTTCAAGTCTGCCCTCCCCTCTTAGTGGAGAAAGGCTGTAGCTTCATGCCTTGATCTATTTAAGAATGTTGTAGGCAGTTTGTATTCATTTATTATTTTGAATGCAATACCACACTTCCTAAGTTAATGAGATAGTAGCTCTGTTTGTATTCCTGGGTGAGAGCATGCCCATTAAAGAAAAATAAATTTTAGATGTGTGTGCTAACATCTCCTTTTCTTACTGTGCCCCCACAGGCATTACTAATCAACCCTGCTCTTTTACATAAGCTGGGCCTTGGTTTCAGGGTTTACGAATAATTCAACAACTCTTGTGCTACATGAAAGCAATTTGTCATGCATTTTTGTGTATGCCTATGTGCAAGTATTCATATGTGTGGGTGTGTGTGAGTGTGAGTAGGTGTGAGTGTGTGTGTGTGTGTGTGTGTGTGTGTGTGTGTGTGATGTGTGTGTGTGTGAGACAGGTGGGGAAGGGAGTTTCATGTGTGTGTGCTTACATGAAGAAGCCACAGGACAACCTTAGGTGTTGTTCCTCAAGTGCCATCTACATTTTGAGAGAGTCTCTAGTTGGCCTGGAGCTTGCCAGTAGGATATGCTAACTAGTCAACACCACCAGAGCTCGTCATGTTTCTGCTTGCCCAATGTTGGGCTTGTAAGTCCATGTGTCCCTTCCTACACCTAGCTTTTATACCTGAATTCTAGAGACTCAGGTCCTTGTGATTGTGTGGCAAGCACTTTGCCAACTGGAGTATCCCCAAGCCCTTGCCATGCATTTCAGAGTAGGAAAAAATAAATATGACGCAGTTCAGGGAATGTTTAATATGATTGTGTCCCATGGGCCAAGTTCTAAGGAAAAATTATTACTGGGGGGTTTCAAATCCAAAGCTTTCAGGGGAATAGGGAATGACGGAGGATGCACAGGTTATGCTATCTTTTGGGTTCTATCTTTTATGCAAACAATGGGCTCCTTTTCCTATGAGGATGTGGGAAGGAGCACAATACAATTAGGGCAAACTGTAAAACTATTCTGTAATCCCACCCTCTTGGGAAAAGTGCTAATCATGTCTAAGCAGAAAATCCAGAAGCCTTGGTAACATCCTCAGTGATTAACTTTCAACAATTGAGTTGGGAACAAGAAGAAGAAGAACAAGAAGAAGAAGAAGAAGAAGAAGAAGAAGAAGAAGAAGAAGAAGAAGAAGAAGAAGAAGAAGAAGAAGAAGAAGAAGAAGAAGAAGAAGAAGAAGACAAGGTCTTTCTGTTGGTTTTTCTTCCTGAAAAGCCACTGAGGTCAATATTCTGCCCAGAGGTCTAATGATCTCTGCTTTTAGCTACTATGGCCTTCAATGCTTCATTCTGAAATCCCTAGCCTAGTGCACTATCTCTGTGAATACACGCTGCTTCAATGACCGGGATGTGGGAAGCCTAGTTATCTATCCATGGCACATGTGTCCAACATTCATCCCTATTTAGTTTGACTTGGCTAATCTGGGCCTTTTGCTTTTCCATGTAAGGTTTAGAATCAGTTCGTCAAGTTCTAAGAACCATCCTCCTTGGATGTGGAATGGGTTTTCTTTGAATTTTCAGCTGAGATAACTTTTTTCTTAGCATTTTGAGACTTCCTGTACACAAATAGGACACATCTGCCATTTATTCAGATCTGCTTGCACGATCTTGAACAACTTCTTCTCCCAGGATCTCAACCGTTAGGCTAAACTTAGCAGAGGGTCAACTACTTGCTATCTGATGCTCTGTGTGCCTCCAGGCAGCCTCGGATGACTTGGGGATTTCCAGCCCCATCCCGGGCTGCCCATGCATGGGAGTGTCCCCTTGACCCTCAGCCCTGCCTCCCTTGTCTCTCCTGCAGCATTCAGGTCAGTTGCTGCTACAGTGTCCATTCCCTTGACAGAGGCCAGCTCTCCCTTGTGCAGGGGGTGGGGGGGTGGCAGGGACAGGGGACTCCTTTCCCCAGTCTCTTACTCATGCTTTCTGGGATGACCTTCTAAGAAAACCACATGGCTTTCATCTTTGTCTCAGGGGCCACTTCTGAGGCAACTGTGACAAGCATTAAATTGATTTCCAAGTCAAATGTAATAAACTGAGTTCTCAGAACCTAACTGCAAAGTCTTCCACTTGGGGTAATCTCTGGGGAGGGTTCTCCGGGGAGAAGGGCCTGGCTGTGGGCTTAGGCTGTTGAGTTTTAACTCCGTTCCTTACACTGCCTGCTCCCTATCAGCTTCTGCCTTCCACCTACATCAAAACAACCTTTTATTCCTTCTAAAGCTGCTCTGGTTATTAAATGATGTGTTAAATCTCATATTCATTTGACAAATATTTATTTCTTCAGGCGTAACATATGGGAGGAACGTGGTTCAGTGGCTGGCGCTGATTGCTGTGAGACATAAGGAACTACGTGTTTTTGTTGCTATTTGGTTTGTGTTGTTGCTGTGTTTGGTGTATACTAATGCATAAGAGCAAATTCTGGAAAGGTACTGAGAAACAAACTTAGTAGCATTAGGACATGTGCTTGCCTAAGATGAGTCTCTGCCTCTCCTTCTACATACAGGTATTGTGTACTAGTTGGATCCAGTGTCCTAGCTGTGTACTCTCATGGATGTCCCTGGGTCTGTCTGAGGATGGAAAGTTTGACTTCTAACAAAACACTGGGGTCAGTGAAGGTGTGGGTAGAAAGGTGAGCGGCTATAATCCTGAATAGGCATGAACTGCCAAGCCTGGCTCTTAACAGTCAACTTCTGTTGACTAGTGACAAGATTAACAAGGTAACTGGGGCATGGGTGTGGGTGTGGGTGTGGGTGTGGGTGTGGGAGTCTTAGAAAATCTAGTTTAGTGCCCAACAGAAAACAAATATTTGATGAAGATAAATGTGCCAACTGCTGTTGTAAAACTGTTTCATGTCTTTGTGATATATATATGTCATAAAGATATATATCATAAAGATATATATCATAAAGATATATATCAATCATAAAGATATATACATGCATACACATATATACATATATGCATATATATATCATAAAGATACTTCAGAAATTGGGGCTCAGCAGCACCTATGAGGTATTTCTAGGTTCTTAGTTCCTAAAACAAGGAACTGGATGGAAAAAGGCAGAGAGAGGCAGACTCAGGGACAGATTATTAGAGCAAAATGCATTGCCATGGCAGTAGAAGGGAAGTTTAGCAGCATATGGGGCTCAGCTCCAGAGTTGGGGCCTTGATGTCTGTCACACTGCTGGAGCCTTTGAGCTCATTTGCATGGTGTGTGAAAGCTGTGTCCTCTGTGGTTCTACCAAGAGCATCATGGGTAGCTTTCTTAGATCTCCATCCAGGGACGTGAGGTTTAGGATTGGAATGAGTCCTGGTCACCTCCAGACACTCCAGAGCATCTCTTCAGTGGCACTGATGGCCTGGTTTAATTGGAGTATCTCCAGCCTTCCTCCAGGCCAACTGCTGTCTTTCATATGCTAATTTTGTAGCCTTTGCTGCAGGCCTCCTGGACCTCACTTTCTGCCCCATCCTCCTGACTCGTAAGTGCTTTAAAAAAATAGCTTTGAAATATTAATGAAAACTGTTTCTTCCACTGTAAATGGCTCTTGCATTTGCATATCTACTGTATTATAAGGCCCCAACTTCCTCTCTTGTACTCTAATTCAAACGCGTGCCCCACTTTGCCAAATAACTATCTCAAGCATTTTTGTAAATACGCAGTGATGTAGTAGCAATGTCACTGTCACCTGCCGATGTTGCGGTAGTTTATCCTAATTTTGCTTTCTGTCATAGACTGAAGCTGTCAACTCGACAGGACCCTAGTACCTGGCAAAAGGGAACCGCCGCTGAATAGTTCCCTAGGTCAGATTTGGCTTATGGCCATCTCTCTGATATATTTTCTTAATTGCTGATTGACGTAGGAGGGCCCAGCCCACTGTGGGCGGTGCCATCCCTAGGCAGGTGGGTCTGGGCTGTATGAGCCAGCCATCCATGGGGAACAAGTCAGTAAGCACTGATCCTCTGGTTTCTGCTTCATACTCATTCCCCGAGTTCCTGCCTTTGCTTCTTTCAATGAGGAGTAACTTGCAAGCAGAATAAGAGGGTAGCTGTGGTTATAGTGACAAGCAGAACTTTGAGGAGGAAACTCTAGCATATGCTGAAATTTGCACCTCTCTAACCGTGCTTTGATGTTCTTTTGACATGTGCTGGTTAACCGTGTAGCATAAAGTTAGGACAGAATTAAAAAGAATTCTGGCAAAAGTAATTGGTACTTAAGATGCATAAAATATAAGAACCAATGAATGCATAAAAGATGAGATCTAAGTAGAGGTTTTATAATGGTCTTCAGTTTTCCTGATGCAGAACTACCTTTTGGCATTCGTGGATTCGGTTTTTGCATAAACATTAGTGATACATCACATTCATCAAAGGGACCTGTTTATATTTCTGGAAAGTGTACCTGATACCTGTATCTAAGACACCAGGTCACGCTCCTCTGTAGCTCTCTCTCTCTCTCTCTCTCTCTCTCTGGGACAGAGATGATAGGAAAACATGCAGTATTCCTAGCCTCACAGCTCGTCCCCATCAAAGCTTTGAGATGTTTATGGTCCCATCTAGAGCTCTGCTCTGTGTCCCTCCTCATGCAGGGTAAGTCAGGCTAGATTAGTAGCATGAAACATGCCCATTCCTCTTACTCTCTGTGAGTCAGACCCTTTCTTTGTTCTTTGGAAGGGATTGTCTCTCCCATCCTGGTCTACTGTGACTGTTTTTCCTAAGACAGATGTCCAGATTTCAAAGGAAGACTCCTCCTTCACAGTCCCAATCCTGGTGTTGATGTTCTAACTACTGGCCTCCTGCATCAAGGCTGGATTGTGGCTGGCTGCGGTCCTGAGGTATTTCCTCCTACTAAAACTCATTCTGAGTGTGGATTTTACGCCTGCTACTTCCTATGCACCTGTTTTCCCTTTTTCTAATATAAAGTGTCTCCGTTTCCCAAAGGCGTAACAGTTCATTTGACAATACCAATTACATCATCTAAATCAAAGCTCTAATTGGAAAATTCCCATTTTGATCAATTAAAAAAACATGACATTATTATTAAAACTATTCGGATGTTCATTGTTGTTTTGTTCTTTGAGATAGGATCATATGAAGCCCAGACTGGCCTTCAACTTGCTGTATAGCTGAGGCTGGAGTTGAACCCCTGATTCCCCTACATCTGTTTCCTAAGTGCTGATATTACAGGCACAACCCATCACGCATGGCACTGATTGTTTCATAGACTAAGTTCTTCAACATGTGCATTCTATGAGATTTGTAAAGGAAATAATAGGAAAAAGAAAGCCAGAGGACCCCACAAACATAGCCTGGACCTCTCTGTGATCTGAGTGGTACCTATTAACTCAGTCGGGTCAGTGGCAGTCTCTACTATATTGATTCAAGTTCATTCTCCTAGAAGAGAGTAAGTAGTATCTTATGCAGAAGCGATAGAGGGCCAGGGTAAAAGCAATAGATATGATGGAGAAAGGAGTGCTCCAATAGATTGTGTAGAGTCACCTTGCAAATACTACTCATTTGCCATTATCATCTTAGAGCAGGTGATGGTGTGAGGCAGTGGGGAAAGGTGACTATGGTGTGCATAAGCCTCTGTTGAGACAGGTATCACACACATCAGTAAGGACACACAGGCAGGAAGGAACCTTTTCACTGTGTTCAGGGAACGGCCCTACCTGCTTCTCCTCCAACCTTTTACTAGGTTGATCCTCCTCTTCCTTTCTTGACTAAATCACAGCAAACTTCTCCTACTTAAAGAATCCATAAACATGACTCAGTGCTGTAGGGAGACGACCAAAGCCGGTTGCCAGCACAGCTGCAGCCCCATGTGGAAACTTCAGGATAAAATTCACATTCTCGTTTCCTTAGAGAAGCTCCCTCTCTTGATCTAGTTTCCTAGCTCCCACTTCTATTTAGTCTTCAATTTAATGACACAATTAAAACAGCCTCCAATGTTTTTTTCCTTCAAAGCCTTAGAAACAAATGGGGCGATTCCCCCACCCACCCTTATACAGATAAAAATAGTATCGCTTTCTGGAGTTGATTTGAAATGTTACTGACAGAATTTGAGAGTTTACAGAGAGACTCTGGGTTCTAAAGTCAATGTGCAAAGAAAAAGAAAATCGATATGGTCAAAAGTAACAGTGAAAATTGTTCTCCATCCACAGAGTATGCTATACCGCCTTTCCTCCTGAAGACCAGAGCAGCCGGTGTGGCAGGATGTCCACTGCTGAGAGCTGGATGAAGTAGATGCCATGGAGACAGAAGGGAACATCCGGTAGGAAGTCAGGGAGAAGAGCCCATGGTGGATTAGGAGCTACTTACGGAGCTACTTACGGAGCACCCGTGCCCCACTGACGGGAAGAGTCACTCGTGATCGCCTCTATGGCTATAGCAAGAAAACATGTACCAGCTGGTTTGTGCCATAATATGTTAAAAAAGAGATGATAATTCTCCATAAAGTTCCTCCCCTCCCCCAGCCTTCTTCCATTTCCTGGCATAAAGTTCACCAGACAACAGGGCAGGAAGGCACGGGAGACTCTCTTGGAACCTCTGCCACACTTAGGGAACTTTTCTCAATTTTCCTTGATAAATCTCCTTCTTTTTCTTTACTCACTGCTTGCCCATGTTTCTCATTCTGGAGTGTGTGAGACAGTGAATCCAGAAGCCATTGTTTGGGGGCGGTGATGATTATCTGACAACCTAGTTCTTGGACCAACAACTGAGAAAGAGTCCAAAATGTTACACACACACACACACACACACACACACACACACACACACACTCATGAAATACCAGAACTGCTTTACAGTCGGTGAGCCCTTCACTTTGTGACAGATTTGCAGAGGGCATGGAACGGATTGCCTCCCACAAACTCTCATACTGGGGCAAAGGCTCACTGAGCAGACCCCTAGGAAGCATTTCTTTTACAATGTCACCGTTAGTTTTCTTTTGCTGTTCAGATAAATGTGCATATTGTCCACAGGAGCCACTGGATTAGAATGAAAAGTGATTTCTTGCCGTTGTAGGCAGCCAATTTTAAGGGGTTAGAGACAAGTATGCAATCAGAGGCTTGAGTAATTCCCATACATACCCAAGATTACTGGAAACCCTGCTTTGGGAAGCACAACACTGAGATTTAAAAAAAACCATTAATTGCCCAAACTACAAGACCCATTGAAATTTGAATGGGAGAAAATTTGGCATTCTGAGGAGTCCCTTTAAGGTAAGACCTTAACAAATGCAAAACACTGGCTTGCTTGGCTGCTCTGAGGGGTGAATTTGGTAGGAAACGGGTATTTGCAGGCTCGAATGTCACCAAGGATGGACCCCCTTGCCATCATAACATTGGTCAGTATCCTAGGAAAGGGAATGTATAGAAAATGTTCTCATCCTTCCTTATGCTGCAACCCTTTAATACAGTTCCTCCTGTTGTGGTGAGCCCCAACCTTAAAACTGTTTTTGTTACTGCTTCATATCTGCAGTTTTGCTACAGTTATGGATTATAATGTAAATATCTGACATGCCGATGGTCTTAGGTGACCCCTTGAATAGGTCATTCGACTTCAAAGGGGTCGCACAGACCCACAAGTTGAGAACCACTGCTGCTTTAGACTGAAAGGGTAACTAACTGTGAGTCCAACAAAAGGTGGAGGGTGGAGTTAGCAAGGACTCAAGGACTCTTGGGGCCTCCGAAGAGAAAGCTCCGTCCATCTGCTAAAGCTTGTTTTTAAAAAGAGGTGGTTCTTCCCTTGATTCTTTTGAATCTGCTCTGTTCCGCCATGGCCTGTTCAAAACACTGGGACCTGGGTTGTAGCTCCAGCCCCGAGTGGAGCCCACAGACATAGGATGCAAAGGCAGGGAAACTGTAGGAACGGGGGAAAGAGGAGACCCCATACCCCATTCTCAGAGTCTGGCTGAAGCCTCCTATCTGCTGAGAATCTACAGTGACTAGCTGAATCTACAATGACTAGCTTGATTTGCCATGGAGGCTGCTGATGTGCAGACAATATTCCTATTAGATCCAAAGCAGATGCCCCCACCCCCAACAAACCCCCAAAAGGCAGTGCCGGAGCCACTGACATAAACAGAAGGACTCTGACTGTTAAACAGAAGGAATGTTATTAGGTCATCAGAAGCCTGAACTCATCGCTCCCAAGGAATCTTGGGAAGCAGGTTTCTATTTACCAAGGAAGTTACTACCTCCTTTTATCTGCCCACAACTGGTCAACTACCCCAGGCAAGGGCATCTAGTTCCCAAAGAGTCCACATAGTTTGTAGCATCTCAAAGCCCTCTCTACCCTGTTGACTGTCATATAAAACCTCTCCTGCCAAGTCACTGTCTTCTGTTCCTGGAGGCAGACAGGCAGTTTGTTCCCCCAGCGAAGTTTCCTTTCCTCCCACAAAGTGGTCTAGGCTGGTGGTTTCACTGTGACCCCCACTTACAATTGCTTTCACACAGAGATATTTTTAAATAAAAATGTTTAGCCATGAACCGTGCTTAAGGATTGTGGGTATGTGACTAAAGTGTGGGTTTACCTCTTTCCTAGATAATGCCTGAGAATTTTGTAAGTCTATTAAGTTTTGCTTACAGTAAAGTTCCTGAAGATCCCTAGTGACCTAAAGTGTTACCTTCTCGGTGTCCATCCTGGATACTGAAGATTGCGCCTCACTTAACTTTCTTAAGAACCCTTTAAAGATAACTTCAAATTCCACCAGAACTGTATCAACTGCAACTCTCCTTTGAGAAGTCTACACCCATGTTCCTGGGCATATCTTATTCTTTTCTTGAGTTTGTCTATTTCTATTAAGCCTTATATTTAAATCAAAGTTAAGATTCCTTTTAATGAATCCCACCCCTCTTTCATGCTGCCTCATGCCTCTTTTGCAGTAGAGTCAAGGAACAAGGTTTTCAAGGGCAGAGACCCCCCCCCCCCAGAAAGGAAAGCTGTTTTGGCTGCTGTGTGAGTCATCTCTTCAGTCAAACACTAGACCAATATCTGGCAAAGAATAAAATCCTATCAATGTTCCTTAAAGAGTTGACCCAAACAGACCTGTCACACACCTGGTCAGGAAACCCCTGTCTGTTTCATAGAACAGTGGTTCTCAACTGTGGATCATGACCCTTTGGAGATCAAATAGCCTTTTCTCAGAATAACCTTAGGCCATCTGCATATCAGATATTTACATTATGTTTCATAACAGTAGCCAAATTGCAGTTATGAAGAAGCAACAAAAATAATTTGAATATTGGGGGGGAGTCACCACACATGAGGAACTGTATTAAAGGGTCTCAGCATTAGGAAGTTTAAGAACAAAGGCTTTAGAAAATGTTTATAACCTACTAAGGGGCCAGGAGTTAGTTCCCTGATATTTAGACGTCTAGGCCAAGGGGTGATAACTAGGTAACAAAGATGGTAAACTTCCAAGTTGTCTGGCTTCTTCCTCTCCAAGATGGCTAACTGTTCGGGTTTAGTCTGTTGGTTTGTATTGTAATGCTAAATTCTATATCCTATGGTCTAATTGCCTCAAGACAAGGGAATTCTCACATATGCCAGCTTTTGTTGAGCAAACCTTGAGCCTTAATATAAAACTACTGGTTGATTAAAATAGCTACAGTCAATTATTGGAGGAAATAGGGAGGGAGGCAGATTTTCAATTACCTGGTGCGTGTTCGTGTGTGTGTGTGTGTGTGTGTGTGTGTGTGTGTGTGGTGGGGGTGCGGTTCAGGTCACAGGTAGGAGAGGAAAGGGGGAAAGGACAGGAGAGAGAAAAGGAAGCTGCCATGAGTGGAGATGGACCATGAGCACATAGCCAGGAGAAACAGCAAGTATCTGGGGTCCACAGCTGGGGAGGTAGCCAGGCCAGCAGTTAGAAAAGTAGATTAGCGCTTACGCCCAGTCAAAGCCAAATAAAACAAACATAGTCTGAGTCTCATTCATCTGTAAGTTAGACGAGGGTAAACTTAAATAAGATCAACCATACCTGTCTTCTTCCTTAGTCTCCAACCTGAGAGAAAAATCTGTCAGCTTAAGATGAAAACCTGGTAGGCCCTTTCTCCTGCCAGCAGGCCTGTCCTGGTGGAGGACCAGCTCAACAAGTTATAGATAAAGATGTATGTGCACCCAAGTAGGCCTATCACCCACCTTGTCTTTGTTCAAAATGGCCAACCCTAAATTAATGAAGGAGGACCCCTCATAGACCCTTAAAAAAAAAGCCTAGCTATCAAAGAAAGACTGGATTTCCTGGTTTGAATTTCCCCTCTTTTTTAGAGCAGAGCTTTCTCTGTACCTGCTATATTACGTGTTTCCTCACCTCTAATAAAAGACTCTCCGTGGTTGATTCTGTCTGTTGTGATTTTCTCCATGCTGCCTTCTGTTGTGATCCAGATTTTTTCCTGCTTTTTGGTTCTTCAACTGCCAAAGAAAATTAACTTGAGCCAGACCCCTTAGATGGTAATACTACCTAATTCTGTCCTAACACTACCTAACTCCTCCCTGACTTTATCCATGGCCTGCCTTCACCCTTGAGAGAACTTCATGCTTTATACATCATATGCATGCATGTCATATGCAATAAATTCTGCCTGTATCCCATATTTTCTTGTGCATCTCATCTGCACTAATAGGAGGGAGATCAAGTCAAGGCCAGGAGCCTAGGGGAGGCAGGAACAAGATTATGGTGACAAAAAATGGGGCAAGTTTAGAGGGTCAAGGTGAGGTTCGATCAGGTCCACCTCCCTTTTACCCACAACCTTGCCTTGCCTCAGGTATTCCTGTTAGAGTAAGAGTCGCAGCTGTGCTTAGCTCATAGAGCCCGAGGGTGAGTGATTCATCCCTCACCTAACTCAGAGGGCATAGACTCTGGAGCTGACTCAGCATATGCCCTTGGGGGCTGAAAGTGCAAATGAGGTGAAAGCTGCCAACTCTCCCTCTCCTTTCTGTTTGCTCTCTCTCTTTTTTTGATATTGACAGATATTTTCTCCAAACTGAGCAATTCCTTTTTCCCCCTCTTCTGGATTTTTCCAGCATCCAGCTGAAAAGAAGAAGAGGAAGAAGAAGAGGAAGAAGAAGAAGAAGAAGAAGAAGAAGAAGAAGAAGAAGAAGAAGAAGAAGAAGAAGAAGAAAAACAAGAACAAGAAGAACAGAACAAGAACAAGAAGAGGAGGAGGAGGAAGAGGAAGAGGAAGAAGAAGAAGAAGAAGAAGAAGAAGAAGAAGAACAACAACAACAACAACAACAACAACAACAACAACAACAAGAAAAGATGCAAACACCTAGAGTGTTGTTATTCTATCAGAGGGAGGACTGCCCTCCAAGGTAAGAGCACAGAAACAAAGGTGGGATCAATCACTGCTAGAAACAAGCCAGAGGCTTCCTGGGAGGCTGCAGGAAATGAGATCTGTGCACAATAGCTTCAGCTGAATGCTGGAAAGGCGCAACTGAAATGTGGTTTTATAAGCAACGTGAAATCCAATCAATTATATTGAACCACATTTAAAGACAGGGCCCTCTACATGGAAGAACAGCATGTAGCCCAAGTAAATAGTCAATGAGCAAGGATTTCATAGTTATTTCTCATCGCTGCCTAGGGTACACTAGTAGAAGAGCATGCTAATCTTAGGAGAATACCATATACCTCAGAATAAATGCCTCCAAGCCTCCTGAGCAGGCCAACATCAAACATCTGTGTCTTAGTTTCCTACATAGTTTTTCCTTTAAGGAAAACTTATTAATTGAGCCAACTATATACATCTATTTTGCAACTAAGAGTTGACATTTGGTTTATGCAGTCATTTGTGAGTTGATTTAACAGGAACTCACTTCCCTTTCGAAAGGTACCAGGAATTAATTTTCCAACAATGTAAAGACATTAGATTTAAGTTCCTAGAGGTTGTCCTCTTGTGACCATGGTGCATTACTTTGAATCATTGGGATGGTTTCTTTTGGGTATGTGGTGTGTACCCATCACCTTCGGAATGTTATGAAAAGCATCCTAGTGACCAGGCACAGGTCAGGCAGATAAAAGCATTTTTATATTTTCTCTGATAGGGACATACTTCATAATGCAGAAAGTGATATG
The DNA here is from genome assembly GCA_964023405.1 of Apodemus agrarius. Lineage (NCBI taxonomy): Eukaryota > Metazoa > Chordata > Mammalia > Rodentia > Muridae > Apodemus > Apodemus agrarius. The sequence continues at coordinate 75,852,086 of OZ030015.1, forward strand.
CAAGTATACACTGTCAATATCGCAGCAACTATACATGGTTAATGTGTTTACTCTGAGCTAACCATATTCAAAGTGATTCCTCTGGAATGAATTCAAGGCTCAGTGGCCTTGGAAGTATGCAAAAACGAGAGAGAGATGATAAAGAAGGAAGTTCAGGAGCTATAAAAAACACTAACACTGTGCATCTGAGAGACAAAGCTGACTCTTGACCAGGGAGATAAGGCTGCACTTCGAAATGATTGACTGCTTTTGTTTCTACTGTTTATGAATCGTTCTAGCTGTTGATGAGATGAGGCAGACCTCTGAGATATTCATCCTCCGCCTTCTCAGATCACTGGCTTTCTGATGATTTTTGAATAGAGCATAACCTGAAAATTCAATGGCTGCTTCTGCCCATGGGTGTGTTGTTGACAGGCTACACGATTTCCAGTGTGCTGATCATATCACGAAATGCATTCCTGTAGAGCTACTTTTCCTTGTGTTTACCTTACCTCTAATGGTTCTGATGGGCAGAGTCATCATCTTCCTTTTTTAAAAAAAAGTTGATTTTTTTTTCATTTTACATTGCATGCACAAGTGCGTGTGTTCAAATGATTGCAGGACCCTGCAGAGAATACAGTGAGCAACATATCTACCCTAGAAGTGGAGTTATTGGTGGTGCTGGGAACTGAACTCAGGTCCTCTGCAAGAGTAGAAAGTTCTCTTGACCACTGATCCTAATACTTACTGAACCATCTCCCTGACCCCTCATTTATCTCCTTTACAGACCATCTTCACTAAGTGCCCGTTACATAGTGTCTGACAAAATGAATGTGTTGTGTCTAAGTTCTCAGTATTAGTGTGCTGGGTGTGGCAGGCAAAGGAGAGAAGGGTGGCTGGTTCCAGCCACACTACTTACTGTTGCTGCTTTCTTCCTAGTGAAACTGTCATATCCCACGTGCGCCTCTCCTTCAGGCAGCATTTGCCCCACCCTCCTTCTTACTTTCTTAGTTCCCAAGCTACTGATTCTAGCCCACAATTCATGTCAGTCTCTGGCTGAACTCTAGGGTCGGGAGTGGTCCTACACACCCATATTTCCGGCCCTTGAAAGGTAGGGGTAGGAAGATCATAAGTTTGTGGCCAAATCAAACCAAAGTAAATTCATTTGTAGGTTTCCAAGAGAAAGTTCTGCTCAGATGAATAATCTCATAGGATCATAATTTTAGCTTTTTTTTTTTTTTTGCTAAAATATATCTCTTTGTGTGTATGTGTTGCACCAAAGCTGTGTTTTATAAAAGAGAAGAGGAAGCCAGGGGTATGTTTGGTAGAGGAGGGTATGGCACGGAGGAAAGGGGTATGTCTGCCAGCTCATACTGAGGCATCCCTTCCCTCTGAGGTACCAGCCATAAGCTGGATATAGTATGGAATAGAGTTTATTTAAGGCATGCAGAGGGGAGTTGAGAAGGTAGAGACAGAGAAAGGCAGAGAAAGATGGGGGAGGGAGAGAAGGAAGGAGAAAGAGAGAGAGAGAGAGAGAGAGAGAGAGAGAGAGAGAGAGAGAGAGAGAGGAGAGGAGAGGAGAGGAGAGGAGAGGAGAGGAGAGGAGAGGAGAGGAGAGGAGAGGAGAGGAGAGGAGAGGAGAGGAGAGGCTGGCTGTAAACAAGTGGAAAGAGAGGAGGGAGATGGGGAGACAAGGGATGGAGAGGGAAGAGGGTAAGAGAGTGAGGAGGGAGCAGGCAGCCCCCTTTATAATGAGTCAGGCATACCTGGCTGTTGCCAGGCAACTGTGGGGCGGAGCCTAGAAGAAATGCTAATAGTGGGTGCAGGTGTAAATGTGTGGCAGTCAGAGGACAGGTGTCAGTCCTTGCCTTCAATCCTGTTCAATACAGGGGCTTTCTGGCTGCTAGCCTAGTACCAGGTTCAGGGAGAGACCCTGTATCAAAGTCATAATGCAGACAGGTTGTACTGGCTGGTTTCGCGTGTCAACCTGACACAACTTGGAGTTTTCACAGAGAAAGGAGTCTCCCTTGAGGAAATGCCTCCACGAGAGCCTGCTGTAAGGCATTCTCTCCATTAGTGGTCAAGAGTGGGATGGCTCCTTGTGGATGGAACCATCCCTGGGCTGGTAGTCCTGGGTTCTATAAGAGAGCAAGCTGAGCAAGCCAGGGAAGCAAGCTGTAAGTCACATCCCTCCGTGGCCTCTGCATCAGCTCCTGCCTCCTGACCTGCTGAGTTCAAGTCCTGACTTCCTTTGGTGATGAACAGCAATGTAGAAGTGTAAGCTGAAAAACCCTTTCCTCCCCAACTTGCTTCTTGGTCATGATGTTTGTGCAGGAATAGAAACCCTGACGAAGACACATATATAGAGCAGGACACTGGGTACCTTCCTCTAGCCTTTATATGTGAGTTTGTCTGCACACATATGTTTGTACACCACCCTCTTACTACACAATGAAGCCAAATCCTGAGGTGTTCCTAAAGGTAAAGTGGATGTTGATTATTCATATTATTTTCCTCCTACCAACATACACTAAATACTGAGATAAAGGGTCACTATGTAGACTAGGTTGGGCTCAAACCTTCGATCTTCCTGCCTCCAACTCCCACTTTGGGCTTATAGAGCATATGCTACAGGCCCACTCATAATATTTTCCCTTCTTTATTCATTTGTTTATGATGCTGGGGAAGGAACTCAGGACCTTGCCCTTAACAGGCGACTTCTCTTCCCACTGACTCTACAATCTTAGCCGACACTGTCTGTTTCTGACAAATGAGTTCACAGGCACTGTACTAAAGGGTTAGTAATAGACCCGTCTCCTTCATGCTCCACAATGTATACACTGACTTTGTGTGTAGTTCTTGTTATCTGTGCAATCCTGTCCCTTCCTGCTATCCTGATGAAGCCACAGCAAAAGCAGCCAGAGGTGTTTCCTGCTGTTGACATGCTAGCCAGGGAAAAGACCGGAGCCATACAGGGTGCATTCGTTTGAGTTTGTAAGCCATGGGGATTTCCCAAGGAGGCAAGCAGAGGTCAAATGCCCACAGGCTTATGTCTGTGCCGTGTGGGCATTTATGTAGTCCGTGCAGTCGGACTGACTCGGCCACCAGAGATCTCTTAGGGACGCAGGGAGAAGGAGTGGCTCGCAGGCTCTGGTAGATGCCTCATAGGGCATCCCCAGGCGGGCCGTGCGCTGTTCCAGCCCACTGTCCACTCTCTGAAGATCGACCTCCTGGCAATGCTTTTTCCATTCTCCAGTAACCCTGCCCATGGCCCCTGCAATCTGAAACACTATTTAGGATAGACGCAGTGATATACAGTCTTTGGGTCAACAATCAGCTGTGAGGAGGCAACCAACTTCACTGTGAGGAAGGGTAAGAAATACCTTTGGGGGGCAGGCTGGAGAGATGGCTCAGCGGCTAAGAGCACTGACTGCTCTTCCAAAGGTCATGAGTTCAAATCCCAGCAACCACATGGTGGCTCACAACCATCTGTACAGCTACAGTGTGCTCATATACATAAAATAAATAAATAAATCTTAAAAAAAAAATAAAAGAAATACCTTTGGGAGATAGAGCACACTGATCAGGGACCACATTCTAAATCAGCTTTTAAGAAAGAAAGGGAAAAGATTTTTGAATTGGCGAAAACAGCAATAGCAACAATTTTTACATATCCACTGTTTTGGGGCTCTTCCTCCCACCCCTTCCCCCGCCGCTATCGGAAGTGGAAGGGCCAGTGTTACGCTAGGGAGGGTTTGCACAAGGAGCGATTGTTAGAGGGTTTTAGGAATGTGTGAGCTATTTGCTAAACACAGACATTCTAAGAGGTTAAAGTATATAGGACAGTTACATAACTTGTGTTAAGAACAAAGGACGAGAACACTCAGAACTCGCTGCTCCCTAAATTGCCTTGCTCCACTGGATGGTTTTCTCTATGTTCTAAGGTAGTCAGGGCTGTCACTGTGTATCTCCACGACTCTTCAGTTACTGGTATGTTGGTATTTGAAATGTCTATAATGGAGCATTCATTCATTCATTCATTCATTCGTTCTTTTTTTTTCTGGTGCTTGGGGTCTAAACCGAGGGTCTCGTGCTTACTAGGCAAGAGCACTGGCACTGAGCTAAACCCCAGCTCCTTGAAGGAACAACTATGCCACAAAGATTGGCAACTGCTATCGATGAGGCTTTGATAGGTTGTCTTGCTAAGTGTCTAGATTAGGAAGTCAATGGGTACAGTTCTAGCAATGTAGATTAAGCAAAAAGGATTGTTCCGTCTACAGCTGTCACATGATGAACAGTGTAACATTTGAAGGAATGTTCAATAGTATTAAAAAAAACAAACGGTGTCCTGCTTAGCACAGAATGTACTCGCGTTACTGGGGAAGAGAGGGTCTTTGACAGGCACTCATGCTTCTCTTTAGTCTTAGTCACGAGCATGATCAGAAATATCAACTCTATTTATATGGGATCTATATTCATTCATCAAGTGCAGCCTCAGGATGGAGACAGGAGAGCTCGGCACGGAACAGGAGAAGAATCCTGTGAGAGCTAGTTTAGCTACGGCAAAGCTATAATGCTGCGCGCCACGTCTTATTGTTATTTGTAAACTGGTTTATATGCTCACCTGTCAGTAAGAGTTAAAATAAGCATGCACGTGCACACACACACACACACACACACACACACATACACGTGCACACACACACACACGCACGCACGCACGCACGCACGCACGCACGCACGCACGCACACGCACACACGCACACACACACATATGCGTGCGCACACGATTTGCTCCCGGATGCATAGCCCTTTATCATTTTCAGAAGCAGTGGGGGAAGGTCATACTGAAATTCTACAGGAAGTAGTATTGCTGTGGAGAGAACATCACAGGCCACTTGTAACTTGGTGATTCCGTAGAGCCAGGAATGATTAGGGGGAAGAGGTAAGTGAGAAAGGGAGCACAATGAGCAACATGGAATGGCAGTGCACACAGCCATGGGGAGGAGGGGGATTGTGGGGGACTGAACAGGCTGTGTCCCCAGCAGGCTCACGGTTTTAAACACTTGCCCCTCGCTTAGTGTCACTGTTTGGAGACTGTTATGGGGCCTTTGGGGGTTAGAGCCTTGCTGGAGGAAGTATATCGCCAGGGCACGTTTTAAGAGTTGCCCTCTTTCAATTTACTCTCTTGACTTCCAGTGTGTGGCTTGAGGATGTGATCTCTCAGTTTCCTGCTTGGGCCGTCTGCCTCCCTGACTTTCTTGCCATTGTAGGCTCTCCTTCTGGAACTGTAAGCCAAAATAAATCCTTTTTTCCCCCCTGAGTTGGCTTGCCCGTAGTGTTTTATCACAGCAACAAAATGGAAACGCTACGTGGGGGGTTGAGCAGTCACCACAAGGAAGGTGGGAGGCCATCTTGAGATACACTGCCGAGGAACGGAGATATAATCCTTTCTGAATGGCTTTTGTAAATGGTGACCATGTTGTCACCCCTTTACATGACTCTGTTTCCATCGAATGTGTATCTGAAATTTGCTAGCCCATACCATAAAGTAGTTTATTTAGTCAAGCTTCACTATCATGTCAATGCTGAAATGATTATTTGGGACTACCCCACAGTTTTGGGGTACTGTGAACAAATTATGCCCGGTTGTTGTTGCTGTTCACACAGGGGGGTGACAAGGCATGGCCCCATTGCGAGAAAAACAAAAGCAACGACAACCTTCTTAACTATTGATTATTGATTTCCGTAACTCGTTTCCCTATATTCTTTCCCTGGATCAATCCTTATAATAACCTGTGAGGCAGCCATGTTCTCCCGAGAGATAAGACAAAGCACAGTCTAGTGTGGATATAATGCAAATGACCTAGCCCTGTGCTCTCCTGGGAGTCAGCTTCAGAAGGGGCGGAGATTGCCCTGTACTAGCAGACACATATCAAACTAGCTTTTTGGTTTCTAAAGGGCACTGATATCAGTCTGTCCCTGCTGGGGTAAGGAAGCTGCCTGGGTTAGAATTTGCTGCCGAGTTTCAGAAAAGCGTTCACTGAACATCAGTTTGTGTTAAGAGAATGTCACAGACATTCCAGGGGAGACAAAGATGAATAAAACATAACTCAAAGAATATGATAAAAGAAGCTGGGGCAGCTTAGCTGTGGCCTCTTAAGGCCTCCGGGTTAACCTTGGGACCAAAATGCTGTTCAATTTCTTGATGCTCTCCCCACTAGACTAATAGAAATCCTGCACCTGGGATGAAAGCTTTGTTTCCCTGGGGGGAACGCTGTAGCCGGGCTTCTCCACAGTATCTTTTTATTTCAGGCTGTAACATTTTAAGACAGACATTGAAAAGGGAACCTGGACAAACTGAAAGTGCTAACCAACCCGGTCCTCTGAAGGATGCTTAATGGGACTAGGGAAGTTTAGTCTGGATAAGGAAGACTCTGAGAGTACATGAGCTTAGATGCCAAAATATTTGGACGGTTGTCATGTGGGACGAATGGACGCTTCTGAGCTGATCTAAGAAGGCACAGCCAGCACAAGTCACCTAGAGTCACAGGGACGCTGTCTCAGGCTAGCAAAAGACAGGCTGGTGTTTCTGCTAGAACAGAATAGAAGAGTGGTTCCTATAGGGGTGTCCGTGGCTTCTTAGGTTGGTGGACCTTAAGATGTGGAATGTGTTTTCCCAACACCCCCTCCCCCCCAAATTAACAATTCCATAACAAGAGCAATTGCTAAGCCTTAGGAATCACAGTCGGGTTGTGTTTTCTCCAAGGCAGACCTCAAGGATGGTAATTAACATATGAATAGCAATTATCTTTAAATTCCTTAGAAACTTAAGAAACAAAGGCATTTAGGTCACGACCAGAGTAGAAGTAGATGTCCTTTAGTCTTAGATCTCTGCTGACCAGTGGGGAGGACATAAGCAAAGAGAATCCACTACTTGGCGACCTCTGTTTCCAGACAAAGAAACAAACAGAAGGAATGCAAGGTGACCACGGGTGCAACTTCAGATTCTTCAGCTTGGATGCTTAGCAGCTCTGAAAAGGCTACAGAAGGCAGCCAAGCCTTTGCCGAGGCAATGGAAAGAGACAGAAGAAACCACTTCGCCCTAGATAAACGCCCCATCTCTGTACGGCTTGGTGCCACAGACCTCTGCAAAGGTCACTTCAGCTGCTAGGAAGGAGAAGCAAAGGCCATCAGAATACAGCCAAGGCAACAGATTCTGGCATGGGTGGACTCGTGCACAGGAAACAAGCCATTTGCAAGTAAATATAGACAGGTTCAAAGAAGAGGCCGGCGCTGGGAGGGAGCCTGTGGCACATGGCGGTAGGGGGTGGGGCACACAAGACTCCTCTAAGCTTGGTGAATACAAGAAGAATACAGGAAGAATAAGGAGGAGGAGGAAGATAGAGAGGGGAGGAAGACTGAAGAGGGAGAGGAGAAGAGAAGGAGGAGGAAGAGGAGGAGGAGGAGGAAAAGTGGAGGAAGAAGAGGAGGAGGGAGAAGAGTAGGAGACTGACATCGCAACCCAGACAAACCTCAAGAGGATTTTAGAGGAAAAAATTTTTGCTCAATTGATGGGAGCCCCTAGACAAAACTGCGGGCCCACAATTTATTAAAAGTTGCTTCTTCCCCCTGAACCCACCAACTTCCATCATTCTCGAACATTCTTTCTGACTTCTTTCATTAAAGTTCCCTTCTTTCACTGGAGCAGACAGAGCTCTGGGGAATCTCCCCCCCCTCTCCCCCACCACCTCAGCCCCACCAACAGGGCATTGAATGAGAGCCAGGGTGTTGTCTGCATAAAGAGAAATTGCAAAACCACAAATTGCAGAAAATCCAGACTGCCAAAATATCGAAAGGAACACACAATATCGCCATGCCTCTTAAAAAGCAATTGCGCATTTTACAGGCCTCCGGATAGTTCAGGTTTGCTCGGCAACTTTCTCACACATACCACCCAGAGAGAAGACAGTGCTCCATCAGAGGCAGTGGTCCCGAAGACTGTGGGGACTTGAGTCCAACAACAGTAGGGACAAGACTGAAGGAGACGGCCTGGGCTTGGCAGGATTCTATTTTCTGTGACTATATAGATTTGATTTTAAGATTGTCATCAGAATGTCAGGAACACTGAAAAAAACAACAAACAACAAACAAACAACCAAACAACAAAACTCCAAACCAACCAACCAACCAACCAACCAAGCAGAAACCTCTTACAAATCCTTTACACATCAATGTACTTTTAGGTGCCCCCCCCCACCAAGATAATCTTAGGTGATTACTACAACCTTTGAAACAGTCAGCAAAAGCCATCTTTTCTTCTTTGATCTTCCATAATAAAAAGAACTTAGAGAGTGAAGTGTTCTCTGAATCATGCACCTCAGAGAGAGTGAAATGGGAGGGACTAGGCTGTGAGAACTCAAGAGTTTCACTCTCTGGTCCTGCCCTATTTTTCCATGGGGTCTCTTTTCCTGACTTGGCTAAGCTGTCCTCCTCCGGTGAAGTTGGTATTCCATGCTCTGTAGACATTTCCAAAACCCCATTGAATAGAGAGAGTACTTCTTGGTGAGCTGGGTGTTGATTGTGTATCAGTCATCCTTAGGTCCTTGGGCTCTGGAGATGCTGATGACTATGGCTACCAAAAGGAATCTGAGTAGTCATTGACTGGTGGTTTTGTTTTACATACACATATGCATATGCACATGTACATGCACACACACACATACATACATATATATGAGAGATTTATTCATTTATTCATTTTATTTTATGTGTGTCTTAGTTTGGCTTTTATTGCTGTAAAAAGACACTATAAGCAAGGTACTCATACAAAGGCAAACATTTGAGTTGGGGCTGGCTTACAGTTTCAGAGGTTCTGTCCATTATCATCATGAATGGAAGCATGGGAGCATCCAGATAGACATAGTGATCTAGAAGGAGCTGAGTGTTCTGCATCTTGATCCAAAGGCAGCCAGAAAGAGACCATCTCTTCCGCACTGAGCAGAGCTTAAACACTAGGAGCCCCCAAAGCCCGCCTACACAGTGACATGCATCCTCCAACAAGGCCACACCTATTCCAACAAGGCTAATAATAATGCTCCTAATAGTGCTACTTCCCAAGAGCCAAGCAGATTCAAACAGCCACAATGTGTATTAGTATTTTGCCCTTATGTATGCCTGTGTACCATGCACATGCCTGGTACCCAAAGAGGTCAGAAGAGGACATTGGATTCCATGGAACTAGAGTTATAGATGATTGTGAGCTGCCATGTCCATGCTAGGAACCAAGCCTAGAACCTCTGAAGCTCCTCTAGTGCTCTGAACCACTGATAATCTCTTGAGCCCCAGGCTAATGGTTTTAAGGCATTTCTGTGACTCCCTGGGGAAGAACCAACCTTCTTGCAGACTTGGGGATTTGAGTAGACCCCCCTTTGTCTGGATAGTATGAATTCCAGTCCTGTTTACACATTGTGCATTGTGCGTGATCACTATGGTGAACCAGCCAGTGGCTTGCTCTTCTTCTGACTGGAGGTCTGCAAGGTCAGTGGGTGCTTTAACTGAGATCCTGATAAAGAGATCTGGGGGAGGGTGGTAAGAGCTACCATTGATATGCTTATTGTTTATACATAATGGTTTAAGATGCTGCTTTGAATCACCTTTTTCTGGAGTTGGAGAGATGGCTCAGTGGTTAAGAGAAATATTGCCTTTCTAGAGGACCAGAGGAAGATGCTCCTGGGTCCCAGCAGCCAAGCACCTTAACTCCAGGGGGAGTCAGACACCTCCTTCTTCTCTCCTCCATACATACCTGCACACACATACAAATGTGCCTCCTTTTCCTCCTCTCTCTGTCCCCCTCTAACTCATTCATAACCAATACATGAAAATAAATATTACAAAATATTAAATTGTGGGTTGGAGAGATGGCTCAGCCGTGAGGATCATGCACTGCTTTTCCAGAGGTTCCAACTTGGGTTTCCAGCTCCCACACAGGGGCTCACAACCACTTGCCATGACTCTAGCTCCAGAGGATTTGAGCTCCTCTCTGAACTCCATGGGCATCTGCATTCATGTACACGTAAAACAATGATTAAAAATAGAAAGAGACTTTTAAAAAATTAAATTGCCGGTCACCTAATATTTACCACAAACACATATGAACTACATTTTAAGATTTAATATTAAATCACTTAGAACACTTGTGGAACTAACCTGACAGTGCCATATGTTAAAGAGCTATTAAGCATGAATATGTAGGAAAATAAGCACAAGCCAATCCCTTGACGTGAGCGCCATGTTCTAAAGAGAGACAACTGACAAAAGCTCACACCGGAACAAGCAATATGCTCATGGTAACACGTGAAAAGGAGGTCGGCTCCTGAAAATCTAATGTGACTTTTTTGGGAAAAGCCACTTAAAATATTCCTAACATGCAGGCGTTGTGATAGCACAACCCAGACCAAAGCAATCAAACATGGAGCTCAACATTTAGAAACAGTCTAGTCTGGTGGCTGCATAAGACTTGGATGTGAAGGTTGAATGATGCTGAGAGTCTCTTGCTGCTGCTGTTTGAATATTTACCAGCGAGCAGTGGGATCAATTTGCTGGATAGAGCCAACAGAAAGACATCACCCTGGGAAGTCAGGATAAACTAAGTTTTTCTTGCAGTTCAGCTGAACACATTGTCTTAGGGACTGAACGATCCGAGGGGAAATTATTAGCGCTCGTGCGGTATGCAGAATTCCAGTGAGACCTTGGGATTCTGACATGTCTAAGAAGGTCTAGTTAAATGTTTCAGTGGCTGCTAAGATGAATCCCTTGCTGGAAATTCTGTATAAACCAGAATTGTATAAACTGCAAATGGCCGGCTCACCCTTTACTCAGTGGTTGCTTATCTTGTGAGCACTTATCTTCCCTGGCAAGGAGCTCATTAGCTTTTGCAGCTCCTTGTGAATACCCTACAGCCTCCATTTTGGTCCTAAATCAATCCTCTGCCTTTTGAACTGATGTACTATTAGATTATTCCAGAGATAAACACATACTAAGATATATATTCACATGCTAATTTAAAAGGCAAAACCCGTGAAATGCCTATCCTCCCAGTGCAGACCCACAGCAATTATATCTGGTCTTACAGAAGAGAAGAGATGTGTAGTTTGGTATAGACTCTGGAAGTTCCAGAGTGAATGTAACATACAGGAGATTTGCTCTAGAAAGAACATAGATTTACAGAGTAGCCATTATTAGCAGATACAGGGAGGAATTACTGAGGAGACTCCCTTGCACTTAAACAAGGAGTGGCCTGTTAATCCATGGTGTGGATCGACCGAGAAAAGAGAAATAAATGAACCACTCGAGGGGTGATGAATATTCAGAGGTTGGATGTCCTTTAGCCATAATGTCACAACAAATATTCTTAATGCCCCCTTTGCTTTTAGATGCAATATTCTCATAGCCACAATTCCGGGTCTTCTTCCCAAACCATTTCTGAAATGCTTCTCCGGTGTTCCACAAACAAGCCCCATGAAATGTTAGCTTCCAACCGTGGCCTCATTTAGTGGTCCCAGATTTTAATGATGCATCGGTAGGTAGGAGGCGGGAGATGGGAGCATTAAAGACGAGGTTTTTGGAGCAACAGCTGAGACACAGATATTATTTTGAGGAAAAAGAAATGTACTTACATTTTGCTGCAAGTGAAATGTCTGTCTTTGAAGGGCAGCCTCTGTAATAACAAGAGAGAGAGAGAGAGAAAAAAAAAGATGTTTAAGAAATTGTACAGTAACGAATTCAAATGGGAGGAAAAAGAAACCCACGTGGAATTGCCTTTAAATGTACAGCCACTGATGGAAAAGTAATGAGGAAACTAAAGATGAAAACCTATTTATCAGGAGATTCTTCCCCAGGGAGCAAGAAGCTGGAGCCAACAAAGGAAGCGTTTAAAGAAAGCATTTAAATCAACCGCCATCTCTCCCTTCATACTCAGTCCCCAGCTCCTGAGCACCCTGAATTCTGATGTTCACTTTGCCTCCCAGACCCTATCCTGCGTCTAGCTCACCAGCTTAGATTCAACATTCTCTCACGTTTGGTTCATATTGGCATTCTACCTTGTTTTTGAAGGCCCAGTTCTGACATGCTGTTTCGTGAAAAGAATGTCCTAAAGACGCAAAACAAAACAAAAAAAATCCAAAACAAAACAACAAACAACTATAGTTTTCTCAACTCATGTTTATTGGGATAAGTGAACTGTTTTCTCTTCCAAGAAATAGAAAGCATTTGTAGGGGCTGCTGAAGGGAGACTGCAGGGGGATGGCAGGCTTCTCAAGGATGGCAATGAAAAGGAAAACAATTAAGCTTCCCGTCCACGGAGAAGGGATTCACCCGGTGTGTAGGCAATTTCTTCAGTATGGCAGCTATTCAGACACTTGAGCTTGTTTTAAAAATAAACTTGGTCATAAGCAGGGCAGTACTTTTTAGGGTAGCATGTTTGATGGGCAATGCCAATCAAAAACCTCCCTCTCCACCCCTACCCTGAATCATCTCCCAACAGCACTTCAGATTCTAAACATTCTGAGATTTGAGGGGATCAAGGAGACATCTTAGATTGAGCACTCAGGTCATCCAATGGTCCTCAGACCCTCCTGAAGATCTCACTGTGGACACTGATCTGGAGAAGTTTGATTAGCCACTATGGGGGCAATATGTTTCCAGTCTCTGCCATTTGATTTGTGAATACCCACTACACACACACACACACACACACACACACACAGTTTTTGTGCTGTGTCCATATGTCCATGTGTCCATGTATGTGACTGGGAATGCGTGCATGTAAGTGGTAAGTATGGAAGTATCTATAGTCAATATACACACACTCATGGAGGCCAGAGGAAGACTTGTAGGATTTCTATTATCTTCCATTTATTCTTCCCATCTTATTCATTGACACAGAGTCTTTTGCAGATCTAGAAGTTTCTATTTTTACCTACTCTGGCAGGCCAGTGAGCTACTGAGAATTGCTAGATGCACAAAACCATGCCTGGCTTTTAAACAAATACTAGAGAAGAGAATGTATGTCTTTATGGTTGCTCTTACCAACCGACTGAGCCATCTCCTCAGCCCTGACCTCTGTCATTTTTCTTAATAATAGCATAACTTTGAGAACTAATTCAATGCTCAACAATTGATCAAAGATAACAGTGTTCTTTCAAAGAAGAGTTGTAAGAGTTAAGATGAACAATGAGTATAAAATAGTTTCATAAAATAGTGGCTACTGTAATATGGATCTGGAATATTCCAGACCTACAAACTCAGATTTTAAACGGTTGGACTTCAGCTTGGCACTGTTACCAAGTAATAGAACCTTGAAGAAGTGAAATTCAGTGGGACAAGCGAGCTCTGATCCCTTCCTTTCTCTCTCTTTTGTTTCCTGGCCACGAGGTAAATGCTTTTGCTCTATTATGGCTTCTACCACAATGTATTGTCAGGAGTCTAAAGCAATGAAACACACAGTTATAGACTAAAGCTTCTAAAACTCTGAGCCAGAAGAATATTTTTCTTGATAAGTTGATGAGATCAGATGTTTGTGACAGGAACAGAAAGCCTGCTAGTGCACCGAAGACTTGCTAAATATTAATTGGTGTTGTTAATGTTATTAGAAGGCCAAGTTGGGAAAACAAATTAAGAAATGGCACCTAAGAAGAGAGCAATTTAGACATTCTCACTCAGGTAAGACATTTCCCCTATGGGATGTCAAAATCACCCCAAATTTCTTGCCCAGATCAGTTTATCAGAACTTCGTTTCTCTGTCTGTGGATTATAATGCACACAATCAGTATCTACACTAGAAAAGCCTGCAGTGTATTAGCAAACTAATCCCTTGTCCATGGGGAGGGAGCTCAGAGTTGTCACATTGTTAAATTGCTGGCCCCATAAAGAACGGGGATTGTTGCTGTCTATGCAGGTAGGCATTACATTTTTATTGGCTGGGTTTTGTACGTGGGCCCAGTAGTGTAATGTGCATGCCACTAATTGGAAGAAACTATAGATGCCTCTCTGTTTCCAGGCCCTCATATGCTCCCCTACCTCTTGTCCTTTCTAAGTACAAATGTGTACCGAAAAGGCTTCAGAAATTGTGTCCTCATGAGCTCTCTTGAGGAACTCATTGCTAAGAAACAAATTTAGAACTCTCTTGCCTCCCAAGAAAAGTTTTTACTATTTCCTTAGATAATGGGTTCTTAGTCACAAAGTATGAACAAAGAAAAATTGTCTGCCATTTCAAAGATTCAATGGACAAGAACCCTTCATTTGGGGAACAATTTTCTACAATATCATTGATTACTTTAAACACCATTCAAAGCTCCCCTCAAGATGGCATTATGTAGCTACCTAAGGTGTGGTACTTATTATTTTCCCTGGGGTACAAAATAAGTGAACAGAGACTTCACAGCTATGTAAAAACTAGTCTCTGCTTTTTAAGGCTTGTTTCGACCACAGACAAAGGAGAAAAAAGAGCCCTTAAGATAACGAACTAGCTCATTCACCAGCTTGTTGAGTACCACTGTGTGCAGAACACACTGCTGGCTCCTAATCACATACCCCATCATTCCTTATAAATATCTGTCTGGTTCTAGAGACTACCAGACAGTTTGGAGAGACCCCATGGCAACATGATTCAGGATTATACTGCTGGATGGTGAGAGGGAAGGTATTGATATGGTCTAGAAAGATAAATTTACATTTAATAGGGATAGTTGCTAAGAGTCCAGAATGCTTCGTCTATCATGAGCTACCTGAATGCTTTTATATGATAAGCTTGTTCCTGAAAATAATAACGCAAGAAGGTTCAGTTCCTACTCCAGGGAAGAAGGGGAGAAAGCAGGTGTGTGTGTGTGTGTGTGTGTGTGTGTGTGTGTGTGTGTGTGGTGTCACATACTAAGAAGAAGTGTATCATTAAGGCCACAGGGTCTTGGCAAGAGACATTTGCTCCTTTGAGGGCTCTTAGAACCCAAGGCTGTCATTTGCGGTCTTTGACACATTCTAGAGAGCCCAGAACTGTGGATTTTGAGATAAAGTAGCTCTTATCTTCTATGATGAATATTCAACTAATTTCATCTTCATTTTATCTTAACTCTAGTTATTTGCTTGATTCTGTGGTAGGAGCAGTTATTTTGAATTCCATTTTGTCCCAGGAAGTGCTGGGGACCAATGTTCTTAAATGATTTGGTAACTCAAGAATGACTAGCAAAGGCTTTATTCAAGGGAAAATATTGCTAATGGTCAGATAAGGTTTTATGAATGGTGGATGCCCTTTGCATTCTGATAAAGTACATGTTTTAAAGAGAACCTGACATTTAGGTACTGGGCCGTAGCTCAGTGGTAGACCACTTGTCCAGCATGCATGAAGTCCTAGATTCTGGCCAAATTCTTCCAGAAAAGCAGAGCAGAAACCATCTGACCTTTTGAGTTGAAGGCATTGTGGTTCTGATGTTGTAGTTTGAGGGCTTTGGTCCACAGCCCTCAAACTGAGCCCTGAGCACATGCCAGTCTCAGCACTTCTACCAAGCAACATGGTGATCGGTAGCCAGTTTTGAGACCTGTCTAAGTTTGGATGCCTTTACCCCTAAAATGAGAATAGAACAGCACTGCATCTCTCCTGACTGCTATGTTTGTTGGAAGACAATGCAGATAAGGAACAGGAAAAACACCTGGACCGTCCTATGAGTTTCATATGCCAATAGTTACAGCTCACTTTAGTAAGCCCCAACTGAGATGGTATCTACCGTCCAAGCTTCTGCTCCTGCTTCTTAAATGACCACAGGCAGGCACCAAGCTTCCTAGCCTTTTGTCTCTGACTTTGGGTCCAGTATTAACAGGCCACAGGCTCAACTTGAAAATGTGCTGTCAGATTGTTTCTGGAGACTTTATAAACAGTGTTTTAGCTGTCAGTCCCACTCCTCAGTTACTGCTGGTGTTCAAAGAATTTTCTAAGCGTTTCCAATGCTCTCTCTTATAGCATTGGAATTTGGCTATTTTTCCACATAGCCTCAGCACTGTGTCTCTGCCCAGACCTGGGTGGGCGTTCCACTGCCTTACTGTGTTTACTTATAAATGGTTTCTTGTGTTTTGATTTCTTTCTAGCTTTTTAACAGTTAAAGTGTTTTTAATTTAAATAAACAATTTTTCATTTCAGAGACTTTGGAAACTACAGAAAGCACTAAAGCAAGGCAAAAGAGCTCAGAACAACATAGATTGATTCTGATGTGTGTAAAGAAGCAAGTGTCTTGCTTGGTGATCTGGTCTTGGATCTATGAGACAGAGCATCTGGGCATCATTCTTAAAGGTCTATGCTAATCAGATCAAGCATGTGCATGTGTATGTACACACTCCTGTGCACCCCTCTACATGTGCAAATCTCTATCATTCAAGTTTTTGTTCAATGAAGATAATATGCTACAGCATTTTATATAATGTGCTTTTATTCTTTATAAAAAGAATTTTTATTTTTTATTTATTTTATTTATCTTAATTTTTATTTTTAATTTTATTTTTAACTAGGTATCTATGTGTGTGACTATGTGTGGGTACACACAAATGTGTGCAATTGACTTGGAGCTGGAATTACAGGCGGTTGTGAGCCACCCCCATGTAGGCGCTGGGGTCTAACCCCGACCCTCTGAAAGTGCTTTTCACCGATGAACCTTTCTCTGGTCCCTTTAATTATAATTTTGTACACATAAGTCACTATGTATCAGATGTTTGAAATATGTTCTAGGTATTGGGCATATAATTCTTATATAAACCCAGTATTGTAAACCACCAAGACAGTTTTAGCCAGCTAATTGCATGGGAGACCTGTTGGAAAATGGGCCACACTTCCACTGATGAGAGGCAGCCGGTGTGATGGAGAGATGCTGAAGCAAGAGAAGTTTTTCCTACATAAAGATCCAAAGACACAAAGAAGGGAGGGCCATATGGATTTGTGGGAAATGGTGAGTTTAGAGCAAAGAGAATTAAGGTGTACTTCTACTTTAAAACTTTTGATAGTTATTATCAACTCCAGAGTGCATGTAGCAGGAACGGCAGAATCTATGCAAAAGTTGGAGGCCACACAGCTGCAAAAGCATCTCCTGCAGGAGGACCTGATTGAGGACTTCCTGAGAGACCAGCATCTCCTGCAGGAGGACCTGATTGAGGACTACCTGAGAGACCAAGGATTGCTGGTGCAGACAATGCCAGACAATCAGGAACTGCTGTTTAGAAGAGATGTTTTCCTGGGACCAATGGGGGGAGCTTGCAGCAATGCTCAGATGAACTCTCACCTGCTCTGGGCGTCTGTGTCATTGACTCTGCGCCACCTCAACCCCCCAAGGGCAGGTAGGGCTGGGCAGCAAGTAGCCCAGGGCACAGGTACCAGGTGAGAACATATTCCAAATGTATGATTCAGAAGAAGCTTCTTGCCAAGCATTTTGAAGGATACACATTAAAAAAAAACAACCCAGTAATCTGGGTGGTCAGGGATAGATATCTCAGGTCACTGAGATATCACTGTGAACTGGTGTAGGCTAGAAGGAGCACTCCCCATAGAAAGCGGCAGCACAAAGGCCCTGATAATACAGGGCACCTGCCAAGGCAACACTAAATAGCATGCATCAGTTAGTTGGACTGAAGAAGAACTTCATGCAGAAGAACAAGGAGAGGTGGGGATAAACCAAATAAGTTAGGTCATCGCAGCCACGCTGAATATTGTTCTCAGAGCTGCAGGAGACGGTTAAAGGTTAACACAGGAGAGAGATAAAGATGGGCTTGTGCAGTCCAAGGTGGGGGGAGGAGTGCGAGGCAGTGTCTGCTCACATTGTACAGACCAGAAACAGAAGAAGCACCTGAAGGATGGCCTCCATTTTCAAAACCCTGCCCTTTGTGAATTTCTTCTATCAAACTCCCAAAAGCTCTACAGTCTTCAAAACAGTCCCACCAACTGGGTAAACTGGGTACTTAGTGCTCACATACAGACTTATCAAAGACACTTCAAATTCGATTGATAATGAGACTTGTGAATCACATGATAATTCTGCTTAGTTAGCTTTTTTTTTGAGCCTCTCTACTATACTAATGAGTATTTAAAAAAGGCAAAGTTGACCTAGACCTTGACTAAATGGTATAAGATATATCTACATTGTGAAAGGGGTAGGATTCCCAAAATTAGCTTATGGTTATCTGGACAGGAGGGGAACAGGGTTCCTCTGACTGGAAAGATGGAGGGCTTTCAGTGGTAAAGATGTTGACTATTCAGTCTTAAAATTAAACCCCAAAATTATTTACTACCCTGCAGTCACCACTGCATTACCCTCCTCTGTTCAGATCCTTAAGAAGGAGCCAGAATAACCCACTCAGTTTTGGGCATGGAAAACTTATCTCTGGGGGTAATATCTGTTAGGGCTAAACTTTTAAGTTTTTTCCATTACCCTTCTCAATATTTTTTAATCTTTAATGAAAATTGTCCTTGAGAATAGACTTCTTTGCTTAGAACTGCCAAGAAGTTCAACTAACCTGTGATATGCCTAGTTTCTATTATAGGGGACCAGAGAAGTGTGGGAAATCAGGAGCTGTACCAAGAGAAGGACCACATTAACAACACAAGGTCTTCTTGTTTCACAGGTGTCCTCACAGATGGGTAAACTGAGGCATTGGTGCCCATGGGGCTATGCTTTAGGGACCATCACAGCATTCTGTGTATGTAAACCACATCTCTTTGGTGAGCTAATATTGACCTTCCAAAAAGCTCTTATTTTCTGCAGCAGGAGCTTCAGGTAATAATCCAGCCAGAAGGAGAAGAGCAAATACAAACTACTTAACTAAAGGTGGTCAGCTCCAAGGATGCTTGGCAGTTCCACTCATATTCAAATCCATGACATCATTAAAATAGGATCTGGTATGGAATATTTTCAATTTTCAGACATTCATTCTCCTATTGTCAGCTAACAATACAGATTCCTAGAAACCTTTCATGTCTCTTCAGCACTGTTTAAACCTTATAATTAAATGATGAATTTCTTAGGATTAATTATTCAAATATCAAAGTGATAGGTTTGAGCAAGCAATAGACTATCTTTCTAATCTGTGCTAAATAATGTGATCTGGTCATGGGACCATGTGTGTACATAGCAAGCTATTAATTTTAACGAAGCATTGCCTTTGAAGTCACAAGATATTATGAAACCCACATATAAAAAATCTGAAAGAAAAAAAAATAAAAGAAAAGGCACTAGAATTCTTTCTCACAAAAGCCGACCTTGATCGGAGCTGTTTTAAACCTCCTCCACCCGGGGAGGTCACAGCATGGGAACTCTCTTCTGCGGTCTTTAGAACAATGTTTTACTCCTTGCAGCTATGCAAGGAAGAGTGAGCCTCCAGGCTTCTCAGGCAGCAAGATTCTGTGTACCCTGGAGTCTCTCTGCCCTCACTGCCTCTGCCACCAGTACCTCTGCCCAAGACCAGCCACAGAATTTGGGTGTCTTAGTGTCAAAATGAAAAGTGGGGTCCCTTGTTCTAAAATACTCCGGTTTTCAAGATGTTGATAGCAGAGAATTTGATGAGCCCAAAGAGAGCGTGACATTTTAATTGATAACCTCTATGCCTGTGCCTGGCTGTCAAGCTGTGTTAGTCCAGCATCGGTTCAGAATAGGGCAACCTGAAGCCCTGGTTTCCCAGTTTCCATGAAGCCTTGCCAGCTGGTGCTGTGTTTGGTGGCCACTCGATACTCTCTAGTCCTCAGTTAAATTTGTTGCTTCAAATCCACACATTGGGGGGAAAAAAGGTAAAGGCTTAGTTAGCATCTCAACCCTCAGCAAATCGCTCTGGAAAGCTCTGAGACATTACAAGGCAGCACAGGGACTCAGGTGGATGCCGAGCCTTGGATGCTGAGATAGCATTCATGATCGGAGTTAGCAGGGTCTTGCACTGAGCTACAACTCCAGTTCTTCATATCGCCTTGTAGCTCAGGCTGCCTTTGAACTCCCGTCTCCCTGCCTCCTTGGCACTAGGGTTATAGGTGTGGGTCAGAATGCCAGGCTAACATTCATCCCTGACTAGTTTTGGGGGTAATGACTTGCAATAATTATAGTTTTGAGGTCAACAGTGGGTTATCCAGACTTCAAATTACACACGAGTGCTAAATTACACCCAGAGGAGAGACCTCAAGTCTCAGCTTTGGGCTTCAGTGCAGCTCCTGGAAACACCAGCTTCAGTGACTTAAGGGCTTCTCTTTTGTCTTGGTTGGAATTGCACAAAGGGTAGGGTGGTGTGGATGTGGAAGACCTCTTTAAACTTGTGACTCAAGTATAAAGTCTCGTGGTGGATTCATAACATGTCTTAAACACACTACGATTCTGTTTTTGTTTTTGTTTGGGTTTTTAAATCTGTATCTGATTCCAATGTGGATTTGAGATACCCTGACCCAGGTAAGGGTTGGAGTGAATTAGAACTCCCCACTTATTTTAGGCATTTGACTAAGGCATATGTTTAAAGAGCTGTTGTCTTGCAGTAACCATTTCCAGGATAAATCTTTGTGTTGAGCAAGGGTGAATAGGTTTAGAATATGGACTTTGGGTTTGCATTTAAATTTGACTGCTGGAAACAGAGACCTGATGGAAGGTACTCCCATGGGACTGAGGCTCTTCTTTCCTCCCGAGAATGCCGATCTTCCAGAGATCAAGGAAAGATATGAACCAGGAAAAATTTTAATGCTGTTAAAATTAAAGCCAGAGAAGTGGTATGATTGGGGCCTAAAAAATTCCAATAAAAAAAAATCAGAGAAGATAATAGAAGTGAACAGCTTCAGAGTGTACCATCTGTGGAGAACGGTTGGGAGACAACAGTTCTTCAAAGCTACCAAGTTTAGGGATATGGAATTGCTAAATGGTTCTCTACAGAATTATATAAACAGGCTAGGAAGGCCAAAACGAAATGCTCTGGAGATCATCCATTTGGCCAATTAAACACAGTTCTGTTTCTTTCTTTCTTTCTTTTTCTTTCTTTCTTTCTTTCTTTCTTTCTTTCTTTCTTTCTTTCCTTCCTTCCTTCCTTCCTTCCTTCTTTTTTTCTTTCTTTCTTTCTTTCTTTCTTTCTTTCTTTCTTTCTTTCTTTCTTTCTTTTAATTTTTTTTCCCTGTAGTGGTGAGGCAGTGTAGACGGATGTTCTAGGAATTGAATGGAGCCAGCCTTCTCTTGGAATGTTCAAGAAAATGAGATAGCCAGCCTTGTGGTTGTGGCTTTCTAGCGAAGGATTTTGCCCTTATCTGGTATCGAGGTGCATTTGTCAATGTCTGCAGCATTTTTGGACTATCATGATTTGGGGGCTGGAGGAGCTGCTGACTTCCTGTGGTGCAGAGAGAAAGGAGCCACGGCAGAATGATCAACAGCCAAGGTTGGCGCTGCTGAGGCTGAGATCTGTGTCTGCCCTGGTTACTGTTCACACCACTGTGATGCAGAAGACCTAGAGCTGCGGGGGGGGGGGGGGGCTGGGCTTATTCTGGATCATAGTTTCAGGGTTGTTATTCCATCATAGCTGGGTGGGCTTTGTGGAGCAGAACAGTCCATTTCATTGAGGGCCAGCAAGCAGAGGAAGAAGGGCCCTGCTCTCTGATAGCTTTTGCATTTGGTTCAGGAATCAGGCCATGGCACCCGCAATCCTCTTTGGAAATGTCCTCGTAGATACACCCAGAGATTTGTCTCACACACATCAGAGGTCACTCTAACTGTAGTCAAGCTGGCAATGTAGATTAACCTACCCCACAGTCCAAGGAAAATCTTGTGTGTGGATGGAGGCAGATGTTGGATTGACTGGTTCACTCTTACTTGAAGAACTAAATGCTGGTAAGATTTATTTGAACTATGGCGATTTGGGCAGCTTCTGAATTGTCTGTTGTCACTCGTCTTAATGAAGGACCTTGAATTACAGGATCAGAAATAGCACCAGGAAGCAAGCAGAGAGATAGGGATGGAAACAAAGATTACGACCAAGGAGGGAAGTCTTGGGATGTAGCTAAGGGCATCACTACCACATGTAGACAAGATGAGGAACCAGGTAAGGGCCAGATTACTCTTTTATAACCTGCCAGGACAGCTTGAGAAGAGAGGAAGCTGAGAGACAAATGAATGCTAGAGGCTTTCACTGCTGCTAGAGGAAGATGTCACAGACATGTCACTTCTTGCTATTAATCAAGTGATGTAATGTTCTCAAGGCTTGGGAACTTCTGAGAACAGTCAAGGTTTGGGGCAAGAGCATCCTTAAAGCAGTACTGACTGGAACTGCATTGGTGAGAGTTTTGTGTGTTGCATCTCTGGAAATGAAATGTTCTGCAGTGAATAAATATGTCAGCATAGGAGGGTCACTGTTCAGAACTGGCTCCGTTGAAGTGGTTCCCATAACCAGTGTGCACGGGGGTTACCAGGGTACATTCCCAAAATCCAGAGTGTGGACCCCATGCTCCCAAGTTGTCTTTATGATGAAGCCGGGTGGGGCCTGGGAACTTCCATGTCTGACAAGCCCCTGGATGAGGCTGATACTGCCTGTTTAGGGGACACAATCTAAGTAGTGCTGGCCAGCAGAAGTCTAGTGTAGTAATGCTGTGGCTTGAATTGAAGATGTTCCCCACAGATTCATGTATTTGAATACCTGGTCTCCAGCAGGTGGACTGTTTGAGGAGATTGTAGAAACTTTAGGAAGTGGACTAGTGGGAGTAGTCACTGGGGGTGTGTGTGTCTTGAGCATTTATTGTCTGTCTCTTCTTCCTGTTTGTTCTCTGCTTCCTGTGTGTGAATAAAGCACAACCAGACAGCTTTCCATTCTTTCTGTTCCTGCTGCCATGCCTTTCTCATTGTGATGGACTGTATCCCCCTTAGAACTGTAAGCCCAAATAAATTCTTTCTCTGTCAAATTGCTTTTGTCCAGGTATTTTATCATAGCCATTAGAAAGTAACTAAGTAAGACAGGGAAGCAGAGACAGCAGCTGTTGCCGTGGGGGCCCACTGCAGATGGAGAAATTGAAGCATTAGTTGAGGAAGAGATATTGGGCCTTTGTAAAGAACCTATCCTTGGGATATGAGGCAAATAAAACTGGAAAGTGAAGAAATTAGAATATGTGTCACAGGGCTGAGACACAAATGACCTGAAGAAACACCACAGAGATGTCTTGATCCTCTTTGTCCCAAGGATATTGTGAATTGACCTTACTATAAATGCAAACAGTGAATGAATCAGGTGGCTGTGTTTCTTTACCTTATGCTATTTCCCAATAACTGCACAGAAAAATTAAGATTTGTTCAGAACTGTACTTCAATAGTTGAGCAGTTATTGATCTACCTTTACCTCCAATGTTAATCTGGTTACTTCCCAACCCCATTCCATGATCCTTGCATGTTATTTACTGATAATATGCTCTTTGGACCCCTGCTTCATGGCTCCATCTGAATCTCCCTCTCTCCCTCTCTCTTTCCTCTGCTGGCAGTGACTATTCTGGTCATTGGGTGATCAGAATTTATTGACAAAGCCAAGCATAAATGGTAAGAACTGTTTATACAAACTTGAGACAGGAGATTCTTGGTATAAGCATTACAATGCCATGTCCAGATTGAAACAAGTTGTGAGGGCAGAGAAATCAGTATTTGAATAATACAAGGGTAAACTATTTTATACAGTGTATAAAACATTATGCCTATAGAATGTGGAAGCCCCAGGGTCACAGACAACTTGTTCACTTCTGGTAGGTCACAGTTGTTATGCTCCATGGTACATGCACACAGGTCATAGACTCAAGTAGAGCATCCTCATGACACTGTGTTTTCTTCATTGTCTCTTTCCTAGGACAGTGCTAAGGTTTGAGTTGATAACCACAATTGTGGGTCTGGTAATACATATCCTAGCTTCCTCGCTTATTTCTGTGTCTACCATCAGGAAAGTAGGTTAAATACTCAGATCCCAAATAAAACTACTTTCTATGCCTTTAAATTGAGTAAGAGACTGTTTAATGAAACCATGATATAGTCATCTAGTAAGAGACTATCTTGTAGCCATTGGGGAAAAGATACAGCTTTATAAGCAGTTGTAATTATACAGAGGAAGTGCTACGATATGTTTAAGGGAAATGAAATTGAATATGTAATATTACATGTACTTGGGAAACAAAAACAAACCACTCATAGGCAAAGCTGCAGAAGGAGATGATGAAATTACACATGAGGGCTAACGATAAACAATGAGAATTTTCTCCGAGATTTTCCAGGATGACCTTGCATTTCATATTTAGCGGGTGTAGTAAATATTACCATTAAGCATTTTAATGAACGTGTTTTGTTTCTCTTAGCAAGAGATGGATAGGGACTTTTGCTTCTCATGGAAAGCAGGTACATAGATGAATCTTAAAATGGTAAAGAAGAAAAGACATTGCTTAGAAGAGTCGGAGAGACTTGTGACTGACAGAAGGTTTGCAGAAGGAAGACCCAAGGAGGATTGTAGATCAAGATACCTTGACCTTTCTTGATACTAAAGGATTGGTACAGAGTTGATGAATTGTAGTAGAAGAGGTGTCCAGCAGAGCTGAATGACATTTGCTCCCCAACTGCAGAAGCAGTGATGAGTTTTAGCACTCTATAGATGTAATGAAAATCAACAAAGTTGGGAATTGCTTCAATGAGTACCACATGGAAAAATAGAATAGATTGGCTACAAAAAAACCAAAAAAAAAAGCAAAAAAAAAAAAAAGTTTTCCCTTTCCTTTATAAATGAGGAATATAAACTCATTGTCAAGAGTACACATTGTCAAGTGAGTCAAAAACAAAAATAGTTTAGCTCTCTGCCAGTTGAGTCCACTGAGTTTGGGTTGTGATTTCAGCATCAGATGGTTCAAGAGGAGCTCCACAGAGAGCAGAAGTGAGAGAAATTGCAAACAGATGATATGAAAATAAATATTTGCATCCACTGGCATAAATATTTAGAAGTGCTGACAACTTCCAATTATTTTGTTTTAATTGGTTCACACAGAAGCTAATTTTTGACAATTGGACTAGGCCAATTAACACTTCAGTAGCTGTACTAAGGCCTTTGATCATCAGAGTACTTTCCAGGTGGGGCACAATTGCTTGGGTGCTATGAAGTCTCCTTTGTGCCAAAATAAAAATAAAAATAAAATAAAAATAATCTCTTCATTTAATCTCCTATCCCCAAACACAGGTATTTTCAAGTCTCCATTTGCAACCAAGGACATCTTGACCTAGAAGAATGGGGCTAGGAAGGAAATCCTTAAATCTGGTAGCACGAGGATTGAGAGTAGAAATATACAGTGTGAGATAAACCCTGTGGAAATGTTGGATGTTGGAGCTGTCTACCTTGAGACCATGGCTTCTAATTAGTAAAGTGTGATCCCAAACATTGACTGGAATCGGATATCCTTACAGAGAAGGCAGGCACAGTGTGAAAGCTTGCCTTTGTTCTGTCTTCTTCTCCCCAATATATTCCCTTCCACCAGCTAATACCAAGGTCAACCTTGAAAACACACATACATATAACAAACAAAGCAGTCTCTGTGTGTGTGTATACACATAAACATATACATATACACATACACATATACATGCTGACAAGACAACCACTCAAATATAAAAATAACATCAAAAATGACAGGAAGTAACAATCACTAATCCTTAATATCTCTTAACATCAGTGGACTCAATTCCCCAATAAAAAGACATAGACTAACAGTCTGGATACGTAAACAGGACCCTACATTTTGCTGCTTGCAGGAAACACACCTCAGTGTCAAAGACAAATAGTACCTCAGAGTGAAAGGCTGGAAGACAGTTTTACAAGCAAATGGTCTCAGGAAACAAGCCGGAGTAGCCATTCTAATATCAGATAAAACTGACTTTCAACCTAAAGTCATCAAAAGAGACATGGGAGGACACTTCTTACTGGTCGAAGGAAAAATTCACCAAGAAGAACTCTCCATTCTGAACATCTATGCTTCAAATTCAAGGGTACCCTCATTTGTAAAAGAAACTTTACTAAAACTCAAAGCACACATTGCACCTAACACAATAATTGTGGGTGACTTTAACACTCCACTATCCTCAATGGACTGATCAGGAAAACAGAAACTAAACAGGACACAGTGATACTAATTGAAGCACTGGATCAATTCGATTTATATGTAAGTACACTGTACCTGTCTTCAGATACCCAAAGAGGGGGTCAGATCTCTTTATGGATGGCTGTGAGCCACCATGTGGGCACTGGGATTTGAACTCATAACCTTTGGGAGAGCAGTCAGTGCTCTTACCCGCTGAGCCATCTCTCCAGTTGGATCAATTAGATTTAACAGATATATATAAAACATTTCATCCTAAAGCAAAAGAATATACCTTTTTCTCAGCACCTCATGGTAGCTTCTCCAAAATCCACCATATAATTGGTCACAAGACAGATCTCAACAAGTATAAGAAGATCGAACTAATCCCATGCCTCCTATCAGATCACTATGGATTAAGAGTGGTCTTCAATAGCAACAAAAACAACAAAAAGCCCATATACACATGGAGGCTGACCAATACTCTACTCAATGATACCTTGGCCAAAGAAGAAATAAAGAAAGAAATCAAAGGCATTTTAGAATTTAATGAAAATGAAGGCACAACATACCCAAATTTATGGGACACAATGAAAGCAGTGCTAAGAGGAAAACTCATAGCCCTGAGTGCCTCTAAAAAGAAATTGGAGAGAGCATACACTAGCAGCTTAATGGCAAACCTGAAAGCCCTGGAACAAAAAGAAGCTAATTCACCCAGGAGGAGTAGAAGACAGGAAATAATCAAATTCAGGGCTGAAATCAATCAAGTAGAAACAAAGAGAACCATACAAAGAATCAACAAAACCAGGAGCTGGTTCTTTGAGAAAATCAACAAGATAGATAAACCCTTAGCCAGACTAACCAAAGGGCACAGAGACAGTATCCAAATTAACAAAATTAGAAATGAAAAGGGAGATACAACGGAAACTGAGGAAATTAAAAAAGTCATCAGATCCTAGTACAAAAGCCTATATGTAACACAACTGGAAAATCTGGAGGAAATGGACAATTTCCTAGACAATTTCCAATATATATGCATCTAACAACAATAATTTTAAAAAAGAGGCCATGACTTTGAAAGAGAGTAAGAAGGGGTCTGTGGGAAGGTTTGGAGAGAGGATAGGGAAGAAGAAATAAAGAAATTATAATAAAAAATTTTAAGAAACCTGGGGGTGGGGGAAGTAAGCTTGCATGCTCTTTCCAAATTTCTCTGACTCTTTTCTAGCTCCATGGGAGACTGCTTTCCCTGCCCCTTTATGAATGAAGTCACATGACTAGTTCTGGCCATTGAGTTAGGAGCACAGTCACTTTCTTTGAGCTGCAACTGCAGGAGCTGGGGGTGCAGAGACCTAATGTGTCCCCTCTTCCCCGTGGAAGGCTATAGGTGGGTAGGTCTTCTGAATGAGACAGAGAGAGAAGCACGTTGTGATGACACACAGCAGATAGCCCATTTCACAGAAGGCTACAGCGAGACTTCACGCAGTGACATTCACGCAGACTGATGACTTTCCTGAATCTCAGTCCTCATTTAAAAATGCTTTCCACCAAAACAAGAGCAAAACTCATTTCTGACCAAGTTTAGAAGTTACAGAACTTGAAATAGCTGGCGGTGGCAATAATGCCAAATCTGCGACTTGGAAACAACAATGACTACCGCTTTCGTTGACATTTTACCTCAATATGTCTTGCGGGCTATTTTTCCAAAGTACAATTCCAAATGCAGGTGTGATTTCTGCCTTCTCCATATGTGAGCCAAACGCTGCTTCTCACCATTAAATTCATTAGAAAGACTTCTTCTAAACAGCTACAGAGCGTTCCAACATGTGGGGAGGAGGGTCCGGACCTCAGTTTCTTTCCCCGGTCTCAGCATCCATCCTTGGTTCTGTGCACATCCGTCCAAGTGCTTTCACTGTGAAGTACTGCTCAGGGCTGCTGAGGTGGGGGATATCTTTCTAGTGGCGGTGGGGCATTTCCTGTGGCCTTAAGATGATGCGTGGGAGCCAGATGATTTCTGAGGAGTGTTCAGAAGCTAAGGGAGGCTTGGCTCAGGCAAGGCAGAGCAAGGCAGGGATTGTCTACATCATCGTAGATATGATGACCTATGACCCACTCAGAGGAGGCAGTGGAGAGCTTAGATTCCTAGAATAAGACTCCTGATATCCTGCAAGGTGTGGGGAGATTAAAGGCCTCTCATGGCATCCTCAGGGGCATACCAATGTTTAGGGAGCTCGTTAGGCCATCCAAACTAGAGGCAGGAAATGGCCCGTGGGTGGCTGTGCTGAGGGAATGGAGGATGGCTCCCCACTTGGTACTTATTTGGGGGTGCCAACTGTTCAACTCCTAAGGGTGTCTCTGTTACTGCTCATCTGACCTTCCTGGTTGGGTCTGAGGAACATGGGACCTGCCACGCCTTCCTTCTTCAGCCAGAGCAGGCATCGTGCCCTTGTCAATAAGTGTGCAGGTTCTTTGTGATGATTCTTTTGAGTGACCCCACCATTTAAGTATGCGCAGAAATTACCCCCATTCAGTGATGAAGAAACCGATACTAAGAAGATGAAATGTTTCATTTATGGTCAAATACCTAATTCACAGTAGAGCCAGAATTATACTTGAGGTCTCTTGACTTCACTTGGATACTTGTGGCTCTTTAGACTGAACAAAGATAAAATTCCACATTCACTTGGCTTCTGAACTTAAGAAAAACCCAATGCTGACACTCAAATCCTGCCTACACTTTCCTCTCTCCTGGGTGCTTGATATTTGGTCTTTCTCCTGGTTGCTTGGTGTTTGATCCTCTACTTAAACAGCAAAACTTTTCACATTCTGTGTATTCCAGGGATGCTCCATAAATAGTTGATGGTCTGCTCTGCCGCCACCCATGTATTTTTAAGATTCAGTGAACATACACACATTAGGTGCTGAGACTATGCTACCTTCTCCGGGTGTGGAGATCCAAAGCTCCCTGTGAGCATCTCATTATAGAAGAATAACAGACCTGTAATAGGCACATGCATATAGACCTGTGTCATCTCAGAGTAGAAATTGGCTTAGGACTTCTAAATGACACTAAGGTGACTGACTATCTTGCCAAATAAAACTCATGGGGCACCCAGTCAAGCCTAAATTTCAGAGAAACAATTCTTTTGTTAAAGAAAGCCCTCTCTAATATAATCGTGTTCCCAATGTTGCATGGGATGTTTGCATATGAGAAGCAGGTTGGTTGTTGATACATGAAGTTCAGATTCAGCTGGGGTGCTAAGTGTCAGCTGGCCAACCCAGGAGGTGTACTTGGGCAGGTTGGAGCATGCCAAAGTTGGTGTGGGCACACAGCGGTGCCAGCCAGGGGACAGAGGTGTCTGCAAGCATCACATGGCAGGGAAAGAGAGGACTATGAGGCCCAGAGACAAGGAAAGAGGCCCATGAGGGTGAAAGGATCACAACTGAGTTTTGTGACTGTCCCTTGTTGTAGGAGTTCTGGCTAATGTAATAAAGAATAGACCTGAAATGAAGAACATGACCTTTGTTTGTTGGAAAAGGGTGTGTAGGGGATGGGATGGTGGTGGGTAGTGGGGTGGATCACTCTTTTCAGAAAATGCCTTTGGGGGGAAAAATCTCATCTCACAAGAATCAGCTAAAATGGTAGACTAGATGAAGGCTGAGGAAGGTCATCAACTATGAAATAATAAATAAAACCAGTCTCTTCCTTTGACCACAGGCAACTGTAGATTTAACTGGAAAAGATTGTCTTTGGATTGGCCATTTAAAAATACAAAGCACCTACCAAACTACGAAATGGGCAGGGCTCAGCTGACAAAACAAACAAAAGGAGACAAAATGGAACAACAGAAGCAAAGGTGTTTATCAGATGTCAGTTAACAGAAGAGCGGAAGGGGAGAGCCATGCTGTATCCCAACACGAAGAGCCAAACGTCACGCCCTGTAAAGATGTGAGGTCTCTAAAAATTAAGTTTTAGAATTAATGAAGTCAGGATCAAGATCCTAGGGGCCTGAGGCAGGAGGACTGCTGTGAGTTTGCACCTGTACTGTGCTAGACGGTGAATAAGAAGGCCAGCCAGACCCTGTTTCAGGAAAGCAACCAATAAGCAAACAAGGAGAGCTCTCACTGGAATGTAAATGAACCTAATATTTAGCTGGATAAATAAATTAGTAAGAAAAGAGGAGAAATTTAAGAAAAAAGATTCACAGTAGAGTTAGCTGTCTGTCCTTCTCTCTCTGGTGTTAAATAGTTCTCAAAGCTTCATTATTTACATCAGAGCTGCATTTGAGGAGAGAGAGAGAGAGAGAGAGAGAGAGAGAGAGAGAGAGAGAGAGAGAGAGACTGAGAAGACAACAGAATGGATCTGAGAGTCCAGAAGCAGCCCATAGTGTTCAGACACCCTCTCACACAGCAGGATCGCAAACCTGGGCCCTGCCAGGAAGGAGAGGACCAGTCAGAGAAAGGTGTTTAAAATACTTGGTAACAATAACAAAACAAAACAAAATAAAATAAAACAAAACAAACAAACAAATAGTGAAAAAGTCATTTGCTCTTCATAGGAAGAACTAATTATAGAATGCAGTAGAGAGTTAAATGTGTAAATTAAATCAAAAGGAAGAAAAATAAGAACAAGCATTCATTTGCACTTGGGAGTTCAGGTCTGTTCCTGGTGGGTTAAAGGTCTTTGAGTGACACACATCCAAGCCAATGCAGGGAGGAGACCTGTGGTATGCAAAGTAGTTGCTGGCTGCAGAGGGAAATGAACTGGCCTGGCTAGACAGACCATCACTGGAATAGCCCAAGCCACCGATGAAGTTAGAATGAGGAGAAAGAACAGGAGAAAGCTCAGGGAAAGAGTGTGTGTCTAGACATAGAAGAATACACGGGGGGCTATACCTTCCTCATGTTATGAAAAAGGGTAGCTTTTGAGTAAAACCTATTTTTATTATCCTTCTATACAAGACCTCCCCACAATTCAGGTCTTTCAAACGACATGCCTAGCATAATCAAATTCAGTGTTTCCCACTTTCAATGTTTTCTTTTCCCCCCTCAGTCGCTGGAAACATGATATAACCAAGTTCCCCTGTAATCGATAAAATATTGTACAGTGCGTGTGGAATCAGATACGTGTGTGTTTTTATAAATGTACATTAGAGAGGGACAGGAACGGAACAGAACAAGGCCAACTTGTTCGTGCTTTTTAATATAGATATGTTGTACTAAACAGCAAGATATGTCATAAAATGAAACCCAATACTCCAAAAGGAGATTGCAGTCTCTCTACATTTCAATGGCTTTCCTGGGAGACAAATCTTCTTTCATTGGAACAAACACACAAGAGTGATTTTTACGAAGTACTAGGAAATACCCAGTCATAAAGTTGCGTTGCTGAAGTAAGGCCCAGTGTGATTACAATCAAGCTGTACTTCTTCATCCACTCCTGGGAGAAGCTCTGTGTCCCGTTAGACAAGGCCATTTGTGTGGTACACGGTACTGGGTCACTCTGATTGACCACAAACCTTTCCCCAAGGATTTAATGTTTTATCAGGTTCCAGTGCCATCCTGGAGGCTGACACCAGCAAGAAAGTAGCAATGATCTTGGTCTGGGGAGTGAAAGACACTTGATAGAATCTGAGGGAAAATGACTGTTTAAAATGTAGGGTCCTTTCTCATTCCGCTCAAATTACTCATTTCACTCTCACTTTATTTCATGCATATATGCAGGAAATAATAACTCTTTATGTTTATGTTCCCCACCTCCCCCAGTGGAAGCATAACTCCAAATTTCGGAGACTCTACCAGGGGTGTCCCACCTATGGAATGCAGGATCATGCAGCCAGGAGAGCTATGAGTGTGGTCCAACACAAAATAATAAACTTACTTTAAAAATCATTACATTTGTTTTGTAAGTAGTTTCTGTAACTCAGCTACATGGTTCTCCACAATGAATGTTACAAGTGATAAGATCATATCTCAATGTCAGGCAGTAAAAATATGTACCCTTCTACACTTCATGGGTCCTGAGTTCGATACCCCTGGGTCATGTGTGTAAGCCAAGATAACTCTTACTCACCCATTGTGACCCACAGAAATCAAAAGGTTGTACCTGCTTGGTGTACCGCCTTTTTGTTCTTTTTAAGTCCATCTTATGTCCTTGAGTAGTGTTAAACTCTGTGAGGGAGGTATAATTAATTCCATGTCTCAGGTTGATTCCTATGCATATAGTTGCAGTCAGGATTTGGAGATCTTTACTTAGTAAGCTATGCATGGGGACAGCCAGTACAGATGTGTACCTGTAACTAAATGGAGCTGAAGAGCTGGAGGCATTCACAGAGCAAAGAGATTCATTCCTACACTGAGTGACACTCTCAGGCATTACCTCTGAGTCAGGCTGTTATCACAAACCACATCATTTTCTTAATAGACAGACAGAAACAGCTCCAAGTTCATTCAACCTTCAGCCTCTTCCTACAAAGTGAGCTGCTAAGGACTGGGTGCTTGCCAGCACACTAGAGGTCGCAGACAATGTCAGAGTTGTCATGAGGAAACCCCAGGTGGGGTCCAAGAAAGCAGAAATATCAGGAACAGAGTTTTCTTCTGAAGCCCATGAATATATAATTTAAATTGTACTGTATTGTATTTTATTGTTCCTTCGAGGCAGGTTTGATCTTTGCTGTCAGAATCTATAATTTCTTCTAGTTGTTTCTTCTATGTGCACAGACTACTTAACAAAGCACAACCAACAATGACCAACAGTGACCAAAACCAACCAACAACCCACCCTACCTCTCAGCGCCCTGGCACTTGTATACCCTCTGAAAACTTCCCAGAATTCCAAACTTCACACAACGGCAGAGATGATCTGTAGCTGGCAAAACCACACCTCTGCTAGAGCATGAGGCAAATCATAGTCAGCTGCTGTGGACAGTCTGAAGGGGCCCCGTATCTCACACCTGTGACTAAAATGAAAACATATTCTTAGAATACTTCTGTGTTTTTTTTCAAAGAAACCAAGGCTCCAAAATTGTCACTACATTATACTCATCCCTCAAGTATTTATTTAGGGTATGTTTACAGGGGCTAGTTAGATCCATAAACAAGGAGAAAAGAAGAGACCTAGCCCTCCAAGGAGCAAAGAGTCTAATGAGGGAGAAAAATAGAACTTTTCAACATTTGAAGTGCTAAGTGCTTGCTTGGTGTTTTGTACAAAGTGCATGGGTATGCCAAGAATGCACTTGGGTGATGGGGAGATGCTCAGCTGGCAAAATGCTTACAGAGCAACTATAAAGACTGAGTGTAGATCTTCAGAAGCCACACAAAGATGGGGCAGCACTAGTCTGTAATCTCAATAACCCTTACAACAAGATGGAAGGTGGAGACAGGAGATCCCTGGAAGCCTGGGGCCAGCTGGCCTCATACATACAGCAGAGACCTATCTTAAACAAGGTGGACCAACACCCAAGATAGTCCTCTGACCTCCACATACAGCCAGTAGCGGGTACATACCCCTTTCCATGAATATGCATATACACATACCAACAGAGGTTGAAAATAAAAAGAAGGTACTGGCTTCTGAACTCCAAAAGATGCCAGCCAAGATGGAGGAGTTTGAAAGCCAAAGGATGAGCTGTTGAAATGCATTGAAGAATATACCTCTTTGTGCAAAAGAATGACAAGAGACATAATTCAGGCCCTGCTTCTAGGGCCCCCTCCCCTTCCTTCCTTCCCCTTGTCCTTCTCTTTTCTCTTTGTGTTTGTTCTCCCTACACAATCCCTTTCTCTGCCTTTGCCATTATTAGCTGACATGGTATTTACTGATTGACAATAGAGATGAACAGTGGTCAAAAGACTAAGGTTGACTTACATTTTTTTGTCTATTTATTTGTAGGTGTGTGTGTGTGTGTGTGTGTGTGTGTGTGTGTGTGTGTGTGCATGTGTGTGTGTGTGTGTGTGTGTGTGTGTGTGTGTTTGTGTATGTGCAGATGGGTGTGTGTGTGTGTAGTGCATAGGTGTGCCCGAGCCAGAGGTCAACCTTGATTGTCATCTCTCAGATACTATCTACCTTGGTTTTTGAGACAGGGTTTCCCACTGGCCTGGCATTAGGTAAGTCTAAGCTGGCTAGCCACTGGGCCTCAGGGACCCATGGCTCCACCTTCCTCTTACTAGAAACACCAAGAGTTCACCAACATGCCTGGCTTTTTCATGTAGATGTGGAAGATAAAACTCAGGTCCTCAACCTTGCCCACAAGCACTTTATCATCAAGTAAACTATCTCTTCCTCCCTGAGTTATTCTATTTTTTAAAAGACTGTTTTGTTTTGTTTTGTTTTGGTGGAATTTTAGGTGAAGTTTTAGGTTCATAATAAAACTGAGAGAAAGGCATAGAGATTGCTCGTATATCCATTCCTGTATGGTCACAGCTTCCTCTGTCGCCATGGCATCGTTGTTAACTGTGGTTTATCCACACAGTGGAATCTATTCAGTGCGGAAAGATGAGCCAGCAAGGCTTGAAAACGAAGAAGTATAAGATGCATATCACTAGGTGAAACTAAAAGAGGGGTAGATACTGTATGTGTCCATCCATATGCCTTTCTGGAAAAGGCTGAGTTATAGAGACATTGGAAAGATCACTGGCAAGTGGCTAAGGAGAGAGGGATGGGGGATGAGTCAATGGGCCGAAAAGATATGTAAGTCACTGAAGCTACTCTGCATTTCACTGTCACGGTGAGTACAAGTACAAGTTTGTACAAGTACAAACCCCAATAGAAAGGATGGAATCTGAATGGTTACAGTTGTGACAAAGTAAGGCCATTCATTATAACGAAGGTCTCATGGTACTGTCCCTAACCATTACCGAAACCCTAACTCTACCCCGGCTTAAGGGACTCTAGGTTGCTTCCAAGTTCTGAAGACAATGAATCTAGTTGTTACCAAAATCTATACCTAAGCTTTTGTGTGGGCTTAAATCCTCAACTTTGAGTGAATGCCGAGAAGTGTGACTTGGTTGTATGGCAGAGATGTTTAGTTTTGCCAAAACCCACCAAACTGTTTCCCAAAGCTGCTGGAGCATCCCACATTCCCATCTGTGGTAAGTCAGGAGGTCCAGATGCTCCACTTTCTCATTAGCATCTGGTGGGGATCATGTCCTGAATTCTGGCCCCGCTGACAGATGTGCAACATCTTGCTTTAGCTCTGATCTGCACTTATCTGGCAATACATACCAGGTGTGTAGTAATATCTCATCGTGTGTGTGTGTGTGTGTGTGTGTGTGTGTGTGTGTGTGTGTCTTTATGTGGGTATGTGCAAACATGTGTGAAGTAGACACACATGTTAGTGCATACAGATGGGGGCCAGAGGTAGAGGTTATCCTGGGGTACTGAACTCAGGTCTCAGGCTTGACCAACAAGGACTCTACCTACTAAGCCATCTCCAGAGGCCCCCACATCTCAATTTTATTCTAAAATTCAGATTCCCTTGCAACATATGATGTGCAACCTTCCTCCCCAGGCTTATTTGTCACCAAGACATCTTCTTGATGAGGAACCAGACTTTTTTAAGGTCTGTGGTCCATTTTTAAGTCAGAGTCTTCCTTTCTTTATGGTAGAGTTGGAAGAATCCTTTGCAGTCATACCTACAGTGCAAAACCCTGCATCCTATCTTCTTTTTGGGTTGACAATTTTCTGAAGCCCATGGAATCTAGGGATGCCATTTCCTGTGACAAATAGACTTGTTTTTTTTTCCTTCCACAAAACCACCTCATCCTGGAACACGTTGAACCCAGAAAGCCGTTGGAAGCACTGGCTGATGCCTGGTAGCTCTGTGACATTGGACAAGCCACTTAACCTCTCTCAAACTGTAAAATGGGATAATAACACACATCGTTTCTGACTTACGGGGCTATTGAGGATCAAACATGATAATATATGTGAAAGGGCTTTTTATAAGCTCCATAATGCTACTCAGATGTGAAGGATTATTATTTTATATGCTCAAGAAGGTCGGCATGGCCGCTGTCCCAGGTGACTAAAGAGCATATGTGATTTTATTTGCTCCAATAATTTTATTCTTATTAGTACTTGTTCTGTATACTACATCGGAATGCACAATGCACAAAGCATTTATTCTTCTTTGGCTATAGTAACTGTGCCCCCTCTCTCCAAAGTTACCCTTGTAAAAACAAGTAAGACTCATAAAACAAAACAAAAGAAAAAGAAAAAAAAGGGAGGGGGTAAGAGATGGAGGCTAGCATTACTCATAACCATGTGTCATCAAAAGGACTCACCTGCCGCTTTGCAAATGAGTGTCCCTTGACAGCGGACAGCAAATTCTGCTCACCAAATGACCCCCAAGATGTATAGATCTACTGATCTTTTATCTGAGTTTTTCCTTGATTTTTTTTCCCTGTGGTTTCCTAACCCTCCACTTCAGGAGGTAAACACAATTCTGGCAGAGTCCCGGTCTAATTTAGTTTATTAGGGCTTTTACTACAAGTTTTTAAGCACTCACTGATTTTCAAAAACACATTAAAATGGCCATGGCCAATCTTGTAGATTGGTACAAGTCCACATTTCCCAAACGACTTAATAGTCTGCAACTTGTGCCAGACAGAGAGTGAGCTCACCATTCTCTTTCCCAGCACTTCAAGGCTGGACATTGTGTTTTAACTCTGGGGTGGGAGGGAGTCATTTGCCTCCCCATGCAGGTCTCCTCCCTAGAATTCCCTCCTACAATTTTATAGGTTCCGCTGTCCTGGAGGGCACATTAAGTCCCCAAAGGACGTCTTTGTGGACCATTTCTGGAACTTCAGACCTGCCCCAGCCCATTCTTGGAAAGTAGAGTTTTAGGGATGTTTTTCTAGACAAAGGTTGATATTTTGGGCAGAGGGGGTTGTAAAGTTTATGTAGAGTCTGTCTAGTGGCAAGATAATTAAAATTGAGATCTATGTCTCTGAATCTTTTTTTTCTGGATTTTCCTGATCATTGAAGATAAACTCAACAAAATTTTTATTGAACAAATGCATGAATGGACGAATATTAGAGTACTTTCTACCATCAGGTTAAAACTGGATTGTAGAGTGAACTCACATTCTATTAGAGCAGTGGTTCCCAACCTTCCTAAAGCTGTGACCCTTTTATACCATTCCTCATGGTATGATGACACCAGTCACAAAACCATTTTGTTGTTACTTCTCAACTATAACTTTGCTACTATTATGAATTATAATGTAAATATCTGATATGCAGGATATCTGATATTTAACCCCCAAATGGATTGTAAATGGATTGTGACCCACATCTTGAGAATCACCACTATATTAAAATGAAATCACACACCTACACACACACACACACACACACACACACACCACACACACACACACACACACACACACACACACACACAGAGAGAGAGAGAGAGAGAGAGAGAGAGAGAGAGAGAGAGAGAGAGAGAGAGATTCTTATAAAGACACCCAGATGCACATGGAGATATAAACAGATACAAAGACACACACAGATACAAATGTACTTAGACACACACACATACAGATACACTCATAGACTCATTCTTACACAGACTCACCCCTACAACCAACACATACCATGTATCACTCTGGGGTGAAAAATGCACTCATATTTGGGTCATGATTCTAGGCAACACAAGAGAATTGTGCTAAGATGTGGATAGAGACTGGTAAACAGCCAAGGTGACCCACGATCCACAAAAGGATAGGCCAGCCAGGGAACACCTCTTCACAAACACTGTTTCTGAAATCCAGGTTCTGTTGCTATGTGAAGACTGCTGGGTTTTGTTTTGTTGTTTATTTTCTTTTTTTTCTAAGTGTTTTTGATATCCGTTCGAGCACCATTCTTTGCCTGGTGACACAGAGACGGAAATGGCTCTCAAGACTCTTGAGTAGGATTCTGATTTGAGTTCTGCTCTGAATGGTGTCTTGACTGTGGACAAGTCACTTCAGTTCTACAGTAAGACAAAATGACAAAAAAACTTGCTGGCTTTCAGAGATGACATGAAGATCAAATGGGATCATGAGAGTTTATGCTTCAGACACAGATATTTGAAATTTTCTAGAATAAGACCTAGGCACAAAGGAGGAGGGGAACATTATTTGAGTAATTACAGCTACATATACAATGGAGTGGCTTTTTGAACAGTAAAGAGAAAGTTAGTTCCTATGTTCTTTTATGCAGTATATATGACTGCACATTAATTCACACATGTATAAGTGCTTGGCAGGTGTTTGTATGTACATATATCTGCTTGTTTAATGTTTGTTTTAAGAGAACAGCAATAGCAATGAGAAAGCAGTAGGCAGGTTCAAGTTTGAATGCCAGGAGGCTCCTTTGGAACTGTCTGCAGCTATGATCCATACTGAGGAATTAGAGTCTCCTTTGCTGCAGCGCCTCCATCGTTATATCACCTCCACTTGTTGCTGTATCACCTCAAACCACTTCACCTCTCTGAGTTCAATTCATCCTCTATAAAATAGAGAAAAACAGTGCCTGCCTTACAAAGTGTGTGTGTGTGTGTGTGTGTGTGTGTGTGTGTGTGTGCCTGCATGACTACACATATGTGTAAAATGTATATCTAGAATGTGTGCATATATATGTCATTGTAAAGATTGGATCCAGTATTGTAGACCCAGAACAGAGAAATTGTGTGTGTGGGGGGATGAGTGGGGAATAGCAGGGGGGGAGAGGAATTATGGGACATATGGTGGGGGGGAACTGGGAAAGGGGAAAGCCTTTGGAATGTAAACATAGAATATAGAAAATAAAAATTAAAAAAAAATGACATCCTATTTACCATATATATATATATATATATATATATATATATATATATATATATATATTTTGGGAGCTGGGGATATGGTTCAATCAGTAAAGTGCTTGAGACCCGAGTTCGAATCTCAGTACTCACATAGAAGCTGGGCTAAGCACTGGGAAGATAGAAACCAGGAGATTCCTGGGGCTTGCTAGCCATCTAGTCTAACTGAATTCTTGACCTTCAGGTTTACTGAGAGACCTTGTCTCAAAAACTAAAGCGGAGAATGACTAAAGAAAACATCTTCAGGCGCCCTCTGGCTCCTCACTCCTGTGGCACCATGTATATATACACATATACACACACATTCACACACATACATCCATACACACACACAAATACACAACATATACCACTGTTAATATATTTGTAATACATATTCATTATATATGCATCTATTTGAAAGAGTTGGGTACCTAGTAAGCATTTAATAACCAGTAGTCATTTCTTTGATAGTGTAAATTAAAAATAACACTAACAACACAGTGTGTGCAAAAATGTTTTCATCTCAGAGATCAGAATATATACAGAATGCTTCCACTACACAGGAATGACTAAAAAAAAAAATGTTCCAGATAAAAAGGCATTCACATAGGAAAGAGGAGACTTCTTGGCTGTGCTAAGCACACATCAGAAAGAATTGACATTATCTTTCCAATAATAAAGAGCATCACTCACTCCCTAGACTCCAGTAGCCAACTAGACTCTGGGGAAAAGACGTATATAATGTTAGCAACTTGAAATAGAAACTGCCTTTGCAAGCAGCTCAATAAGGAGCCCTTAATGCTCCACATGGAACGCAGGGCCACGTGTGTTGTAGTTAATGAACCTAGAAGCCGAGGCCACTGGTGTGGCTTAGAGGGCGGGGCTCCTTCCTTGAGGCCACGAGGTAAATTAGCATCCCGTCTTCTGTCGTGAAACTTTCAATAAAGAACTGATTATAGAAGGCATTAAGCCTTTCTGTAATTACAGCTATAAATATAGATAACCAAGTCATTTTGAGTACTAAAGTCAATTTTACTGTTTATGCACTCACCCTGCTATATATTTAGCTGTTGACTTTTAACTCGAGACATAAGCAGCTGGTGAAAAATACCCTTAGAATACTAATTATGTTGTCACGGGGAATGCCAATAAATGTTGCCCCGAGGAGGGTTAATCAGGATAGAACACACTGTAATTGTTTTACCCGCTAAAACACTATATGTGGGGGAGAGCCTATGATTTCATCTCATAAATTCAATGCTAAATGATTTCCTCTGGCTATTTTCAACGGTGTCATCTCTACAAGTTCCATTCGAGCTCTCAGCTGCATGTGCAGGCCTGGGGCTCAGGGAAGCCATCCATTCTGAATTACAGGTTTGCAAAGTTCAGTCTATGAAGAGATATGAATGGACTTAACAGACTCTGGATCCACCATAAGCAGGGGGATTCGCACAAGTAGGGGCGCGTGTGGGGCACAAAGAGGAAAGCACAGCCAGCTTGGTAACTGCATGTCAGAGACAGGAAGTGACCATATCCCCTAGAAAAGTGTGGGCTGGTGAACCAGAAGAGTGACACCGTTCTTTTCTCAAGGAGGTCAAATAATAAAAGGAGAGCAGGAGGCCAAAAGAATTGCCACCCACACCATGTGTGATGGTGCATGCCTACTAGCTCCACGCACAGGCTGAAGATTTCCAGTTGGAAGCCAGCCAAGGTTACACAGCAAGATCCTATCTTCCAAAGACCATTCATCCACAGTTCTCTTTGCTTGCTTAGGTAGTCATAGCAACTCTCAGAACATTACCCATACACAAAACTTAGTCTGCTAGGAGAGACCCCCCTCCCCATTCCAGACATACAAGGTAGGAGTGTTTATCAAACATATCAAGCCCATGGCCTTTCCTTGGCTGGATCTTCCGCCTTCAGGAGTGTCCAACCTTTGGCACTGGGAGATAATGTCATGAATAAAGTTCTAGTCAGAGCATGTCAAGTTAACATGAATTAAATACATACGTACATACATACATACATAAATGTATTTTTGACATATATCAGATGGCTCTTGTTTGAGTCCTCTATTTTGCTCCACTGATCTATAAAGCATGCCTAGTATAGAAACCTAGCCAACTACCCAGGCTAATGAGGCAAAGGATCATAGAAGAGAACCTATCAGTACTATTGTCTTAGATAGCGTGTCATTGCTATGAAGGAACAACATGACCAAGGAAACTCTTATAAAGAAAAACATTTAATTGGGGCTGGCTTACAGTTTTCAAGGCTCAGTCGATCACAGCAGGAAATATGGCAATGTGTGGGCAAACATCTTGCTGGAGATGCTGAGAGTTCTACATGTTCATCTGCATGCAGCAGAAGAGGACTGTCTTCTGAAGGCAGTCAGAAGGAGGCTCCCATTCTACTGGGTAGAGCTTGAGCATAGGACACCTCAAAGCCCATCTACACAGTACCCAGAAATCTGCTTCCTACAACAAGGTCACACCCAATCCTATAAGGTCACACTTCTTAATAGTGCCACTCCCTATGGCCAAGCATCAGAACCCATAAATCCATGGAGGCCAAACCTATTCAAACCACCACATCTACTTTGCTAGGCCAGCATAATCCCTGTCTGCAGTCTATATAACCTTTCTTTTAACCACAGGTAAGTGTAGCTGCCACCCTATATTGTCTTTCTTTACACAAAAAAGACCATTTCAGAAAACCACAATTGACCCAGCCTTAATGGGAACATCTACAACACAAGTTCTGTACCTAAGGCTTAGGGGATACTGAAGATGGGGCAGAAGGATGATAAGAGCCAGAGGACCAGAAAAAGATTATGTCTCCTAAAAGAAAATGGGAAGCAATATCCATGCTACCTCAACAGTATGACTGCCAAAGCAAGACCTGAGCAATGAATACTTTGGAAAGCGGAGATCTCAGCGTGGTAGCAGCAGCAGTGGAATACAGGGGGCAAGGAACAGTGTTGTCCCACCCCTGGACAAAGAACCATAGGCTATTAATGATTGATTGGAGAGGAAGGGAACTTAGTTTCTTTGAGGGATGAGCTCCCTAATTGGTTATCCAAGACAAAGTGGTCAGCCATGAAAGCGTATACACAGAGCAACACCAAACAGGCTCAGCCTTTCACATTTGTGTATCTATATCAATACATACACAACAATAATAATTAAAGAAGAAAAAGCCAATCATTTTGAGAGGGAGTGAGAGAGGGACCATGGCAGGGTTGAGGGGAAGG
Source organism: Apodemus agrarius (assembly GCA_964023405.1). Lineage (NCBI taxonomy): Eukaryota > Metazoa > Chordata > Mammalia > Rodentia > Muridae > Apodemus > Apodemus agrarius. Next base: position 75,894,255 of record OZ030015.1, read on the forward strand.
GGGAATGGGTCGAAGGGAGGAAAGAGAGAGGGGGAAGTGATGTAATTAGATTTCAGTTAACATTTAAAAAAATATAAAATATTCCAGCCCAGGATGAAATACAAAACAAATAAATTTGTTGCGATCTCTTCATTTAAAAACAATCATGAACCCCTCCGTGTTTGAAGTGAAGTTCATGATTTTTGTGTTGGGGGGTCACACACGTAGCACATTTGGCCAGACACCTCAGACTGCTGGCTCAGGAAAAGAGACAATGAAATCCACTCTTCTTTACATTGTGATACAGACATACTCATCTGAATTTTATATAAGTTTGAAATGTATTTCTATATCAAAGCCAGCAGAAAGTTCAAAGGATTCTGCCAGTTATACAAATATATAAATACATATATACTTTTGTGCATATATAATTATATATTATACAATTAGAACCTAATTTTGCCATTACAGCCTCACACTGCTGTCTACAAAGTTCACACTTGAGAACTATGCAGTCCAGACACAAATAATGAATGAATGAATGAATGAATGAATGAAATAAAGCAGCAAAGCATTCTGATGTTGCTTTGAGTAAGGCTATGATTTTTTTTTTGTTGTTGTTGTTGGGAAGCATTCACAGCTCTCCTGGGCTGCACACAGCCCGTGGGCTACAGGTAGGACATGCCCGAAGGTCCACACCTCTTGGACTCCATGCTCTCTCACTCTGAGGACAGAAGTCCTATTCTATCTACCTCAACGTCCCAAGCCACCCTAGAGTCTATTGGGCAAATTCCCAGGGAACTTTGCATACCTTCTTCAGACTTTCTCAAGTAATCTCCAGAGGAGTTTAATACCTGCCTGTTGAAGTCACCTCTGCTTTTGAGATGTCCCTAGTGAATCATCAAGTCTGACTCTAGGCTCGCACTCCGTTTATTCCGGTACCCAGGGGCTGAACATTGTCACCCGCAAATAGGGCTGAGGTTTGCAGTTCCTTACATTGCTGGTGCCCCATCTCTAATACTGCGCTCCATAGCTGCTCAGCGATATTCAGATGAATGTTCTCAAAGTAATAAATGTGTTACATTTTGAAGATGCCCCAGTGACAGACATATCCTGGAAAGTCACATAATTCGTGGATCATGTTGGGAGGACAACCTGCTGGGTTGGGTAGTTGTGGGACTCCACTCAGAGTTTTAGCTAGCCCCACTTTTCCTGACTCTACACCTTCTCTTTGGGCTTCAACTTAGGGCTTTTGTGTGTGTGTGTGTGTGTGTGTGTGTGTGTGTGTGTGTGTTGCTTGCAAAAAGGTGGCTGTGGACTTACAAGAGAAAGGTAAATGATACTCTTTCCTCCTTGAGACCAGTAATCAGGTGGTTTTAAAGGTTAGTTTCATTAACATACAGGGACAGTGTGTGAGGAGGGAGTTCTTCAGCAGTAATCCTGCATTAATGAGCAAGCCCACTGTGACTTTCCATAAAGGATAATAAAGTCCTAGTGGAAATTACAAGCCTTGCAAGAAAATGCTGGAAGTAACATGTATCAGTGATATACTAAAGAAAAAAAAATCCAGGATCTCAAAAACCAAAAATATTAACAGAAATAAAGCATACAGTGCAAAATGAGAACAAAACCAGAAACACAATGGCCCTGAAAGCTGTGATGAATAAATAAAAATTAAAGCTTCAGCTTAAAAATAGCATGTTTTTACATTTTTATTCCTACTGCTGCAAGCATTCATTACTGGCTTAGCCTATACAACACAAGTTTTCTCAAACAAATGCTAGATTGGTTATTTATCATGAGGCGCTTCCTGGTTCCAGAGAGTGACCTGGGTAGATTGATGGGATCTCTTATTTGCCAACTTCCACATTAGCTCAAAGTAGTAAATTTGCTATAAGTGGATTATGAAACCTCGCCTGCCCCCTTGCAACCTTCGACAGGACTGATGGGCCAGGGATCTCCAGGCTGCTCTTGGTGCTGGCTCTGAGTTCCCTGCTCGGGGCCAAGGTGGAACGATGCTCTATCTCCTAGCTAAACCTTGTTTAATACTGAGAGAGAATTCATTCCCATGCTGGAAAAGTGGAGTACTATCTGGGTTACTGGGTGGCAGTGTGCACACAGGGGCCTGTGACTGAGTCCCCTTGAGCCTGGGCCCTCAGCAGACATGGCCATATCACTCAGCTCCAGCAGAGAGCTCATTGGCTGGGTGGAGACTGTCTTTGGAAAACCAAACAAAACGGTTGGGTGAGGTCTACGGTGACCAGTCACTTACCACCTCTGTCCATCAGTGTGGAGCGATGCTGACACCCACAGTCGAGAGTGGCCAGTTTGGTCTTGGCTGAATACGCCCAAGCAACACTTTTGACAATCCAGAAGGCAGTGGTGGCTCATAGCCAGCACAACTCCAGCCTGCCTCCTTCTTATCACCTGGGTTCCTTGTCTTCTCAAGCAGTGTCAGGGTTGATACAGCAGTATTTAGAGGACTATACCATGTTCTGACCTGGCCAAGAGATTCTGTGTCCTAAAAGAGCCCATACTTCAAATGATACAATCTTCTTTTACCATCAATAGATAACGGCTCCCCTACATGTAATGTAGCTAGAATACACAATGCAGACAGACTATATGCTCATATCTTTCCAGCTCTTCCTATAGGCACTTGGAGGTATTTGCTGCCATGACTGCTCCTTTACTTAATTGTTTTCCTTCATACACACCAGGTGACATGGTACAACATTTCATTCACATACAAGTGAGTAAGAACACAGGCTCTGAGGTCCAGTTTCCTCCTCTCATCTACCATCTTCTGAGGCCAATCATCTCCAAAACACAGAGTGAGGCCCAGCCTGGACGAAGCAACCACAAGAAGTGGGGAGAGAAGTTTGCTTTGCTATAAATGGAATTCTTGTAAGCCCTTGTGCATGCGGACCGGGAACCAGCACACACACACACACACACACACACACACACACACTCACTCACCAATCCCATGAATTCCCAAGCTCATATCCATCAAATCCAAACTTTAAACTTGAGTAGTAAATACATCTGTCTCACAAAGTCCAAAGTATTTATTGCAGGGATCACCCACTTCAGGAATTTAAACAATGCTCAGACCAAGGAAAAAAATTCTCTACCAGGATTTTAAGCTCTTCTTTCCCCTCTCTCCAGCTGGCGAGCAAAGCCTGCCATGCAAACAAGTGAACCAAGTGGCCACCATTCTCCCCTCCCTCGGCCCCATATTCCCTAGCTAGACGCCTATACCCCCCAATCACATAGATTTATACCATTTACACACTCATGTGTGCACATTCGTGCATGCACATGCATGCTCGCACACATATGCATAAGAAAGAGGGGGAGAGGGAAGGTAAGAGAGGGGGGAAGGGAGAGAAAGAGAACACAAGAATGCATATAATGTGTAGTCACTAAAGAGACTCCCCACTCCTTGCCATGAACATATAGGATGGTAAGGAACCAACCATCCCTAACTCTCTTTATGTCTCTGCAAAAATCAAATAAATGGATTTCTGTTAAAAAGTCATAAGACATTATTTGCTTGTTTCTGCCTCCCCTGCCTTCTTCCTTCCTTTCCCTCTCTCTCCCATCTAATAATAGGCTATTAAGCCGTCTCTTGCTGTCTGAGGTGTAGTGTGTAAGTTGTGGCTACATCCAACAGAGTTGGGTGCCTGTTTTCTTTCTTTTTTTTTTTCTTGCAATCTGCAAGAGGTTTATTGTTCCAGTGTACACTGGGGTCCCTCAGCATGCAGGCAAGAGGAGACGCAGCCTGTTTTCTTTAAGCATTCCCTGTTAGCCAAAAGAAAGGCTGGTTGGTCCACTCCCGGCCACTGTAACAGAGCTAGCCACTGGTTGATAACTGAACAGCAAGGGGTTGAAAAATTCTGTAGTTGGGACAGCATAGTCTCCAGCAGTGAGACAGGATGTGCTGGTGCAGAAGCAATGGGCCCTGGGAAGGGGGGTGGTCATCTGGGTGGCACCCCTCATAGTGACTGGCTACTCTGGCCCTCAGTTATTGAGCTGAGTCATTTCTCATTTGTGCTTGATGTAGTCAGTGTGTCTTGTGAGTAACCCAAACAGTGCCAGTCACCACTCATATCAGCTAGAGTCATTACACACACACACACACACACACACACACACACACACACACACATGTCTCTGTGTGTTTGTGTGATAATTTTTTCATCCTCACTTCTCTCTCTGGGGTTGGTGGAAAGCTTAATCTTTAGAAACTTCTAGACTGAAAAACAGAAGCACCAAGGGGCCCCTCCACACATAGAACACGTGTTTTCATATCTAGCTCTGTTTCTAGCTAAAGCTGTGCAGACGCCATGAGAACTTCCAGTTTTTCCTTAGACAATCACAGAAGGAGAAGGGAATCTGGGTCCTAATGCTGGTGAATACACATGGAGACATAATTTTCATTTTATAACTCTTTATCTCAGAAGGTGAGTGGGGCTTGTTGGGGCAGAAGAAAAAAAATAATAAATAACTCAGAAAGGAAATTAGCTCCCTCCCACGTAACACAGAGAGATAATCAAACCCCCTGCCCCATCCACCTAATGAAATTAAAGGAGGTTCTCTGTAGTGTGCTTGCTTGAAGATTCCTTTTGACCTGACTTAAGCCCCTCCCTCCTGGCCCCTGCCAATTATCCAGGGTTGAGTTTGGCTTTCAAACTCGGACTGCAGTCAGCGGAGGGGAAAGAAGAAAGATGAAGGTGGGAGGGGAGACTATTAGGGACCGAACCTTTGTTCACTTTCTTCTGATTTGAGAGTAAATGACTAGATGTGGGATGAACTGAGCAGGAAGGATCCCTCGAGCCTCGTTTAGGCAAAATGCTAACCAAGAGCTGCAGCCCTTGGGCTCTAATTATAGGATCCTTAACAGGCACCAAGAGCTGACCCACGCGGCTGGAAGCAGCCACAAATCCTAGAGATGCTGAGTGGGGGAAAAGGTCATCCCAAGGGCACAGGGGGATCACAGGGAAGGTCAATATAGAGGGATGCTGCGGACAGTTTTCTTCAAAGATCATGGCTTTAGGAGGTCTGGAAGCCAGCTTCAGCTTCCGCCCCCTCTTCCAGTTCAGCCATCTTGGAGTAGGAACGTGCTGACTCAATCTACTCACTAAGGGATTACGAGAAGCTTGGGCTCTAGTGTTCCCCTGGCTGGACAGTCAGAAACCTTTCTAGAAAAGTATATTCAGAGACTTGAAGGGACTCAAAAAATCCTTAAAAGCCCGCTTGTAAAGATACCTCCATGACATCTCACTCCATGGCCAGCCCCATGAAAGGCCACAGAAAGGCCAAGAGATAGAAAAGAGAGCTCCCAGGAAAGGACCGCCACCCTTTTCCTCCCAGATACAGATGAATCACCTACAATGTCTGGATGACCCCAGGGTTCTCAGACCACAGTAGCACAGCCAGCCGGGAAAGAACAGAGAAACCTGGCTGGAGGCTGGGGACTGGCAGGAGTCTATACCAGTGAGGAAGGAATACTCAAGGTGCAGATCATCAGCCACATGATTGATTGCTCCTGTGGTCCCAGCAAACGTCACGTCCCCCAGGGGATGCACACACGTTCATTAACTATTGATCGGGTCCTTTTGGAGTGCCAGATATAGTTCTTAGGACTGGAGAGATGCTAGTGAGCGAGACAGCCACAAACTCTGGCCCCACAATTGACATTCTACTGTGTGCGAGAGCGCGTATGAGCATGTGTTTGGGGGTAGCATCTGGGGAGACTAATAAAGTCTGTGGAGTTGAAATATACAAAGTTCTATGGAGAATTATGAAGGAGCTGACGTAATGGTTTATCAGTTCATTAGTTAGGGCAGTAGGAAGAGCAAGCAAGGCCTGGCTGATAAGGAGTATTCGATGAAGACTTCAGGACAGTAAAGAATACTATCTAAAGAAGTGCATTCTGGGTATCCCTTGCTATCAAACCTGGGCAGAGGTCAGTCGTGGCCGAAGACAAAAATGTGTGAGGGGACACCGGAGCTCTCCAGCCAGGTAGGCAGTTGAGAGCAAGGACCAGGAGTAGCTGAGAGAGTGTGACAAACACAGGGAAGGTGTCACGCTAAAAGCATGGGAAAGTCATGAAAAATGACCTGCCTGTCCTGGGGGAAGTGGCGTGGTCTCAGGATTTGGCTGAGGGTAAGACAGAGGCTGGGGAACAGGCAGGGGATCCAGGTTTGCGGGTCTAAGTGACATCTTGCCCTTGATGTGCAAAGATGGAGCCTCATGTCACGGTGGAAACTGCCTGGAAACTGCAGGGAGCCCCATGTGTGGAGCAGATGCCACCAGCATCCTAGGGGAAGGGAAGGACCTGTCTGTGACTCTCTAGTGGCTAGAGACCATGTGAACAGGGGCCAGCTGAGAAAGAGACTCTCATGAATTCTCTGGCAGTGCCTGATAGACTTGCCAGGAGAAAGGAGACCATTGCAGGTTGGGTGTCTGCTCTCTAGTTTCCCTGTTCTCAAAGCCCCACCCCCACCTCTGCCCCGCCCCATTTCCTAACTGTAAACTTGGATGCTTGGGTGGCACCCCCCACCCCAACATCCCTGATGTGCCCCTCCTTCCTTGATGTCTCACTGTTATCTCTTTGCACTGACTATGGCAACTTCCTAGGCCCGTCTTAGTCATTCTGCTAAGCTTGTCACCTGTTTTCAGCTTCCTGGGTTTGAGCTGATGGACACATCTCCTGCTGGCCCAGCCTTAATGCTTCAACCAGAGTGATCAAGACTCAGATGAGAGGCTCAGTGCCAACTCACTGGATAAGATCACTTGGTTTGCAAGCACAAGGACCTGACTTCTAATCTCCAGCACTGATGTGAAGAGCCAGGCGTTGCCACATTGGCCTGGAACTCCTCCTCTGGGAGGTAGACACAGTTGGATCTTGAGAGCTCTTCAGTCAGCCAGCCCAGAAGGAAACAGAAAGCTTCCAGTTCAGTGAGAGACCTTGTCTCTGGGCGATAACATGGAGAACGGTAGAGAAAGACACTGGAGGTTCAGCCAGAGCATGAACCACACACATGCCTTGAGAGGTTTTGCAGCTTGATGGAAATGTTAAGGAAGAAAGAATATCCGAAAGTTTAAAGGCAAAGAAAGAAGCAGAGCCCCGGCTTTTCTATAGAGATGCTCTTCCCTGTCCTACATACAGGGAGTTGAAATCTGTCTTCTCCTAGGTTTGGGTTCTGACCAGAGCTCCTTAATCTTATGCATTTGTCCTCACTCGTAAAATAAGAATAACGCTTGTCAGAGCAGTCAGTAGTAGAAAATAGGTACTTTCTATAAAACACTGTGTGTGTGTGTGTGTGTGTGTGTGTGTGTGTGTGTACGCACATGCTTAACAAGAACCCCCTAAACATGTCATACAATTATTTTCTTGCTGTCAGAATTTATTTTCTTGCTGTCATCCCTGGCGATAACAAATGTACGAGGCAGGCATCCTGAAGGTTACATTCTGGAAGCTCTTCATTAGAGAGGTTAAACGTCAGAGTGATGTACAGCAAAGCCTGGGTGCAGACCCTTCCTCCTGGCTTCTGTTGTTGCCTCCGCCAGCTGGAAGCTTCCTCCTCCAAAGCCTCAGTCTTTGTCTGGGTAGTTTCAGTTCTACCCAGCCACATGCTTCCCTGATGGTCACTGTCTCCTCTGTGTGGACATGTGTGCCGGGATGGATCTAATGGGTCCGTGTGAAGATCCAGGCTCGCGATGATGCAGCCCAGCTGTGGACCAACCCCTTGTTGCAGACACTTGGCCACTTCTCATGGGGATGTCAACTGGAGAAAAGAATTTTCCCCTGGCAGTTGCTATAGAGCCAAGTGCCAGCCTCAGGCTTTTGGATTTTCCTCTTCTGTTCATCCACTGTTTATGGAAAATGAATCACTTGATTCACTTACAAATGGACAGGAAACTTGGGGATAAACAATACAACATCCTGGAATGCCATGACTGCCCTTGGCATAGCTAATAGAACTCATGCTGTAGACCTTCTGTTTGCAAAACCTGCTGGGGGGAAGACACTGGCTTCTGAAGGCAGAGGGAGAATCTTTGCTCTTAGCCTCTCTGCTGGAGACAGGAGTCTGTTTCCACTAGATTCCTCTCCTCCTAAAGGGTCCAAGACCTCCTTGCTCCAATCTCTACCTCTCTAGTCTCTCAATATTTTCAAGGCAGAGACCAAGAACCAACTGAGATGGAAATCAGGTGGTGTTCCACAGAGACTCACAGGGAAGTCTTCCCCACTCCCTCAGCCATTTCCCAAACAGTACACAGTCTCTGCCAACTCCTACTTCTTTCTAAGACTCCCACAAACTTGCTTTTTGGAGTTTAGCCTCACCCCACTTGGCTCTGGGGAAATTTTCTGTTTTAAACTCTTCCCAGCTCCAGAACATAATTCGAAAAGCTGTTCTTATTTCCTGAGACTTACATTAGCCTGAAGGATATGGGTACAGTGGGGGAGGGGGAGGGGCATAGAAACAGAAAAGTGACGATGCTGCTACATTTTAATACATTTCGTGGACTGACCTAAAGCATGTCCCTGTATGTCCTCGTGACCTTCCTCACTGCCACCTCCTAGCTGCTTCCTGTGACCCCTGTCACTTGTTTCTCTGCCCGTGAAGATTGTACAACTTTCATATTCGTACGGACAATTACTTACTTGGGTGTCTCAATTGCACTCTTAACAGGTAACCCCTACATGAATAAAGGCTTGCCTAACTTGGTTTAGTATCTTGAGGATCACCTGGAATAGCTTTAACTTTAATATCTATCAGCTGAAGGAATGAATGAGTGAGTGGACGTGAGTTTCTAATAATTATTATTTTCTTTTATCCCAAGATTGATCTTTTAAAAATTTGATTTATTCATTTTATTTTATATGTGAATGCTTCGCCTGAGTGTCTGTGTACCGTGCACATGCCTGGTGCCCACGGAGGTCAGAGGAGAGCACTGAACCCTCTAGAATTTGAGTTACAGATGATTGTGGAGCACCGTGTGGGTGCTGGGAGCGAAACTTGGGTCCTCTGCGAGAGCAACAAGTGGCCTTAAGGTCTGAGCCACCTCTCCAGTCCAAGATTATGTTTTGAAAATACTTGCGGCTTTTCCTTCTGTTTTCCCCCTTCCATTCTTCCCTCTCCCCTGTTCTCCTTTCTTCAACTTAAGCAAAGAAAGCATTCAGAAACTTGAGTCTCAGAACAGGAACTGACTATACAGACTTAGAATGAGGCAAAGTCTGCAAGCTTTCCTGTCTACAGTGTGGCTGCTACTGATTCACAAGGCTTGGCCATGTGGCTCAGAGGTGATTAAGAATGAAGAAATTCGGATGGCTGAGAAACACCTTAAAAAATGTTCAACATCATTAGTCATTAGAGAAATGCAAATCAAAACAACCCTGAGATTTCACCTCACACCAGTCAGAATGGCTAAGATCAAAAACTCAGAAGACATCAGGTGTTGGAGAGGATGTGGAGAAAGAGGAACACTCCTCCACTGCTGGTGGGACTGCAAGCTGGTACAACCACTCTGGAAATCAGTCTTGCGGTTCCTCAGAAAACTGGACATGATTCTTCCAGAGGACCCAGCCATACCACTCCTGAGAATATACCCAGAAGATTCCCCAGCATGCAATAAGGATACATGCTCCACTATGTTCATAGCAGCCTTATTTATAATAGCCAGAAGCTGGAAAGAACCCAGATGTCCCTCAACGGAGGAATGGATACAAAAAATGTGGTATATATATACACAATGGAGTACTATTCTGCCATTAGAAACAATGAATTCATGAAATTCTTAGAGAAATGGATGGAGCTGGAGAACATCATACTAAGTGAGGTAACCCAGTCTCAAAAGAATACCCATGGTATACAGTTACTGATAAGTGGATATTAGCCTAGAATCTTGGAACACCAAAGACACAATTCACATACCAAATGATGTCTGACAAGAAGAAAGGAGTGGACACTAGTGCTGGAAAGCATCAAAGCATCAGTGTAGGGGAATACAAGAACAGGGAAGAGGGAAGGGGTGGAAGAGGGAGCAGGGGGAGGGAAAAGGGCATGTGGGACCTTTGGGGTGGGGAACCAGAAAAAGGGAAATGAATTGTAAATATAGAATATATCCAAGAAAAAAAAGAAAAAAAAAGAATGAACTCTATAAACACACTCTCCGAAGGCTTAGCTTTCTATGGCTCATGAGCTGACCTAACACGAAGGAACTGCTTGCTCCGTTAGCATCACAGGGGTGTGGTGTGGGGACCCTTTCTCCACCTACACATCCTTAAGGTCTCCCTGGATGCTTCCAACAGGGAGTACTCTCTCTGCCAGGACAGTGATGACAGTACAGCTCCTTTCAGTCTATCAGCTTCACCCTTAGGCTGATGGCTCTGGAAAGCTGGGCTGTGTCCCCAGCGAGTGCCATGAGGCCTGCTCAGCCCTTTGCAAAGTCTATTTCACACTCCTGTGCTCCTGTCTCTTGCCCTGGGCAGGCACCTCCAACCCTGTCTTCTCAATCTGGTAGATATGTTACTTCCTATTCTAAAAAAGGCTGAGCTTCTGGAAAGCTGTTCCTTCTCTTCCTTCCAGGGCTCCTCTCCTTTGGTTCTGAAGGAGAACACCCACCCCCAACACCATCAAGAGGCCCCAGATGCAGTCTTTCTGCTTCTCAGTTATTCCTATCCCTTCCCGAGTGTCCAGGTTCTGCCTTCCTTCTAGATCATTCCCTGCAGTATTGACTGAGGAAGGGTCTGCCATAAGACTCTTCTAACAATAATAAGCGTCCTGGAGACCACAATGCTTCAAAGGAAGGGATTCTCCAGATTTCTTCACAGCTACAAAATCCCAGAGCTCCGGTCTATGTCTTCCATTTCCACTCCCACTCGTAACCTCTTTAAGTTTCTGAAGAGACAGTTTTGACTGGGAGATGAGGGGTTTAGATTCACTCAGACACAAACAGAAAAGTAGCGTGCACACAATATGACTGTAGCATAGACTAGGGTGTGGCCATGGAGAAGAGGAAAGTTGGTTGATTTTGAAATGATTTTGAAGGTATTAGCATTTGCTGTCAGTTAAGTAAGGGATAAAAGAGAAAGAAGATGTATTCAAAGATGACTCTAAGCTGTTTTTGGAGTTCAATTGGGAAGGAGGACTTGTAACCCACTCCACAGGCTGGGGTATGCTTTTAGAGAATGGTGAGTCTCTTAGACCCCTAAGCGCTGGTGGTTTCTGTTTCTTCCACACTCACTTTTTCTCAGAATACCGGGTCCCTTGGCCCTCTAGAATGATTTCTCTAACCAGTACATAATTGATATGGGTATTATTGATATAATTGATCAGAGTATTAGTTGCAGTTAGGGAGTTTTCAGATAAAAATGATAGAAAGTCTTGAGTTAAATCAATTTGAAAACACAGCTGGCATGTAGAAGAACAAAAAGATAGGATATTTCTCACACTGCCCAAAAGTGAAGTCCAAACAGATCGAGGAACTTAGCATCAGGACTGATGCCTGAATATGACAGTGGAGAAAGCAGAGAGTATGCTTGCATTCACTGGCACAGGAAAGAAGTTTCCTGAACAGGACCCTGACAGTGTAGATATTAAGACCAATAATTAATGAATAGGACCCCACTAAACCAAAAAACTCTGTACACAGATGACACCATCATTCAAGTGAAGAGGCGGACTACAGAATGAGAAAAGACTTTATGGATTATATGTCTGACAGAAGGCTTGTATCTAGAAGATACAAATGATAAAGAAAAAATCCCTGAACATCAAGAAAACAAATGACCCAATTAAAAATGGGGCATGGAACTAAACAGTTTCCAAAGGATGAAACAAATGGCTGAGAAACACTTTAAAAATGGTCAACATCCTTAGCCATCAGGGAAATGCAAATTAAAACTGCTTTGAGATTTCATCTTATCACAGCCAGAGTGCCCAAGATTAATAAAACAAATGACAGCAGATCCTGGAAAAGATATGGGGAAAAGGGAACGCTTACTCATTACTGGTGGGAGTAAAAACTGATACAGCCATAGGGAGGAGGCTCTTCAAAGAGCCAAAAATAGATCTACCCCCCATCTCCAACTATCTCACTCTTGGTCATTTACCCAAAGGGCTCTTCCTCTGACTACAGCCATACTAACTCATCTATGTTCATTGTGGCTCTATTCATTATAGCTAGCAATTAGAAACAGCTTAGATACCCACACTAAGAAACAGATAATGAAAATGTGGCACATATATGCAATGGCATGCTATTTCTGCTGTTAATAAAACTGAAATTATGACATATTCAGATGATAGAGCTAGAAGCATCCCGAGTGAGGAAAACTGGCCCAGAAAGACAAATGTTGGATATTGATATTTATGCTTTGGATATGTGTGCTTCATTTAGAGTACCAACAGAGATTAGGGTAGCTAGCAAGGGACCAGGGGGAAGAGGGAATCTTCCAAGGAAGGGGAAATAGAATATAATGTTACAAAGAGATAAAAGAGACATTAGAACAAGAGAATAAGAAGGAGTCGGGATGGGAAGGTAGGGAAGGGAGGGATACAGAATGAATTTAAACAAAATTACCATATAATGGAGAGCAACACCCCAACGAGACATTAGCTACTATCAAATAACTCCCCCCCACCCCAGTGCGAGGAAAGAGTTACAGCTTTCTCCTTTGTTGGCCAAAGCAGTCTGATGGAGCCCCCAAACATTACAAGATACTGCTAATACTGTTGGTTACAGTCCTCAATTTGACAATAAGACTCTATTCCTGAATATACCACATACTTAAGTCACAAACCATGGAGAAATCTAGCTGACACTCAACTGGAAGCCTCACTCTGGCCAGCTAGTGTTCCTTATGCTGGAAGGTGCTATACATGCCTCTAGAGGAGAGAACTAACTCACCAGTCTCACCTAACTATGAACTCTGAAAGTGACAATAATGACCAGCCTACAAAGACACTCACTGGTGCAAAAGTTATGGGAGCAACCAATCACTTGCAAAACAATACCTTTTATTTTGGTGAAAACATGAGTTTATAGATTCCTTTACAAGATGCATGCCATATCTGACAGTATTAATGAGGCCAAGATCCTGAGACTAGACAGGTCATGGGCCCGAGAGAATAAATATACTACTATTTTTCTGCCAAATGAACATTAGAAAATGACTCTTAATGACATGCTGCTACACAATAAGGTATAGAACAGTGTCTCACTCAGAAGCTTCTTTTTAATGTAGGTGATAATTAACATAGACCCACAGCTAGATAATATACAGAAAGCGAGACTTTGGAGTTCTCAGCCTTAAATGGGATGGCTATACTACACCTTCCCCCCCCTTAAGGCTTCGATATCCACATAGAAGACATGCCGGGGTAATTGTCAAAGCTAGAAGTAGTAGGTGATTTTTTTTAAAGCAGTGTTTTCCAGGCAAAACAGAGAAGATTCATAGATACACTCAGAAATTGTGACAGCATGCACAAGACCTACGCAAGCTCAAGTCGCCAAGCATGGAGGTGAGAACAGAGTCCCCACCTGACCAAGCATGGAGGTAGGCGCAGAGCCTCACTTCGATCCACTTCATTGATAGATTCTGGGAGAGGGGGAAATCTGTTTTCTTCAGTGGAGTGACAACCACACTGCAAGGCAGGCTCCATACTTAGGAACTTCATAGTTTTGTTTGTTTGCTTTGAGAGAGAGAGAGAGAGAGAGAGAGAGAGAGAGAGAGAGAGAGAGAGAGAGAGAGAGAGAATCCACAGAAATAGGTGAGAAGGAAGGTAGGGTACGATATGGCAGGAGTTGGGGAAGGGAATGAACATGACCAAAGTATGAATTGTTTAAAGAATGATAAATATGCATACACATATCATACATATACGTATACATATACAAAAATTTTAGGCCGAAGGTTATATTAGAAAATAGTGAGGGCAAACTCCAGGAACTGAAGAATTTAACTAATCCATCTCTGTGCTGTGTACCTCAGCCTCTGCCTTAGCCTAGGCTGGTGTCCAGTAGAGGTTGGGGTCCCAATCCACCCAACCATATGAACCAGAACACTCCTCCCCTCCTGGGCATTCAGGTGTATGTGTGTGTGTGTGTGTGTGTGTGTGTGTATGTATGTGTGTGTTCACATGTGTGTGTCCACGTATGTATATATGTGCACACATGTGTGCATGCACCTGGTTTTCTTTTGTCTGATGGGGCACAAACCGGGGTCTATGTGGATGACTCAACCCCAGGTATCTTGCTGCAAGGGCTCTGGGAGAATTTCACAATGGCTCTGCTGCAGAAGGAGGAAAAGTAGGCTCTGCATGGAGCCAATATCATCATGCTGACACCTTGCATTACAATGATAGTGAAATATGTTTATTAGCAAGTTCTATGTGTTCTGAAAGTGTGCAAACCAAACCAAATGAAGCACAGAGGGGAAAGAACCCTAAACAGAAACCAAAACAAGGAAAGTATTTTGGTTGGGTGCCTTATAGAGATTCTAGAAAGGACAATTACCCCAAATGTCAGACCAATTTTGCAACTCACTGGTTAATCTCTACAGACTCAAAAATGCATTCCCTGTGAATTGAAGGTCGCTTGGGAGAAACAACTGCAAATTCCTCATTAAAATTACTTGGTGAATATCTCTCGAGCACTCTGTGTCAAGACTTGAATTTTAAATGAAAAAGTAATAATAAATTGTCCTAGTTTTTTTTTCCTTCCCATGATAAACAACACAATGACCACAAGCAACTTGGGGAGAAAGGGGTTTAGTTCGCTGATATGTCCCAATCACAGTCCTCCATTGAGGGAAATCAGGGGAGGAATTCAAGCAGGGACCATGGCTTGCTTACTGGCTTGCCTCCAGGATCATGTCACATACCTGTCTTATGTGTCCTAGGCCCACCTTTCTCGGGGTGGTACCACCCACAGTAGGTTGAGCCCTCCCAAATACAAACAAAATTAAATCAAATCAACACTCAAGGAAGTGCCATTCAAACATGCTCACAGGCCCATTGAAGGGAGGCTTTTCCTTAATGGAGGTTTCCCCATCACATGTGACGCTAGTTTCTGTTGAGTGGCTGAAAACTAACCAGCCTATAAATACATGTCAGCTCGATTCAAGTATTTTAGGAAGAAAAGAGGAAAGATACCAACCATTGTTCAAGATCCTTTGTTAAATAGAGGTTCCACAAGGGTTCGACACACTAGGTACTGTTGTTCTCAGCAGACACATCTTCTACTCAGCAACATCCTGTTCACCTGTTTCTCTGAGTAAATGGAAGGTTGTACTTCCCAGGTCCACTGAGGTTGGCTCTGTGATTACCTGACATGGGTCACATCATTTTTGGCTGTGGCTTCTCTGATAACCTTTTCTTTCCTTATTTCAATTTTTAGCGATGGGGTTTTCATTTCTTCTAGATGACCCAACTGCAGGATGCTGAAGTATCCTTCATTTGTCTTCCTCACAAAGTCGAGGTGTGAGGAATCACGCGAAAGTCCTGCTAAACCTCAGTGTGCATTCTTGTTTCATTCTCTCTTCTGTTCAACAAGTAAGTGTTGCTTCTTTAGGATGTAACAGGCTGCTCTAGCTGAGGGATGGCTCTCCTGAGTATTAGTGTGACTCAGGGACTTGTCTAGGGGACTCTCAAGAACCGGAATTAGTGCACAAATTGGAAATGTCAGGTGTTAAGCTAAGAACACTATATAAACATAATTAAATACAAGAACAGAAAAGGTCAGAGAAGTGATATGGAGTTTGTCTTCAAATTATACTTCAGCTGAAGGGGAGAAAATGGCCTCAGAGATACAGAAGTGGACTGAATAATCACGGGCTGGGGTTACTAGCAAGGGTTCCAGAAAACGAAGCTTTGCAGGATGGGTAGGACTTTGATAGAATACTGTGAAGCTGAGAAATGAGAGGGCGTCCAAAGGCCTAGAATATTCCAAACACACAAGAAGGCAATGCTCAAAATGCTGTTGGCCGCAGTGTGGGCTCTAAAGTAGGATTCATAGGTGGTTAGGATCTAAAGAAGATCACAGAACAATGGGAGGCCAATTCAGAGATTATCCCTGGAAAAAAGTCCAGGGACTCTTGATCTAAAGATTAACACTGGTCCACTGCAAGTGGCTTCAGACTGGTTTTGAAGTTCATTAGAGCCAAGGCATAGGTCAGTTCACAATAAATTTCAAGAGCGCTGAACGAAAGTAGTGTCTGAATGTCACCCATCTGCGCTCTTTGGTTTTGTCCAATGATTTCATTACATGTTCAAAGGGATTAAGATCTAGAGAGAAAACAACTTTCCCAAAGTCTAGCCAGCAATAGAGCAAAGAATACCTGCTTTCTCTGCCTCTGCCTTCACTCTCCACACTACATAGCTAGAAAATGTATTGCATTTGAACAGACATCACCTGGAGAATGAACCTACATGTTTTTTCATCAAGGAGGTGGCACTGCCGCTTGTGTCACTGACCTACGGAAATCAGAGGCAGGTCAGGTCAGGCAGATTCCAGAGGAGAGTTCAGAATCCCATTGAGAAGACCCAATTGAGGACAGAGGAGGCCACAGGGTGATTACAACAGAAGAGGAAGAATTCTGCATGTAACCGAAGAGTCTCATGTTGCTATGCACAAAGATCAGTTTGCTGTTCTGGAATGGAAGTAATGTTGAAAAAAAAATCACTTCCCTCAAGAAATCCCAGACTAATCCCATGTTTAAATAGTCTGTACTCTAGGCTAAAGTTGCCTGTTTCTTTTAGTGTCAAACACTCAGAAGAAAACTGGAGAAACAGAGAGAGGGGGAGAGGAAGGGAGGAAGGGAGAGAGGGAGGGAAAGAGAGAGAAAGAAAGGAAAAGCCCAACACCCAAATGTTTGGTCTTTCTGACGCCAAGCATCCCACACAGCTGATTCAGAGTCGTGGCAGGGTGTGCCGTGCTGACCACTGACATGGTGTTTTATAGATTTCACTGGGACTCAGAAGCTTGGGTATGTAGGACTCATTACTCAGACAACAGTGAACTTCAATCCTTTTGGAAATTCACTTCCTGGACAAGGGGGTGAAACTGGACATGCTCTGTGTCACTCAAATCAAGTTCTGCTTTGAATGGTGAATGGTCTAAATAATTGCCATTTCATATAATAGAGAAAAACCTCTACAATAGCAATTAGACTGTCGATTCTCTGGCTGTCTGTAAATGACTTTCTCGGTAGTAAATTGTAGGGTCTGGGTAAAGTGCTCGCTAGAGAGAGGACCTGAGTTCAATCCTCAGAATCCGCTTAAAGCTGGGAGTGGCAGTGCACGTTTGTTAACTCCAGTGCTCGGTAGACAGGAGGTGGTGACAGGAGAAATGGGAGAGATCGACTGGCTTATGCAGTAGAAGATGAAGACTCACAGAAAGATTATCCTCTGACCTTCACGCACATGGCTGTACTCACACACAGAGTGACACACGGGTGCATACATGTGCATACATACACACCCCTCCACTGCAAACACATGGGTTTCAGGGCCTAGGCTAGAGAATGGTGGCTTATGACAGACTAGAAAGGAACAGGCTGTATATGACTTTAAGGGAATCGTTATTGGGTTTACTCATCTTCCAAATGTTAAGAAGAATGGCAGGCATGTATTCAAAGTACATGTTCATATCAAAAGTACACACAAACTTTAATTCCATAATAGTGATATAAAACTTCATGTTCACCTGGGAAGCCCACTTCATTTTGCAAAAATGAAGTTAGCTAATCTTGAACGCTCACTAATTTGCCCAGTGCTACCCACCTTGCGAAGATATGAACCTTCATCTTTGCCCTTAAGTCTGATGTAAAATTTTGGGACACCACAATAGTGAGTAGAGTATGTATATTGGCCTTTCTATTCTGTAGACTGTGATTTTGACAGTCTACAGTGGATTTTGTTTCCCACTGTGCCTTGTGCAATAGTTTCCGCCACTGAGTATTTTTAACTGAGAGGACAGAGTTTTACTGAGAAATAAATTGACTCATGATCCTGAGAAATGGGATGAACTCTGTAATGTGAAGTCCAGAGAATAGCCTGGGACCATTAAACCTTTTCCACTTGGAATCAGAATGTATGGGGAAGGGTTATTCTGTATTTAAGGGACTTTGCTGCTATTAAATAATGAGGCCTGATAATCCCCAGGTTGTTGATATTTAAAAAGCTATGTCAACCACATCAGCAGCCACAACATAAATGAATAAATGAATAAGTTATGCCTTCAAATTTTCTAATTTTATTTGTTTATATTCAATCATTCATATTCATTAACCATCAATCATGTCCTAGATTCTGATCTAAGAGTGGGAGGTTTTAATGTGAGATATACAATCCTAACTCCAAAGGAGCTCACAGTTTGGGTAAAAACAAAGACCAATCAGCTTGAGAAAAGATTCCATACAGATGGGCAAAGTATGATGGGACTTAAGAGCAGGGACCCGAGAAGAATTCAGAGTGTCCCTTGCCCAGGCTGAGGTACAAAGTCAGATCTGAGATTATCTTGGAGACACGATTAAGAGACACATGAAGGACTTTCTGGGCTAAGGGAGACTCGCAGATATAAAGACAAAGGATGGTGAATGGAAAGCATGGTGAATGGTGCAGCCAGAGAAGATGAAACAGACAAAACTGGAGGTCTAAACTGATGACAGATGCTTAGTTACTGTTAGGTGCACTTGGGAATACACTTCATATGAGGGATGCCTACTGCTGTTGATGGAGATTCATTCAAATCCCATGGTTGTGTGTGTATGTGTGTGTGTGTGTGTGTGTGTGTGTGTGTGTGAACACTGGCACATGCACACAGAGGTAGGGAGTGGGAGAGGGAAGGGAGGAGAGAGAGAGAGAGAGAGAGAGAGAGAGAGAGAGAGAGAGAGAGAGAGAGAGAGAGAGAGAGAGAGAGAATGAATGAATCCTGGAGCATGTCCTGCACTGAGTAAGCACATGAGCTAGGTTCACACATCTGGATTGTTTGCGGATTGGACCTGATGGCTTCACCTGTGGTACCCACGCATGTATTCGGCTTGCCTTCTGGGAACAGTGGATCAGTGTTCGTGAACACTGGAGTGACTGCTATTAGGTGGAGCCGGATGGAGAAGTTCCCATCAGTGAGTGGGCATCACGAGACCACTGTGGCATCTCTCACCTCTCACACATCTCGACAGGACAAACGACCTGTAAATTTCAGGGGCAGTTGCGTGGGTTCTTGGCCAATAGAAACCTGCTGTCATGAATAGCATTTTGTTTTTTGTTTTTTTTCCCAAAGAAATACAGGTATGCAGGATGACCCTTCGAGCAAGTGGACACAAGTCACGGAAGAAGGTGGCAGATTAGAGTGCTGTGAGAGTGTCAGTACCAGTGTCGTGAGCTACGAGAGCTGCGAACTTGAAGGGACAAACTAAATCCCCAAGAGCCAGCCAGGGTCCTCTGCCTCGTCGCAATAATATTACTTGGTCACGAATTGCCCAAGGCTGGACACTGCTGAGTCTAAACAGTGGCCAGAGTCCAGGAGAAAATCTGTGTGTCGTGAAGGCAATGACGAGTCATTCCCGCTTGGCTCTGCTCTGTGAATAAAAAGAATCCCTCTGAAAACTTTTATAGGCAAAATTGGCGTCTCGGATCTAAAGCGGTTACCAGTTCCCATCTGTCGAGCTTTGAGTGTGTATTGGACAGCACGGAAGGAAAGCCTGTTTATCTCTGCTTTGATTGGCTCTGGTTAGCAAATCTGGACGCTAAACCTCTGCGGACTCTTTTGAAGGATGGCTTAGTCTACCTTTGCGTTAAGAACAATTAGTGTTACTGAAATAAGAGTTGTTTGTCAGCCCCCAACTTAATTGTGTGTTCAGTGGGAAGTCTGGAATGAATTGCATCCTTTCTCCCAAATCTAGATGTTGAAATCCTAGTTTCTACTGCTTTGGGGTCCAATATGCCTAAGAGTCTACAGAGGATTTGCTTCAAAAATCCTGTGGATATTCAAGTCTTCTGGATAGAACAGTGAAGTGTTTGCCTGGAACCCGCACCCACTTCCTGTATACTAGACTAGTTACAATGACAGACACATGGTGTGTTGATGGTTGTTTGTCTGGCTTATTTGGAGACCTATGACAGGAAGAAAACAGGTCTGTACCTATTCAGCCCCGATGGAACTCTATCTTCCCCCATATTTACTATATGAATTTGGTTGAAACCACGGGTCTACAACTCAGGAGCCACAGGGAAAACCATCTGGCTGTATTTGGAGAGAGACATGGAATGAAGACAAACGTGATGATAAAAGTGTTCCTCTGAGCGCTCACTCCTGTGAAGATCAGGCTTGCCTCGTGGGCCTTGCAATTTTGTAAGCATGGGTTTTTCAGCATTTCCAAGGATTCTGAGGTCTTTCTAAATTTTCTGTGAATTAACTTAAGTTAGAAAACCACATCTCCTGCACTCTTTGAGCAATTCTTTTCCCACCAAAATCAAAATGAAAAGTTAAACATTTTATTTATTTGAAAATACCTTCTTTGCACAGTTCTCTTTTAGTTTTCTTTGTAGGCCGTGTGTTCACCACTCATCGTTCCAAACATGCATTCTAGGGACTGTGTTAGATTAGCCTCATTGGACATTGAAGGCCCATGTCCCAGTATGGAAAACTACTGAATATTTAGAAATCAGCATTTAATAATAATTAATTATTATTAAATTGCATTCTGCAGAGTCTGTGTATATTTACAACCTAGAGGTCAAAATAAATAAGCAGAAAACTTTATTTAGGCTTAAGACAGATTTATCCAGGCATGGCAGCACATGTTTATCAGTTCAGTGCTCAGGAGGCAGAGGCAGGAGGATTCTTGCTAGTCTGAGAACAACTTGAGCTACCATGAGTTCCTGGCCAGCCAAGGGTACATAATGGGAACCTGTCTCAAGAGAGGAACATTAACTAAAAGCAAACCTACCAGGGCTAGAGAGAATGCTCAGTGGTTAATAACACTGATGGCTCTTCCAGAGGTCCTGAGTTCAATTCCCAGCACCCACATGGGATCTGTAATGGGATCTGATGCCTTTGTCTGGTGTGTTGAAAACAGGGACAGTGTACTCATTTTTTTTAAAAAAAATAAAAGCTAGAGTAGTGAGGTGGGAGTGGGTGGCTAGGTGGGCGTGGGAGCACCCTCTTAGAGGCAAATTGGAGGGGGGATAGGATAGGGGCTTGTGGAGGGGAGATTGGGAAGAGGAGATAACATCTTAAATGTAAATAAATAAAATTACCAAAAAAAAAAAAAAGCAAACCTGCCAAATCTTAAATGTGATGGAACATATTTAGCACCTGTTGTAGACTAAAGTTCATATCAAAGTCATGATAAGATCATGAGATCATCATCAAAAGTCATGGGAAGATCACAAGTGATAGGGAGGCATTGCCTTCCCATAATGCATTTACTTAGACCTTCCCAATCTATGTAACAGTTCAGAGAGTGAAGTGAGCTCCCCATTGAACATGAAAGTGTAGTAAGCAAGGAAACCCACTTGGCTCTCCTGAATCCTGGTGATGCTGCCCCAGGGGCTCTACGGGCTTACAGCCTACAAAGCACCTTTCCTTCAGCCCCGGCTGGGTCATCGTAGTGTGTCTCTGTGACAGGCGACCACTGCAATGTTCATCCACGCACAGAGGGGGAAGCCAATCATGAGTGAGAACTTTCTAGTAACTTTCACGGTTCTTAACGTGACACTGACACACAAACCTTCTGGTGTTTGCTACCACCAATGCGAGAACACGAGAAAGAGATATCAAAAGATGCCCCATACATTCTCAAAGCAGTTAAGAACGACAAACAAACAAATGCCCTCTCGAGGTCGATGGCACTGTATTCCATCAGCTATACTGGTCCTGTTCTCCCTTAAAGTTAGACTTTAATTTTATGTGGATGTTTGGTCTTTACTTTCTTAAGAAGGGAACTATGAAAACAAAACATTTATTCTTTTGCCATTTCATACATCTATATTTTAATAATTTTTACCATCCCCCACTCTCCTCTTTCATCTGAAACTTCTACTTAAAAAATTCTCCTCCAAATCCAATATCGTCTCTGTGTGTGTGTGTGTGTGTGTGTGTGTGTGTGTGTGTGTGTGTGAATTTAATTAGGGTTGCTTGGATGAGCATAGATACGTGAGAGGGTTTTGGTGAGAACATGGGCAGCTTTTCTGTTGGGGTACCACCGATGGAAATGCCTCTTCTCCAACAACCAACGAACTGTCAGTGGTTCTTCGTGGAGGAATGGAGTCTCATTTATTCCTCCCTTTCTCCTCGATGGAATGTTGATGGGCCATGTTTTATGCAAGTGGCCACAGCTTCACTTCAGTGAGTCTGTGATTACAAAAGCTCTGTCATATCCAGGAGACATCCTTTGGTGGCACACTGCCCTCATCTTATTCTCTCTCTCTCTCTCTCTCTCTCTCTCTCTCTCTCTCTCTCTCTCTCGGTGTTCCCTGAGCCTTAGAATGACTCAGACCCCAGTTAGTGCCCAGTCCACTTATTATTGGTACTAATGAGGCAGTGCATAACTACTACCCACAGTTATTCAAAAAGAAAAAAGACAACAAACAAATGAACGAACGAATGAAACCCCTCTTCTGAAGAGAGCTCCAATTTCAAGCCACCCCAGACATCTCATTTCCCAGCTTGGGGTGAGATGCTGTGGTTAGGAGAGGATGCACTTTGATATCAGTCTGCAAGACTAGAGTTGCAGAACAAATCAATAGGTGTCTTCCTTGGAATTCGTTGCAATGGGATTCTATATGTGTTATTCCTTTGTTCCTAGATTCATTCCATGCAGGCCAGTCGGCAGCTCCATCTCTTGCAAGAGAAAATGTGAGAGCCTTGTTGTGTCTCCCCTGAACGTCTTTACCTCTTAGCGTCATCAATAATGATTAGCTTAGCAAGTGAATGAACCTTTTAATTTCCCACAAAGTCAGCTATAGGTACCAAGCTTTCCTAAAGCTTCCACAGCTGAAAGCTGGCTTCTGTGTGAGAGGAAAGGGAAGAAACGACAACCAGCTAGCTACGGGAGAGCCTGGAACAAGGGCTGTGCTACTTCTCTGTTAGTCTTCTAGAGTTGGGCAAAGTATGGAAATTTTTTTAAAATCATTTACCTTTCTCTCTGCTGTACCAGTTCCTAGGGGAGCGCTCATTTTTTACTCATTCTGAAAGTTTACCATCAATCATCCTCTCAAAGGGCTTGCCAGAAACTTGGACAGAACCTCATACCAAAATTGCAGAGACAGAGGGCTAATTGATTTCTATAAATAATGTTTAGCTGTAAAGATATGAAAGGTGGTTAGAACCACAGGTATTAATATCCAGCTTGCTCCATCTCTGTCTGCAGAAGCAGGCTAGACCTTAACAAAGTGCCCTGACTCTGTGGCCTGGAAAACTCACAACAGGGAGATTAACACCAGGTGCCCCCTCGCATCTGTGTGCTGCCTTCCCTCCCCAATATCATCTGCCAAATCTATTAGTAACCCTCAACCCCAACCCCTCTCCCACATTGATACCCAATAATTTGACGTTTATATCTCCATTACCTTTCTTGGGCTGATAACATGGAGGAAAGTTGAGGTCTCCCCTATTTCTAACTGTCCCAGAGTCTTTCTGTTCCAACAAAAACTATAACCCAGTTTCCAAATGCAAAACTTGCAATCACACTATAAGACCAACAGTGTTTAAGAAAACAAGGCAATTGTTGGTGTGCAAGTATTCTGTATTTGGGGAGAGGTTAAAGTATCTGGCTTGACATTCCCAATGGATACTCCTATCATGGCACAGACTCATTCTGCATGCTTTACTGGTCTGCATTGCAGACTACAGGAACAAACTTGAGAGGAAGATGTAAGCTATAGAACGGCAGTGCCGTATGTTTCATATCTACTTAAGAGAGTTGTTGGAGTGTTGAGAAGTCACAGATAAGGCATCTGTGTGGACCAACTATTTGTACCAAAGGGCAAAGCAATCTCAAGGCAGGACTGGGCCTGTGTAGTACCTATCTGATTCAAAATTAAGAACATCAGCTAATTATGGACACAGCAGGTAAATCATAAGGGCAAGACATTTGTCAGTTCAATGAATCAACTGGTTCCAAGCCCAACTAAATGAGACCTATTGTCAGGCTCAGCATCCACCCTCACCATCTGGCTGCAGAGTGAGTGCAAGGTGAATAATTAATTTCTCTTGAAAGAGAAGGGAAATTGTCACATTAGGCAGATTTCAACAAAATCAGACTTCTCTTCCACCCCCGGATGACTCCTCAATGATGATAGATTTTTTTTATAGATAATTAATGGTGCTAGGAAACCATCTGACTGGATCAGCCTTAAAGAATACACAGATTTAAACAAAGCAATGATACTTTAGTTTGTTTCTAGTAGCATTAAATATTCTTGATGCCTAGCACACTGCAAACATGGATTTAAAGGCTGTCTTCTCCTCCTCCTGCTGCTCCTCCTCCTCTTTCTTCTCCTCCTCCTCCTTCTCTTCTTCCTTCCCTCCTTTTCCTCCATCTCCTTTTCTCCTAAAGCTGTTCATGAGAGGCTGAGCCAATCTCTTCAAAGCTTATTTTGGGAGTTTGGTGTGGGGATACAAACTATGTTTGGTAACTGTAGGTCTTAGTGGAGTTAGCCACAAGTGTACAGGACCATTTACCTTGACTGTGGGATCCTGTGACATTTGCTTCCTCTCCACTTTTTTTGTTTATTTACCTTTACCTCTTGAATCTGTTGGTTCAATTCACCTTTTTTGGGGGTGGGGAGTAGCTTCCTCAAGGCAAGAGGTGGTCTATTTCCCCTGGCTTTACCTCTTGTCCCCAGGGTCTCAGTACCAGCTTTCCTACAGGTTTTGTATCTCTCTCTCTCTCTCTCTCTCTCTCTCTCTCTCTCTCTTACATTTTCATTAACTATAATGGTCATAGACTTATGGCTATGGAAGAAGTCAAAGGGAATCAGATAGCTGAGTGAGTCTTAGTTATCTTTCTTTCCCCATTTTCCTTCTTCCTTCTCTCCTTCCTTCCTTCCTTCCTTCCTTCCTTCCTTCCTTCCTCCCTTCCTCCCCTCCCTCCCATGTGTGTGTGTGTGTGTGTGTGTGTGTGTGTGTGTGTTCATGTAGGGATGCAAATGTGGGCAGATATGCATAGAGACTAAAGGTCGACCTTCTGAGATTCCTCAGGACCCAGGATCTTATTTTCTGGGACAGGATCTCTCATTGGCTCGGAGCCTGCCAATTAGGCTAGGCTAGCCATCCACTGAGACTCAGCAATCTGACTATCTCTACCTCCTGGGATCACAGTCAGGAGCTACCACATCCAGCTTTTTCATGTGGGTTCTGGGGATTGAACTCTGGTCCTTACACTTGCATAAAACACACTTCCTGACTGAGCCAGCTCCCAGGCCAGAGGTTGTCTGTTCTTCCTTTCATTTTTATCACAAAAGGTCAAGGTGAAGAGGAAAAGTACCGTTGTCCTGACATTTGTTCTTACAGTGACTGGTTTATTTATTTATTTATTTATTTATTTATTTATTGGTTTTTTGAGACAGGGTTTCTTTGTGTAGTCCTGACTGTCCTGGAACTCACTCTGTAGACCAGGCTGGCCTCGAACTCAGAAATCCACCTGCCTCTGCCTCCCAAGTGCTGGAATTACAGGTGTGCGCCACCACCGCCCAGATGACTGCTTTATTTTTAAGAATGAGGAAAGAGTCTCAGAAGTCCGTGAGGGCAGCTGCTCAGCCTGTGCATCAGCTAGCGCCGTTACAGTTGTGTGACTAAGCCAACCTGAATCAATGGTCTTCAAATGGCTGAGATATTCAGAACAAGTCAAAAAATTAACACAGGAAAGATAAGGCAGTGTTCTGAAGTGCCACAGCTGAGGGGTTTGGTGGATGATTTAGCATTGCAGAAAGCTGGGGTTTGCTCCATGGAGTCTGGCTGGAAATTGAAGAAATGCATGGCACTGTATTATAGCATCTAGAGTTGATGTACATATAGTATAACTCACTTTCTACTGCTTTTCACCCAGGCAACAAGCTGAGTTTGAAACTGGGAATACTTTATAGCCAATGGAAACTTCCACTTCCACACATCCAGTGGAGGGAAGCCCTCTGACCCATGCTGCCTCTTGTAAATGTATCCACAAACATGAGATTAACACCTTGAAGGAGGGAAATGATCGCTTACAAGACTGAATACAGTGGAAGGTTCACAGGCTGCGGCTTTGTCATGGGAGGGTCAGTGTAAGTGCATAGCTGGGAACATGGATAACAAAGAGAGATGCCACCCTATGGACATCTTGCATGTTAGCAGGGATATGGTCCCTCTCAAGATATCACAGTCCCTCAATATACCTACTAAAGTCTTGAGAGAGAAAAGCGGATCCTGCAGAGGTGTTCCACAAGCATTTTTTTCTAGTGGGCTCTGAGAATAAGCAAATATTGTTTCCCAAATATTGTGTTGGCAATGCTCTTATGGGTATCAGGTGATTTGACGTGGGGTGTAAGACTGTTCCCTGAGAGGCTGGTTCCAGATAGTCACAGCCATCAAGCCACTTAAGCAGAGATGGGTAAACACAGATGGTGCAGGATCTCTCCTCCACCCTCCTCCTCCTCTACTTTCTATAGCTGATTCTAGAGCCAAAGTTGCCAAGGACAAAGATTCAATGTTCCTATCCCCATAACCCAGGCTTGTCCACCCAGGCTTTCCTCTGTCTGTTTCTTGACCTTCCCAGGTGAACAGTGTTCTTTTTTTCCCAGAAATCTGATGACTGCAGCACCCACCAGGATAATGTTCTCCCAGGAGAAACTCTTCATCCTGCTGCTTGGAAACATGGCCCTTCCTTTCCGGCATACCTAGGATACTGCAACAGAGCTATGGTGATGATAGAACAGAGCAGTAGAGAGCAGGGCCTGGAAAGCACCATTTGCAAAGGGTCAGTGAATAAAGATTTCAGTTTTTGCAGCCCAGACCATTTTTGTGGCTTGTATTCCACTTCTCTGTCAAATCACTAAGACAGTCATTGAAATGATGTGGATAAATGAGGTTGGCTATGTTCCAATAAAATGTTATTTATGAATCCAGATTGGTCTGGGGGGGCATCATTTGCAGATTATAATATATGTTATATTACCATATAATATAATATAATATGATATAATATTATATTATATAGTTAAGTATATATGTTCTATATATATTAATTGTATGTACTAACTAAATATTAGCTATATATTTAATATATAATATTAAAAAGAATACTAGTCAGGAGTAGAGAATCTGTCCTCCTATCACAGCTCTGATCTCAACCAGCATTTTATGTGTGTGCATATATCTGTGCATATACCTGGGCATGTAGTACACATGCATGTTTGTGTGCAGGCCAGGGGTCAGCCTCAGGTGTCATCTTCAATCAGTCTTCCCTTGGTCTTTCTCAACAAGGTCTCTCCCTGAGTCCAGTGCTCACTGATTGGTTACCCTGGCCAGCATGCTCCAGGGATCTGCCTTCTCCAACACCTACCAGACTCCTTAGAGTTACAGACATGTGTGACAACACCCAACCTTTTCCAGGTAACCCAGGGCCCTCGCTCAGGTCTTCCTGCTTGTGAGGCAGATACTTCATCGACTGTCCATATCCTCTGACTCATCTTCATGTCCTTGCACAAACAACCTCCCCTTGTCCTACTCCCTCTCCAGAGGTGCATTCAGAGGGCAGAGCATGAGAACACTTATGCACCCGACATTCCTTGGTTCTCTTGTTCATAGGTGGCTGACAGTGCAGAGGTCCTGAGACTTGCTCTGACAGTAATGGCCATCATTTCAAGCATCTGTTCTGAGTTGGCATGGTTACGGGCTGCTTCGCCTTCAGCAATCACTCAAGCAAATGATATTAGAATTTAAATAACACATGCATGTTAGTATATAGTGAATAAGTCTCAAGGCCAGGACTCAAATCTAGGTTCACTGGGCGTGTCTAAGTTTCCCAATATCATATCATTGCCCATGTAAGAAGCTTCCTTTCCCTGTTGTACTGACCAACCACATTTCTACACAAGGTTTTGGGAACACATTTCTCCCTGTAGTTGTTGGAGTGACCAGAGATGATCACTTCTGTGTGAAAATATGTCCAACGGCTTTCCACCAGCCTCTACTATGCCCTCTGGTGATGGAGACCTACACTGCCCTACTCAAAGCTCATGGGCCAGTCTTCTGCACCACTGTCTTTGTCCCAGGTACCCTGCTTTGCTTTAAACATGCCAAGCCTTCCCTTCCCCTGCCCCTGACCTCATCAAGAGCCTCATATCCATGGTCCCTGAGCCTAGAGCCACCAAAGCTTGTTCCTCATTGAAGTAACGTTGAGGCCTTTAAAATACCACCTTTTCATAGGAAAGGTTTATCCATCCACTCTTTTAGAGAAAATGATCTTTCTTTCCATTATTCCCTATTGATGACTGTATACATTAAAGGACAGACTGAGATCAGATGACAGAGTATGGCTGGCTTGAGTTGAACAGCCCACCGACAAGGGCAGAGATTCAGAGGAGTCTCATTCTCTCACCCCCAAGACAGTGTACTTGCCTTAATTAGAGCAAATCAAGATATAGCCTTGTCTTATCTTTCAGAAGTAAAAGTTCTCAATACAGGAAAGGCAGCACAAAACTGCTGAGATGAGTCTAAGACGGAGCATGTCAGGGTTGGAAAGGACCACATCCCAGGCACTGCAGCATCTGGTTTCCAAGCCCTGAGCCTCTTCGTGTTCTGTCTTCCCATTTCTGAACATGCCTCTGTTCTAGTGGCAACTGCCCCTGACCACTCCTGCCTTCCCTTTCCTGGCCCTTTCTCAGGCTGAGGCCTTCAGAGAAACAGTTGTGGTGGCACCACTCTCTTCTGAACGTTGTCACTAGACAGACAGAGCTAAGCAAAGGAGCTTGAATGGGGTCCCACTGCTGGGGAGTGTCTAGTAGCATCCAGAGCCTGAGCCAGTGGATCAAACTGGTCCCAGACCCACACTCCAGGCAAACAACAGTGAAGATAAGCAGCTAAGATAGCTCAGGCTGCTCCCTCCGAAAGCACAGCACCATTGCTGACACCTATAATCTCAGGACTTGGGAGGTGGAGGCAGGAGGATCAGTAGTTGAAGGCTAACCTTGTCTATACAGTGATTTCATTGGACTACAAAAGACCTTGTCAAAAAAAAAAAAAAAAGGCAAGTGAATTCTACAAACACCTATACAACTACAGAACACTCAAAACATTAAAACATTCCTGGGGTTGTGATTGGTTAACTCTCAGAGGTGACCATAATGCACACAGTCCTTGTCCCGAAGGCCTTAACTGGAAAATTGAACACGGAATGAAAGGAATCGGATGAGTTTTTCAAATGTGGCTAGCGGGATGATGCAGTAACCAGTTTAAACTCAGAGCATCTCAAAGCGCTCGCTTCTATAAACAGCCATGCTTAGAACTCACCCTGAAAGTGAGTTTTAAAAGGACAGAGAGATGAAGGGAAGAAAGGGGGGAGGGACAAAAAGGGAGACTTGGAAGAAGGAAAGAAAGGAGGAAAGAAAGCAGGAGGGAGGGAAAATGGGAGACAAGAGAAGGAGAGAGGGAAAGTGATTGTTTAACCTTTGCTTCAGCGCCTATTTCTGCTTCTGCCCAAGACTGTAAACCTGAGGTCAGTCTCTGGGGGCACTTCAGCATCCTTAGTGCCGACTGAAGTCCTGGGTGGAAGGTCTGATGGGTTTCCCTTCCTCCAGTGCCCAACACCAATACCACCCCCCCTACCACACACACACACACACACACACACACACACACACACACAAACAGAGGAACCCGGACTTTAGTAACATGCTTCCGAATTGACATAGAAACTGTTGATAACTATTTGCCAAGTCAATAACAGATGCTTCTTCCAACAACCAGCCACACACATAAGATCTCCTGGGTCAGCGAAAGGGATTCAAACAACTCTGTGACTCCCAGCGAGGAGGAGGATGCATTTTACAGCACTGCTTGAGACCCTCCCAGCTCTGTTCAGGCATTTAGAACTTCTCCAAAAGCTCACTCCTCCATCAGTGTAGTAAGGAAGGAGGGAAGAGGGGGAGAGAGAGGAAAGAAGGGAAGGAGAGAGAGAGAGAGAGAGAGAGAGAGAGAGAGAGAGAGAGAGAGAGAGAGAGAGTTTAACAGCAATCACCACCACGGCACTAACCTGAAAAATGAGCATTGCCTGGTTTCCGAATATTCATAAATAGTCAAAGATAAGAAGGCAGAACCGCTTGCCCCTAGAGGCCCCTCCCCGCCCCACCCCATCCTCCCACCTCCCCGCAGACAAAGGCATACTTTACAGCCCATTCTCTGGGACCAAAACTTGCCTGTGTCCAGAAGCAACCCCCTCCATCCCCGCCCCCCCCCCCCCCGCCCCAAGGTTGCTCACCAGCTTGCAGCTAAATTCATTCACCCACTCTGCTCACATTGTCCTGCCTGTTGAATGCAAACCACTTGTCAAATGGCAGTCATGAGCTGAGAATCGTAACCGCTGTTTTTCCTACCCTGTTTGGTGATGCCTCCATGAGGGAACACATATCAAGATATGAGCTCTGGAGTTGTAAGAGCCCCCCCTTCCCTGCCGGGGGTGGGGGGCTGAAGGGAAACCCCTTTTGCAAACGTGCACACGCTGCGGTTGCCAAGGGAACCCTGGCTTTGTCCAAGGAGGCGGTGAATGGCCGCGTCTCCCGCAGCAGGGCACCGGAGAGCCCAGATCTCCATGCAAAGGCAGGGGAAATGGCTGCACGTGCTTGGTGACAAAACCATGGTTCTCAAAGAATTAAAGAACTTTTAGGAAATGCTATTCTATCGTAGGGTGGCGCTAGTGGTGAGGGGGGGGCGCAGTCATGGATTCCGCCGCTGCCATCAGGTCTGAGTTGGCCTCTGCATCCCCTGGAAGGAGGAGAACTGGAAAGCATTTCTGAAAGGAGTCAGGTGGGACAGACAGAGAGCGTGGGGAGGTCTGAAGGGGGTGCGTGTTTTTTGGGCTTCTGTTGATATGACATACTAAAGAAGTCAATGGTTAAGTAAGGACGCTTAATTGAAGATTTGGCCTGGATCATTTGGGCTGCTGGGATAGGGGTGGGCAGTTACGGCTGTATTATTTAAGTGTGGTAGGGAGCATCAGAGAGATTACTGATGTTAAAGCTGAGCTTTAGGAGACTATTAATATATATGGAGTGTGTAACGAAGTGGTGTGTGTGTGTCTGTGTGTGTGTGTGTGTGTGTGTGTGTGCCTTTCTTAATGTATCTGTGTGACTCAGTGCCAACAGCTTTGTAATGCACATCAGTAATGTCTGTACCATTGTAAGAATTATGTATATTCTCATGTGGAATCAAGGAATCAAGGCATGTAAGGAACATATTAAAGGAGGGAGGAATCATGTGTGTGCTTATACTGAAACACTTCTGCCTATCAAGAGTAGACCAGGTTGAAGAGAAGATTGTCGAGTTTAGACAGATGCCATTGGCCAGCCTAATGCCCGGGGCAGTGCATGAGTCCAGCAAAATGCCTGGTGTCTACATAAGCTTCTGAAGGAGGATTGCCTAATAAGGATGATACCTGGTGGACCAGTTGTACCTCCAAAGACCCAGCTTGCCTGCTGACAGCAAGGAGAAACGTGAGCTCAGAGTCCATTCTTACTATTATGTCCTTTTTAAAGATGGAGAATTCAAGAGAGCTGTCTATCCAGTCTTGTCCCTGTATAATGAATATGGGGGACATTATGCAAGGTGCAGGGATTGGTGTCCGCTGCATCTGTTCTGGGCTAACCATTCAGGAAAGCTGTTGGTCCTGAGTCACACAGACACGTTAAGAAAGGTTGATGGGCGGTGGTGGTACACGCCTTTAATCCCAGCACTGGGGAGGCAGAGGCAGGCAGATTTCTGAGTTTGAGGCCAGCCTGGTCTACAGAGTGAGTAAGACAGGACAGCCAGGGCTATATAGAGAAACTCTGTATCAAAACCAAAAAAAAAAAAAAAAAGAAAGAAAAAAAGAAAGAAAGGCGCGCGCGCGCACACACACACACACACACACACACACCACACTTCGTTACATACTACATATATATTAGTCGTCTCCTAAAGCTCAGCTTTAACATCAGTTGTTTCTAGATGTTTCTGTCACAATTCTCAAGTTCAGCTTTGAAAGCACTTTTTATAGATGCCCTGATCACAACAACCACACTAATTTAGTCATTTGTACTTATTTAGTGGCATGCCTCTTGTATTCGTTAGCGTTCCATTGCTGTAACCAAACACCTTAACCTTGGTGACTTATAAAAGAAATTTTTTTCTTAGCTCACATTTTCAGAGGTTCAGGTTGTGGTGCCCTCCATGATCTAATCACCTTAGTTAAACTCCAACTCTGTGAAGATTCGATTTCCTCCCCCAAACCACCACAGCGAGGGCCACACCTCCACTCTATGAACCACAGCAGCCCTCACTAGAACAGTATCCTCTATGAGGGCACTGTGTTCGATGCCTTTTAACACATTGCTTTAATACTCAGGTGTCTCTTACATAGAAGGCAAATACCCAGGGGAGCCAGATTGTGCTGTGTGGAATGTCAGCTTCACCGAGCTCAAGGAAGGAGTCAAGAGAAGTTGACAGTATAGCGTCTACCTCATGAAAGAGGCTTAAGGTCCAGGCAAGGTGAAGATGTGGCTGTTCTTGAGAAGGCAGCGTATCACAGTAGGAGCAGCTGAGTGTAATGGGGATGCGGTGCTTATTCAGAGCCTGGGAACAAGCTCTCTCCATGCTGTTGACCTGCAAGACTGTGACTGGGAATTCCCAGGAGCCCAAGCTGCAAACAGGCTTGGCTAAGATGGGAAGAACATGTTGCTTCTTCTTGTCAATACCCTTTGCCTTCCAGGCCTAAAGAGGACTTGGTTAATTCGGGTGCATTACCTAGGGGTAACAGGGTTGGACACGGCCCCAGCCCTGACCCTATTTTGTAATGTGGCTCCTGTCTTATGTCAAAGACTAATCTAATAACTCCAATAAAATCTACTATTAAAATACCACACTCCCAGAATGTATACAGTCAGACATTGTCATCATTTAGATAGGTAGAATAAGTCCATTTCTAAGCTGACTGCATAGGCGGGCAGACATAATTCCCATTGTTGACAGTACTACCTTGGGGAAGAATCAAGGTTTACCAAGCGGAGGTTGATTGTGATGAATCTGGAGTCCTAGCTTCAGTATACTTTAGGGATGGAGACAGTAGGCCAAGAGCACTGGATGGCAAGAAAAGTAACAGAATCCTGAAGCTTGACAAACCCCTGGCATGTGGGACTGAGCCCTAGAGGGGCAGACACTCCCTAATTCGAGTGACAACAGCCCATAGGGTAAACACTAGATAAAGACAAGAGTAGACTCTGAGCCTGGAATCACCCAGCAATACCTTTCCCAGTGGTCTACTAAGGCCAGCTTCAGCCTCTTTTTTTATTTTTTATTTTTTATTTCTGTCCATTCTGGGGATTAGCAAATTCAAAGCCAAAGTGCTGACTTATTTGCTTCTAACTTCTGTCTTCTTGGTTTTCAGGTACAACTTCATCCAACTCTTTTTTTTCTTTTCTTTTATTGGATATTTTATTTATTCCATTTCAAATGTTATCCCCTTTCCCGGTTTCCCCTCTGCCACCTCCCATCCCATTTCATTATCCCTGCTTCTATGAGGATACTCCCCCACACATCCACACACTCCCACCTCCCCATCCTGCCATTCCCCTACACTGGGGCATCAAGCCTTCACAGGACCAATGGCCTCTCCCCCCAATGATGCCCAACAAGGCCATCCTCTGCTACACACTCGGCTAGAACCACGGGTTGCTCCATGTGTACTCTTTGGTTGGTGTTTAGTCCCAGGGAGTTCTGGGGGGTGGGGGTGGGTTCTGGTTGGTTGATAATGTTCTTCCTATGGGCTTGCAAACCCTTTCAGCTCCTTTAGTCTTTTCTCCAGCTCCTCCATTGGGGACCCCGTGCTTAGTCCAATGGTTGGCTGCGAGCATCTGACTCTACATTTGTCAGGCTCTGGCAAAGCCTCTCAGAAGACAGCTATATCAGGCTCCTGTCAGCATGTACTTCTTGGCATCCACAATAGTGTCTGGGTTTAGAGACTATATATGGGATGGATCTCCAGGTGGGGCAGTCTCTGGATGGCCTTTCCTTCTGTCTCTGTCCCACACTTTGTCTTCATATTACCTCCCTTGAGTACTTTGTTTCCCCTTCCAAGGACTGAAACATTCAGTTTGTTCTTCCTTCTTCTTGAGCTTCATGTGGTCTGTGACTTGTGTCTTGGGTATTCCGAGCTTCTAGGATAACATCCACTTATCAGTGAGTGCATACCATGTGTGTTCTTTTTGTGGTTGGGTTACCTCACTCAGGATGATATTTTCTAGTTCCATCCCTTTGCCTAAGAATCTCATGAAGTCATTGTTTTTAATAGCTGAATAGTCAGTACTCCATTGTGTAAATGTACCACATTTTCTGCATCCATTCCTTTGTTGATGGACATCTGGGTTCTTTCCTGCGTCTAGCTATTATAAACAAGGCTGCTATGAACATAGTGGGGCATGTGTCCTTGTTATATGTTGGAGCATCTTTTGAGGATATGTAAGGCCAGCCTCTTATTCTCCTGCCTAGCCTGCGTCCTCCCCTGACCTTGGAGTGATCTCCCTGGAGACCGTCTGTTCTATCCAGCCATTTCACCCTCTTTTCAGATTAAACATGTCTTCAGTCTCCATGGCCCTAGGAATGAGTCCAGTTTTCCATGTTTTCTTTAATCTCTGGGTTTTTTTCTAGTTTCTTATCATGGTGAAAAATACTCGAGGTGAGGAGGGGAGACTTACTTCAGCTCAGGGTTTCAGTCCGTGGCTGGTCAGCATCGTGATTTGGGGCCTGAGGTGAGACATGGCGATGGCAATGTGGCATAACACTGTTCGCCTCCTGGAGGCCAGGGAGCCGAAAGGGAGAGGAAGAGCGCCCGTGCTAGCTACTCTCTTTCTTTCCTCCTCTTTTGTTCCATCCAGGCCCCCAGCCTTTGGACTGCTCACTCCCATTCAGGGAGAAAGTTCCATCTTGTATGATGACCTTTCTTATCCCTGTGATGAAATATCTGATGGAAACAATTTAATGTGCTCTTACATCACAGTCCCAAGAGACATCAGACCACCACAGCAAGGGAGCCATAGTCATTGGCTTTGTCTATGGCAATAGGAGCCCAGAGCTACAGTTTTCATATCATGTATTGGTAGATCAGGAAGCAGAGACCAAATCAGAGCTTACCTATATCCCTCAAGGCCTATTCCTAGTAGCCCATACTGCCATGCAGGCCCAGGGTGTCAAGGTTTCTATGGCTTGTCAAAGCAGTGTCACCAGCTGGGTGACTGGTGACCAGTCTAGTAATTGTACTTATACTCAATCACATAAATACAATTGTGTCTCTCTGGGGAACATTCTGGATTCAAATGGTAACACTCCACTCCAAGTTAGGAAGGCTCCCTCAGACATAGGCAGTGTGTAATAAAGGTGCACTTTATCAATCTCTTGGATACCTGTTGGCCTAAGTCAATGGTCAAGGCTAGCTTCTGCATCTAGCCCCATGAGTGTTCCTTGGCTCCATGTGGTTCTGCATTGCCTCCCCTCTTCCCAAATAACCGTAAAGTTGACGTCATCCCACTATGTCCTTTCTTTTGTATTTAACCATGCAAAATAACTCAAGTGACCTAGTCACTGCCAGAGCCAGCTGGTCAGATCTCTCTGCGTGAGTCAGGCAGCTGAGAGAGAAGCTTTCTGGAATTAGAGCCTTGGCTGGAGGAGGCTCAACCTGGGAATGCGTTGGTCCATACCGTCAGGACGGGATGGCGTGTTAGTGCTGAGCAGTTGTCATGAGACAAGGCGTGTTTGTATAAGGAGGCTGTGATTGGAAGAACACGGGAAGGGAGGGCAGAGACTTTGGAATGGAACCGTACTTACCACTCAAGTACATTCATGTCTTCTGGGCACCAAGTAACTTCTGCCAGTGCCAATGTGATTATTGTACATTAGGATCCCAAAGTTAAATGCCTGCAGGACTTTATCTCAGCTAAGTAAAATTAATTGAAGGCAGACGGTGTTGTTTCAGGCAATAAGAAGTGATGGAGATTGTGGGCAAAATAGAGACAAATGCCATGTGGAGAGAGAGTAGCCATGATATAGATCCAGATGCTTACCTGTGTGTGGGGTGGTTGTGCCAGATTTCCAGAGCAATTTATCTGTGTAAGAACAACTGGAATCTGAAACTTCTCAATTAAAAGAATGGTAGCAAACTTTGTGTAAGTCCGAAATAATACAGTAGCAGGTTATATACTATGCTATGGACGGCCATATTGTGACTCCCATGCTTTGTAAAGAACTTTCCGGGGCCTGTGTATGAACATCTTCAGGCAGGAAGGTGAAGCTGCTGTTAATAACTGAAGCTACAAAAAACGTCTGTGAAAGCATCCACAGGCCAGCACAGCAGCTCCACATGTGATGTCATCAGGCCAGTGAGTGAACAAGAAGGTGCCACCGTGATGGACAGAAGAGAATAGAAAAGGTACTCCCAAGATCTCAGTCTTCCACTGAGGGTGTGGCTGTGTTAAATCAGTGATGGAGCTGATAAGGCCTCCCTAAGATCCCAGGAGCTGGACAGCTCCAGGCTCAGCTTTCCCATATGTTTCTACTGAGAAAGGAGACAAGCAAGGCTCACCCAGGGCCAGGTAGGGTGTGCAGGGGGGATCACCATGGTAACAAGGCAGCCATGCCAAGAGTGCAGATATGTGTTTTGGTTGGGTTTGTTTTTCTCTCTGGCCTCAAATATACTTCCCCCAGCTCTCAGCCTCACTTCTGACTTCACACCTGGGGAGAGGCTGGCAGTGGCGATGTTCTTTTCTCTAAGTCATCTCTTCTCTCTTGGGACCATCTGTACAGGCACTGGTTTGACGGCATTTGGCTCAACCATTCCTGTTCTCTCTCGGTGTCTGTTCTGGCTTGAGCCCTCTCTGGAGGAGACCATCTGAGTCTCCACACCCTACTCTGTGTCACCCACCCTCTTCTTGTAGCTAAGGTACTACCACTCACTTTTGTATCTAATTCAGATTTTTCCTGCTTTCTTTTCCCATGACTTGTATTTTACCAGTAACTCTTTAATGACATCTCCCGGTCCAAAATCACCATTTCTTTCCCCACAGACACTGTTCTTATCCAGGTGCTCAGTATTCCAACTGGGTCTGCTATTCGTGATCTCCGCAAAGGCCTTCCTCGCCTCTGGTCTCTTCTCTACTATCTCCTATCCCCCTGCACTGTTCTCCATTAAGTGGTCTACAAAATCATGCCCTTAGCAAACAGGAGGTGCTAGATTTTAGAACCATGCAGATTCAAGTTTATATCCAAGAGAGAGGCAGGCGCTGTGTGTGCGTGAATGAAATAAATAGTTACAAAAAGAAAGACTAACTAGAATAGGTTTCCTGTGGAATCCCATGAGATAATCATAGGCAAATCCGTTAGTGTTAGTGTTAGACTCACTTAAAACAGGACGTAGCAGAAGTCATGGGCCTGGCAGGTGCTAACAACTCTGAGGGTAGAAAGGACCAGGACTGGAGACTAGAGGGTTGTTCTTTAAACCCACCTTGATACCTCAGATGGCCCCCTCAGTTCTCCAGGGCTCTCTATCTGTACTTTATTTTTCTTTAACTAAAACACAGACTTTTCACAGTAATATGACACTGGTTCCCCCTTACAGCCTGCCCATCTCTGTATTGGGGAAATTGACAGATGACTCTGCCTCAAATCCCCTGGATGCCTTGATTATGAAAGGGTTTCTTGGATATGGGCCTCTGAGAAAAGCAACCCTTGGCTAGCACCCCTGACAAAAGCTATATTGTCCTTACTCCTTTTGTAAATGTCATTTGTCTGGTACAGTGGTTCTCAACCTGTGCGCCTCAACCCCCTTTGAAGGTCAAACGAGCCTGTCACAGGGTTCACCTATGACCACTGGAAAACACAGATCTTTACATGACAACTCATAACAGTAGCAAAGTTACAGGGATGCAGCAACAAAAATAATTTTGTGTTTGAGAGGGTCCCTATGACAGGAGGAGCTGTATTAAAGGGTCACAGTATTAGGAAGGCCGAGAAACATTGGTTTAGAAGCTCCTCGAAGCCAGGGAGGGATCTCTCAATTCTCCTGAGTCCTTTCTATGCTTTCTATTTTCTGTTGCTTGCTCAGGCCATGTTAAATGGGGGCTTGGTCACCCAGATCTTCTCTATGGAACAGGATACAATTTAAAAACAAAAACACCCACCTCCTTGTGTGGGTGACGTTCCTGTCGGTGTTCGAACTCCTGAACTCAAGAGCAGGGGCAGGTTAAGCGTCTGTAAGGTTCCCTGGGTGGGAGGGGAACGTTACCTAACGTTCTTGTGGCTTCTGGGAGAGAAAAAAATACTTAAGAGTGGAGAAAGAAGAGAGTGAAACCGTGAGCTTTGGATAAATGGCCTGGCAGCTCAGCGTCTGCTAAAGGAGGAATGGGAAAGGGCAGGCGGCGGGCAGTGGCCCCTGAGTGTGCTACGGGGATCCACACCTCCGACGTCCCCTGTGTTCTCCAGGGCTCTCCATCTGTACTTTATTTTTCTTTAGCTAAGACACAGATCTTTTACTATGTGGAGGCTTCCTACCTGGCCCAGGAGCTTTAGACCTGGCTTCGGTGGCCCCTAAACAAGTATTTTATCCTCACTCACTTACTTTTCCTACCTATGAGGGGAAAAATCATCGCTAGGCTTAGAGAAGAAAGCATCCAAGCTAAAGAGCAGGTGGCTTGGCCCAGTAGATCCCACCATTTCAGGCACTCCCAGGATTAAAATCCACGGTTCAAACAAGAGCCTGGGCTACCTGCCCATCATCTAGCAAAATGAGAAGTTTGGGTGCGTGCCAAAGCACTCTGTGCCTATGCAGGTTAGAACAGGCACCCTCCTCCTCACCCGGATAGTTCTAGACATACCGATGGGTAAAAAATAGGAGTCTGAGGCAGCAAGAAGGCTCGATGGGGGACAGAACTTCCTGTCAAACCTGACAGCCTGAGTTTCAGCCTGGGTCCCACATAGTGAAAGGAGAAAAACAACTTCTACACAAACACACACACAATATATATGTATATGTGTATGTGTATGAAGTGTATGTGTATCTATATGCATACATACATACATACACACACACACACACACACACACACACACACACACACACACATATAATTATTATTTAAGAAGAAATAAGGGTCTCCCCAGAGTGCAGCCCTAAGCTTTTATATGGAGGCACAGCCCTCAGCGATTTTGCCAGGGCTGGTAGATTTAGCAGAAACCCTGATGCTATAGAAAGAATTTCAGGGGCTCTTTTTATTACTTTGGACCTATTGGTAATTTTCAGCAAACAGGGCAGGAGTGCAGTACCAGGCACCGTGTGCAAGCCTGTGAGAGAAAACATAGGCCCTGCCCTCTGGGAGCTCACAGCTCTGGTGATGAGTGTGAAGACTGCATTTATATAAGCCCGGCTTGTCTTACAGACATCATAGCAAATAGCTACACAGTTGCTGGCCGGACTTGGAGGCTCTCTTGAAGCTCTGGAAGTCTGAAACCCAGGGGGTTGCAAGGCTAGCATGTGATGGAGAATGGGAGAGGGTCTCTGTCCCATGTTTCTCTAGGGTGTCTGCTGGCTGCTGACAGTCCTAGCACCCACCCCTTTGATCTGTACCCTCACCATGCCCGCATCCCTTCTCTGGCCTTCTCTGTGCCAAAGCTTTCTTTTCTTTCCCTTGCAAGTACAACTGCTACTAGACTTAAGGCCCACACTTAGCCCAGGATGACCTCGTCTAGAGACTCTTTGGCTTTAGAACAAGTATCTAAATAGAATAGGATCTTTGGAAAGACCCTATTTCTAAGCAAGGTCATGTTCACACATATTAGGGCTTAGTATGTGAGCATCTCATTTGGAGAGAAACACAGTTCAACCTACTATGAAGACTCAGTGAGTGTCAATGGGTCAAGCATGGGCTACAGCTACAGTGGAGGAGAGTCACTGTCACTGGAAGATGAGGCAACAGTACAATCTCAGAGCTTATTCGAGAGGACAATGTGAAAGTCCATTTGTGTCGGACATAGAGGTATGGAGAAGGGAGGACTTCACCCTGGCACTTGAACATCCGTGAACTCCTGAGACGTCCTCCTGATAGCCTATTTCTCCTCACTAGCATCTGTCTAAAGACTTTTGTATGCTGGCTGGTATTTCAAATACTACAGCTCCTAACCCACAGTTTATGGAGTTGCCCAACACAGCCCCCCGAAATGAACTGCCATAAAAGTCCAACAAAACAGACAAAAGCAGGCTATCCCCACCTTGCCCCTCTTTGTTCTCCAGAGTCCTTTGTGGTCTTGTCTTTCTGGGAACCCCACCTTGCTGTGAGTGCTAAACAAACTTCCATTGGTAAATGTTGTCTGCTCCGACATCCAAATGCATTCTGGGTAGATGATCAGATCCCATCTCTAGGTCAACTCAACACAAAGAAAGAATAACGGGGGTGAGAAAACACGGGTCATTGGTGTGGGTAGTAGTGCATGCAGAGTACAACTGAGGTAGAGGGGGAGTCCATACTCAGGATGGAGGACGCATTGGAGAGAACACAGATATGATGCTCCCCAGA
Organism: Apodemus agrarius; assembly: GCA_964023405.1. NCBI lineage: Eukaryota > Metazoa > Chordata > Mammalia > Rodentia > Muridae > Apodemus > Apodemus agrarius. The sequence continues at coordinate 75,935,039 of OZ030015.1, forward strand.
TGAGAAATGGCACATGGAAGCCAAACAGCCCTTGCTTACCCGCAAGAAGGAGATGCTGCTAGTAAAATTTAGGCACCACTTAGTTCGCTAGGAACTAAGAGCTCAATGTCAGGAAATAGACGTTGTATGAATGCACAGTGACTAAACCTTAGAGAAGGGGATGTGCCAGAGTCAGGGCCATCTATCTCAGGTCAGAAATCTCCAGGGAACGAATTTCATTCTGGAAGTCTGTTTGAGGTGAGTCGATTAAGGGAAAACATGAGAAAGCCCTGAGTGATGTCCCATGAGCTCATTATTAGAATCCTAAGGTCATGTGCTTCCAAGGCATTTCTGTCAACCAGAATTGCCCTTCACCGAGTCAATTTGGTAAATAGTTAGCCTTGACATAAGCTAGAGAGGCAGCCATAAGGGGACTTGTCATCTTCATCCAGTCTGTGAAAGGTCAGAACAGTGTCTGGGTGGCTTGGTATTTGAGTCCTGTTAAATTGTCTAGACCACAAAGTCTAGACCCACAGTCTAGACCCAGCACATCCCAGTTCTAAATAGTGAGATCTTATTATATGCAGGACAGCAGGTTGCTAATGCCTTTGGGCAAGAAGACAGTAGCTGCATGTGTGGAGATGTAGCCGCATATCAATAGCTCTTCCCAGCTTGGATCACAGCACAGAGGTGGGGTTGTATATGGAATGAAGTGCACCAGAGTAATTGGTTTAAATAAAGCCGTTCCCTGCCACCACACCCTGATGGATGTTTTCAAGTGCTCTGTTTTACCAAACAGCCCACTGCTCTGTGAGCACTGTGTGACTGGTTCTGAGGGCCACACCCCGCACATTCCTGTTGCTTTTCCAAACTCACTATTTATGTGTGGCTTTGGACGGTCTTCAGAAGATTTGCTGAAGCTCTCACACCAATTCAGTCCAAAATTTCACTCTTCTCTGGGACCACCCTTTATGTGACACCCATGCTACCCCAGATCATTCTAGAATCAAATACCACGCACACGACTTCCGGAGATAAACGCTGGAGAAACAGTAGCCAGTCACCCAGATCTTCAACTACCTCTCAAAAAGGGCTACATGGTGTTCCATGTCAGAGATTTGGAAAGCTAACACACCTCTGTCAGTGAACTGTAGGGATTGTACTGGCAGAGATGTCTTGTGGTAGCTCTGTCTATGTACTGTGTTTTTTTGCCTGCCTGCCAAGGCTCACTGTCCCTGATAAATGTGACACTACACTCAGAGATGGCCAACAAGGATGACTGGTTGGAGCGCAGAGCCATATCCATGGAACAAACCATGGAAGAAGCCCAGCTCTCAAAAGGAAAGCAGATGGCGAGGTTGCTGTAGGGTCAGGGGCACTTCCAGAATATCAAGTAGTACACCAGTGCTTTATAATCAATATGTGTGTCCTCAGCAGGTAAGGTTATTATCAGGGACTTTGGGAACACACACACACACAAAATAGATCATATAATTTCTGCCAAGAGCATTTCAGTGTATGTGGGCAGCTGACCCAACCCACTGGAGAGCATCATTTATTAAATGGATCAGATTGCAGTCATACTGCGATGTATTAACACAGAGAAGGAAAAGGTTTGGAACGGTTAGGAATTGCACACATTCTTGTTTTGTCTAACTCGTTAAAGTGGCCCAGTGAAGTCGCTCAGTGGGCAAAGTGCGTGCCAAAAAGCCTGACAAGCTGAGTTGGATCTTTGGGACCCATACAGCACGAAAGGAAGATTCCTGTTCTATGTTCTTTCTCTACATGCACATGGTGGTGTGTGTGTGTGTATGAAAGCATTAATAAACATTATGCAGAATTTATCAGTCAACAACTAATTCTGGTTGTTCTAACTACATGCCAGCTCATCTGCTTCTTGCCATATACATAGATGAGCTGAAACAGAGTGGTTGAGTAACTTATTAATGGCCACTCAACAGTTAAGTAGTAGAGGCAAGATTCAAGCCTAAGAAGGACAAAAGCCTTGGTTGGATTTTTGAAGGTAGGATAGAGTTTGAAAGGTATTCCAGATAGGGAAATGGGTCCCAGGATGCTGAAGAGGAGAGGCACCTGGGGAAGACCATGCACGCCTCTCACTTTTGGAATGTTGATCTCACATTAAAGTGAGGGGATAGAGAAGGAAAATTCAATGACTGTGTTGTGATTTTACTAATGCCTGACTTTGGTCTGTGCTATGGAAATGAACATAAATAGGTAAATTAAAAAGCATCTCTACGTAAAGAACCGACAGAGACTGATGAGTAGCTGGGTAGGAGACCGAAGGGTAGGGGACTGGGTGTGGTCCTTGAGAAAAGGAGGCTGCTGAATTCCATGTCCCTGAAATGCCTCTTTGCACTCCCAAATATTTTGCCAGATCACAAGGACAATGCGGGAAGTGGACTAGGGTGGCAATGTCTGAGAAGAGATATTTGAAAGAACATGGATGCTTCACATATTGAATGTGAACTTTCTGAATCATAAGAACACCCGCTTTCCTGCATGTGTGCTCAATGCTGGTCACACCAAGAACATGGATGCTACTGCTGCTGCTCTTCCACACATGCTGCACCGACCGGGTATGAGACAGGGTGGAGATGTAAAGAAGGTTGTCCAGCAACCATCTCTGGCCTTTCCCAGTAGCACTTTCCCAGTTGAACCATATGCCATCCTCATGGGCCTTCTAACTTCAATAAGCTTCAATAACCTGAGCCTCACATTTCCACTGTTACATATTCAATAGCCTCTCGGTGACCTACGCTGCTTCTCCCCCAATCCCAGCACGACTAGGTAGTAGCCACGGCAAATGCCAAAGACATCATTGAAGTTTTGACTGAAAAATATCATGATACAATTGATGGAATTGGGGAAGCCAAGATGAAACACCAGTTCTAAAATGATCAGTGGTGTTCCAGACGCCTTGAGCTGACTCCTGTCCATCCAGTAGGACCAACACTTAGGAAAGTGGTCAAACTTGGGTTTGATGACTGAGGATTCAGGAGAACAGAGGTGAATGGATTCAACTGCTCCAAGAAACAAAGGGACAAAGAACAGAAGAAAGGCAAATGACACCCAGGCTGCCTCATTCCATTTGCCAGGGGAAGCAATTTATTTAATATTAAAACAGAGAAAATGGGGATAAAAAGAAAGATATGTATTTTTCTCATTACTAGGACAAAGTTTCTGAGAGAAAAAAATTAATTCAATAAATTAATGAATTCATTTAATAACAATTTAAGGGAAAGGGGTTGTGGCTTATAGTTTCTAAAGGTTTAGTTTATAATTGTTCGAGTCTATTGATTCTGAATCTATATCAGACTTACCCCTAGTGGGCAGAAAACAACTCAAACAAGGAGGGATCAGAGACAAGATAATCCCAATAGGCCCAGTGACCTACCTTCTTCAACTAAAGCTCCCCAAACCTTCCTGAACAGTGCTACTAATGTTCAAAACACTAGCCTATGGGAGCACATTAAATATTATAACTGTACTAGCCTAACAGGGTAGGAGTCGGAATGACATAAAGTCCTGTGGCCAGTCGGCTGGGATGTTCTAGGGCTTTAGGAATCTGAAAGCTTATCTTATACAAGAACGCAGAGGGGAAAAGGCTTCCAACAGGCAGTATAAATGGCATGTCCCTCTTCTGGTGTCTTTGGGGCATGTCTCCTCTTCTAACATTTCCTGGGATGAAATGGCTCACACCTTTCATCCATTCAACACTTTTATCCGTGTGAGCATTGCTGCCCCATGAGAGGAGATTCACATGGGCTCCAGTGTGAAGACGCTGCTGAGGAAGACAAGATTTCCAACAATGGGTACCACGAGGATTCTCATGGTACAAAGTTTTCTACTGCCTTTACCTCAAAGGCAGATGTAACCAAGGTGCCATGGCTTTTTCTTTTCGAGCAAATGTGGGGCTTTGGTGACCGAAGACTTTATTCTGAACCTACAGTTTAATTGTAGAATTTTGTCAAGGACTTAATAGAAATGTTAATATAAGTAAACTTAAATTCCTGCTTAAATTTGAGTTTTAATAAATATGGCTACCTTGCCATCACCAGCCTTCTGAGAACTGACACATTCTTGCTGTCATTGTACAGCATGTCATTGTCACCAGTATGACACATATGATTCCCGAAGGAGCCTGAGGTAAATATTTCAATTCCTGGAAACTTGAACTCATAGGTATCCAACTGTTATCCCTGATTTGATTTCTCTTTTGTGGTCTATTTGTTCTTTTAAATGTGAAAAGAATTATCTTTCTGGGGAAATTGAGGACAAGGCGATATTAAATGTCCTTCTTTTTCTCTATTTGACAAGGCAGGGCTTTAAGTGCTTACCATATGGGGGTAATGTGAAGGTTAATTTTCATTGTCAACTTGATTGAGCCTGGTTTCACCTAGACCACTGAGTGTGTCTTTGGAGGTTTCCATAGAGGTTTAACTGAGGAGGGATGACCCACCCTGAACATGGGCGGCATCATTCCATAGACTGGGGACCAGACCAAATTGGAAGGGGACATGAGGGAGCCAGGTACTGACATTCACCGCTTTGCTTTCTAACCATAAATGCACGTGGCAAACTATCTACATCTTACAACTATGGCTTCCTCTCATGACAGGTACGTGCTCCTCTTTAGATCTGAGATGGAATAAATCAGTCTCACATAAAGCATCCCAGTTAAGAATTTGGTCATGGCAATGAGAAATGTAATTAACACTGGGATTATGGCAGGCCTTGGAGACTGAGGATTTTGCCAAGATTTGCATCATCCTCTTGTTACCAGCAGTTAGAAAAGAAATAATACTATCAAGGCAGCTCATTCGAGTTCAAATCCACCTATAATGAATTCTTTAGGGCTCAAAATGCAGAAAGCTACCTGCATACCTTATGGTAGAGACATTGGTGTCTCTATCCCGTGTAGTCTCTTTGCAAGAGTGTCAACTACTATCATTCTTCTTATGAAGAAATTCCCATACACCCCAGAAGCCTTCTAGATGTGGGCTTATTTTGAACCAGTCTCCGAATTTCATGAGGCCCTTGATACATGTCCAACTACCAGTATGATATTTTGGACCTCTCTGAGCTGGCTCTCTCAAAATTTTTTGCTATTAACTATTGAATCATTACTGGTGTTAAGCAAGAAGATAGTCTTCCTACCCCCTGCAGAGGAGACTCTGTAAACAGTAAAATGGCAAATGAAGTGAGTATTTGTGATAAGTCCTAGTTTTAATGAAATCAGACTTCTGGTAAATGTACTTAGAGATAAAACCCACCCAACTTACAAAGACTACTCTCTGTATGTTGAAAGATATAATCTGGCACTTGGGAACAATTTTTGAAATACTTGGTATTAGGGAAAGATCATTTTCAAACACATTCTTAATGAACTATGATGTAATCAAATGGAACCTTTGACGCTCCTGTAGATATGCTTTTGGCTTCGTGTTCCCTCTCAGATCTAAAGAGCTTTGCACAGGAGTAGGACAGTCTTACCCACAAGCCTGAAATTTTTTGTTTGTTTTCCCCTTGTTAAGACACACTCCCCTATCCCCAGTTTGTTTACTCAGGACAGAAAAGGATCTCCAATAGGTGACTATGACTAACCATCAACCAATGTAAGAAAAAAAGGCTTGGGGTGGGTAGAGCAGAGGCCTAAGGAAGGGCTCATCAGGGCTGCTGGGGAACAAGGGAGGTTCTAGCCTCGTGAGACTCATCCGTGTGCTGGAATCAACCCTGCCCAGGCAAACACCCTCCAATCCCTGCAGGTCTGTGTCTTCTGCAGACAGGTCCCTGAGAAAACAAAGAATTTTCATATAGCCACAAACCACCAAATCCTGCATTCAAGAAGAATCCATTCTCTACTGCAATGTTCCTTCTTCCCCAGCCCCAAAGCATTTTTACTTATGCCTCTGTACACATATAGCCTCAGGGAATTTAAATGTTTTACTGGCATGTCTGCTTTCTGTGTAAGACTACAGCCTCTGAATGAGCATGCCCATTCCGTCTGTGTATTTTCATCTCCAGTGTGCAGTGGTTATTTTTAGAATAAATAGTATGAGCACGTGTGTGATCACAGCTGTGGGAGGTCATAGAGTAAGGGTCTCAGGACTTCTTCTGTGGCCCTACTTTATAAGAGCAACAGTATTCTTAGCAGAGCCAGAGTTCTGGCCACACATATTTGCCTGCATGGAGTTGATATTCTTTTTGAGCTTTTCTTCCAAGGTTCCTTATAGACGTAAAATCTGGCATATACCTATCTGTTTATGGACAAGTGAGTATGTGTTCAAAAGCATGTGCACATATGTGCACATTCATGTGGAGAGGCCAGAGGACAACCTCAGGAGTCATTATGACATGCTTCTTGAGTTGTATGGTGCTTACTATGTAGGCTGACATAGTTGCTTAAAAGCCCCGGGAACCATTCTGTTTCCATTTACCCGGCGCTGGGATTACAAATGTGTATCACCAGCTTGACTTGCCTATAGGGGGAGGGAGTACAATGTCTAGAATTCAGGCCCTCATGACTGTGGGGCAAGTGCTGTACTGTCTGATCTACCTCCTCCACACCTTCAATGGTTCATTGTTTGTCTATTTCAGTCATAGACTTACTCATGTGAATCAGTACTACCTAAGAGACTGTCTATGTCTGTCTATGTTATCATCTCAAATTCAACTGCTCATAGAATTTACTCTTTGTGTTTGGTATATAAATATCATTTGTTATCATGTATGAAGAATAAGAAATCTCTGTCCTAACTCTGTGTCCTGTCATGGCAATATGAAATCTTCCATATATTTGTTCTACTACCTGTTTAGATACATTCGTTCTCCTCCTCCTGGCAAAAACCCTGTGTCTTAGTAAGGGTTTCTATTCCTGCACAAACATCATGACCAAAAGAAGCAAGTTGGGGAGGAAGGGGTTTATTCAGCTTACAGTTCCATAAAGGAAGCCAGGTCTGGAACTTAAGCAGATCAGGAAGCAGGAGCTGATACAAAGGCCATGGAGGGATATTTCTTACTGACTTTCTCAGCTTGTTTTCTTATAGAACCCAAGACTACCAGCCCAGGGATGGCACCACCCACAATGGGCCCTCCCACCTTGATCACTAATTGAGAAAATGCTTTACAGCTGGATCTCATAGAGGCATTTCCTTAACTGAAGCTCCTTTCTATGTGATAACTCCAGCTTGTGTCAAGTTGATGCAAAACCAGCCAGTACACCTTGTTTCCACCCTATTGATCATATCAGAATTTTTTTTGCAATACATTCTTTCTAGTCTTTATAAATGTATACCCAGATCTGAGACAGAGCCTTTTGTTCTGGTATCAAAGACCACCGTCTCCTTGTCTTTACAACCTTCTGCAGCCTCTGTCTATAGTCCCTTTCTTTTTCCAAAGACAAGCCCTTGAGCTAGATGCAGGAGTCATTGCATCTTTAGCACCCCTGTGCACACTTCTCCCCAGCACACTCATGTCCTCTCCTATGGGAGACAGTGAGTGGCAGGGCATGGGGTCTTCTGGGAAGTTGCTGTCCATCCTCCAAGTGTCTTCTGGGCTTTGCTTTCTTGGGTGTCTCTTAGTGGACAGTTCAGACTGTCACCCACGTGTCATTTCCCCTTGAGAATGTGCCTAATCCTGTCCTACCTGATGCTCATTACAAATCTTTTGCTATTGCAGAATTTTATTTCACTGTCCGCAGTACAGGGGATTAAGCCTAGGACTTCATGTGTGCTAGGAAAGCACTCTCCACTGAGCCATATCCCTAGCCCAGGAGGTGCCTTTTCATTAAAATATCTCCATGACAAGAATCTCTGTGGTAGAGTTGATCTTTTTTTTTTAATCGTGCACATGACTTTTTACTCTATTTCAGTCACAGCTTTGCATGTTGTCTGATTCTACCTGCTTCTGATTCATCTACTTTATTATGTTTCTTTTCTATAAACTGGATTAAGAAAGAGAGCCCTCAGTTTTTCTTCTCCCCTCCCTCCCTCCCTCCCTCCCTCCCTCCCTCCCTCCCTCTCTTCCTTCCTCCCTTCTGTCCTTCCTTCCTTTCTTCCTTCCTTCCTTCCTTCCTTCCTTCCTTCCTTCCTTCCTTCCTTCCTTCCTTTCTTTCTCAACCACTGAGGCTTAAATGTAGAAGGAATAGAAATTTTAATCAATAACCTAGAGATTAAGCTTAAGATGGATTCTGAAAATTGTAACCAGCTTGCGTCCCCATCCTAAGCCCAAGAACAAGGGAAACACACCAAGGCTGTAGGAAATGCTTGCTCTGAAGTCTTGCTAACTCAAGTATGCACTTGTCTTTTTATTCATTTTCTCTGAACATATTTTTCTGAATATATTTTTCAGTCTACCTAGGGTTATTTTAAAATAGCTGGTATTAAGATATTGGAAAGCTCTGTAACAATCATGATTGTCATGCCTAGAAAAGTGAATTCTAATCTGACCTCCAGCACTGTGCACATTGGAGTGATTTATTCAAACCCTGAATCTTATTTTCTGATCTATTAAATTTGGGCAGGAAATAGTCCTCTGTTTCTCACTTTGTTTGTGAAGAGTAGCAGAGAGTTACTAAAGTGTGTGTGAACACACACACACACAAACACACAAACACACACTACACACTGAGTGTGGAATTCTACGTTGGAAGTTTTGCATTTAAAGCTTGTTGGACATCTGAGAGTCCCATCAAAAGTGCAGGCTAGCATGAAGAAACCTAGAGCCTGGGAGATGTTTTCCCCCTGAGAACCTAATCCTGGCTGTCCACTGTATGGTTTCTCTCTCTCTCTCTCTCTCTCTCTCTCTCTCTCTCTCTCTCTCCCCTTAATGAAAGATAGTACAAAAATTCAAAAATTCACCTTTTACATCTTACAGTTTACAGTTTTGCCCCTGGAGTCCACCAGAGCAACACACCAGAAGACAAAACAATAAAAACAACTCCTGTTCCAGACAAACAATGTATTATTGAAAAGGAGCAAGAAGGATCAATCTTTCCTGAGTGTTTTATTCAAGGGTAGAAAACCGAGAGCAGTAGAATTTAATATCTTCTCGGTTTATAGTTTTGGACCATTGTATTGTCTTTAATTAATTAGTTGGTCAGTTCTCTGTTTTCCAGTCATTTTTTTATACTGTGAAATGATTTTAAAACATTCGCATTACATCTGATTCATGGCATGGAGTTCTTAAAACCCTTGACATTTCTGACATGGTCAGGGGACTGGGAGACTCTTTTATTCTAATTTTTGTTTTTGATACCAGTCCCTACACAGAGCTCCTGAATCCTTGGTTTCCTGGGAGAAACAAAAACATCATTTGTCTTAGTGAGGTGACCCTTGGCTGTGCTCCTGGATGGGCTCAGGTCCTAAGAAAGAATGTACCATGAGCTAAGCTTGGTGCTTTCAGCAGTTGTCTTCATTGTCCAGACAGAGGGGCCATGAGGGTAGACACACAGGTAATAATGGATAATTATATATAAAATCATCATAAGAACGATGGATTTGGAGATCTTCTAGGCTAATAAATATGAGGAACACAATCTACCCCAAGTCCACGGACACAGAGTTTCCCATCTTTGGAACCTTCCCCCACTTCAGCCATGCTAAGCTCTTCCATCTGGCTACTTGGTTACTCATTTGTATTCTTTCTTGCTTTTCCCATCCATAAACCCACCAAGGGAAAACATTTTCTCCAGTCCTATGAGCTGCCTTAGGAAAGCAACGAAACTTAAAAGGGAGCACAGTAGGAAGACATTACTTACAGATTGCCAATCAAAATGGCAATGATAGGATATGACCTACTATGTGATTGATGTCCATAGTAGGGTACTGAGAACTTAATGAGGGATACTCTCTTTGGGGGATAAATATTGGCAGGATAAAACAGTGGGGATTCCGTGCACCTGGCCGTGTCAGATGGCTGTGCTGGCCGGCCTGCAAGAGTAGTCCCCTGTGTCCAACGGAATCGGTGTTGACATGACTTGAGAGTTAAAAGCAGAGTACACTGGTGGGTATGGACTCAAGGAGTCAGGTAGATGAAGTGTAAAAGTATAGCCAGGCTATGTAGACCAGAGAGGCCGAATTCAGTGAGCATACGGAGGAAGCACAGAGCGTGCATATGCATGTGTGTGCACACTCCCCCCTCCCCCTCCATGTACACCCAGCCCAAATGGCATCACAGCTAAGGACAAATGTATGTGACTATTTCATTTTGAATCTTTCTTTCTTTCTTTCTTTCTTTCTTTCTTTCTTTCTTTCTTTCTTTCTTTCTTTTAACTAGAACAGAAGAAAGAAAAACACACAACTGACAGAAAGTGCACTGCGGATTTTATTGTTTTTGCTTGAACTCACCAATGCTGAAGTTGATTTTAATTTAAATGTGGAGTTAGTTTACTTCGGGGAGGGGTGTGTGTGTGGGGGTCACAGCACACAATCAAGCAAGTGTAGTCAGCAATTATCTTTCACCCTGTAAAGATCTAGAAGCTCATATACTCAGAGAAAGGTCATTTGTTGGTTTTTCACCCGGAAGGAATTGTCCAACCACCTCCAGGATGCACAGACTTAATGACAGGACAGAAATGGTTGATATTTCTCTGCTTACTTTTGCAACTCGTGAAATGGAGAATAAACCTTCATGGGCTGGCATCTAAACAGGGAAGCTTAAAGAATTCTTTTTTAGGTAGCCTTTCACTTTTAAATAGAATTACCAACATAATAATTTAAAAGAAAACAGAACTGACATTCTCAAGACTCTCTATGATGTGCACCCCCCCAGGCTCTGTACCCACAGGTTGCTAAGTGGGCATATTCCAGAGACCCCTTCACCTTCACCTTCACTGCAGCACAATTCACAATAGGCAAGTTAGTGAATCGCCCCGAGTGTCCATCCGCAGATGGATGGAAACATGGCATGCATACAGAAAGGACTTTTACTCATCCACAAAGAAGAATAATATGATGTCACTTTCAGGGAAATGCATGGGACTAGTGGTCACCACATTAAGTGGAAAAAGTCAGACTCAGAAATGCAAACACCACACTTTCTCTTAAAAAGCAGGAGACAGTAGGAGGCAGGGACTGGAGAAGGTAACTGAGGCAGAATTGCTGGACAGAGCCCATGGTAGCCAAGGATGGAAACGGCACCAGGAAAAACTGCATTTCTACAATGAATGTACACTATTAGGAGAAAAAGGTAATTTCCATGGCGATGGTGTTGGGAGTAGAATGTTTCAGAGAATGATTGCAAAACTAAAGGTGACGCTTCACAAATGCGGTTGCCGCTTTTATTAAAAAAAAAAAAAAAGACCCCAGAGCTCCGGGCAGCCTCTTCTACTACAACACACAAGAGGGAGACCAGCAGCTAAATCCAGACATAGGCCCTCAGTGGACACGCTCTCTGCTGGCATTTGATTTCTCATTTTCCAAGTCTTCAAAAGAGCCAGAACTAACTTCCTTTGTTCGCAACAGGTACTGTGTCACAGAACTCCAATGGGACAGATAGTATTTTACCCCAAGATTTCTGGAACTCCATCAGTGCATCTATTGTATGCTTCAGGGAGAGCCTGCTGCTGCGAACAACTGGGAAGTTACAAAGAGAATATGAGTAGTCTGACTCTCTTACATCTCTTCTGAACATATTAAAACAGTCACTAGAATGTTGTCTACACAGTAAAGTAATCCTGAGAATGGAGACCATGCAGGACTTTACAGGTAAGCAGTGCTGAGCTGACCAGCCCTCTCCCCTTTGTCCTGTGGGATTGGTAGCAGCCCTCCCTGAAGTCCCCAGAAAATCCCAGAGATGCTTTAGTTCTATGGTTCACTGTTCACCAAATGAGGAGACTAAAAGTGAACTACAGAACAGGACCAAGGTGTGCGTTTTGTCTGCATCGAGGGACCCACCTCTACCTACCTTCTTCATAGCTCAGAAGATTTAAACTAAAAACAAGAACAAAAACAAAAACAAAAACAAAAACAAAAACAAAGACAAGCTATCTGTCATAGATCACTCATAGATCTAGGGGAAAGTCGATGACAAACCATGGATTTTGGATTTTAAAGTATCTATGGGCATAATGTTTCATCTCTGGGACCATATGATTAGATTATCAAAGTTAGAATATACATTTGTAGATTTCAGGGTTATTCTAATTATCAAAGGAATCTACATATGATCAAAGATTCAGCACAGGTTTTTCTCAATAGTAACTTTTCCAAATAACTTAAGCTTCTTCCACTAGCCTCTGTAGAACCAGCACTGTTGTTAATTCCTGCCCTGGTCCTGGCTGAGGGGTGTGACTGACCACACAGTTGAAGCAGTTCTGACATCTGGGGATGAATACCCAGATTTAACTGATCATTAGTTGAAGACACTTGTCACCAGTCAAGCTCTCATGGGAATCTGGTGTATTTTGTAATGAGAGATAAAAATGTAGAGTCAAGAGATACCTGGGTGGGTACAAAGACTTGCTTGGAAAGGATTAGGACATGAGTTCAGACCCCCGGCACCCAAACAAAAGCCAAGTGTGCCTGTGCATGTCTCACTGCTGGCTCTGAGGACAGAGACAGGAAGGATTGCAAGGGCTTGCTGAGCACAAACATCCCAGAAACCAGCAACCTCCAGGTTTGGTGAGAGACCTTGCCTCAGGGGACTAAGATACGGCAGTAGGAGAAGTTTTGCAGCCTTCCTCTGGCCTCCACATGTGCACATACATGTGCTGTCATGCATACACTACACACAGATTTATTTTCTCAGTCGAAGCATCTCTGGTAGTTTCAGAGACCTTCTGAGTCATATGCTCTATACAAAGTTCTTTTGAAGGTCTTCACAGTATCCCACATGGAGTAACAGACTGTTTTAAAAAGTCACACATTCTGTACTTAGCTATGCCAAGGTTAGACAGGGGTAGCCTGTCTCAAGATCTAGGGAAGAAAGTAAAAGTATCCATGTGGATGTTGAATCTGGGAATCACAAGTCTAGGCTACCACCTAGTTAAAGTATTCCAGTGCCAAGTTCTACTACCATTTAATTGTATGTGCATATGTGTACGTGTGTGTGTGTGTGTGTGTGTGTGTGTGTGTGTAGGTGTGCCTATATGTGAAAGCCAGAGGGCAATTTTAAGATAATTCTCAGGGGCCGGGTGGTGGTGGCACACACCTGTAATCCCAGCACTCTGGGAGGCAGAGGCAGGCGGATTTCTGAGTTCGAGGCCAGCCTGGTCTACAGAGTGAGTTCCAGGACAGCCAGGGCTATACAGAGAAATCCTGTCTCGAAGAAACCAAATTCAAAAAAAAAAAGAAAGAAAAAAGAAAAGAAAGAGAGAAAGAAGGAAGGAAGGGAAGAAAGAAAGAAAGAAAGAAAGAAGGAAAGAAAGAAAGAAAGAAAGAAAGGAAGAAAAGAAAAGAAAAGAAAAGATCATTCTCAGGAAAGGCATCCATCTCTTTTGAGGCAGGGTCCCTCACTGGCCTGAAGATGACCAATTAGACTAGACTGGCTGGCTCTGGCTAACGTCTGCTCTTTCAGCACTTGGATTCCACACTGAAGCTGCCACACGTGGCTTTGCATCCTGGTTCTGGGAACCAAACTCAGGTCCTTGTGCCTTGAAAACACCAAGCCATCTCCCGAGACCACTGCCTATGAGTCTTGTCAGTCGCTGTACAGACTTCTTAGGTCCTCCGGTATCAGGTAGGCTTAGCAGTGGAGGACAGAGACAGAGATCGGTTTGCTTGCGTGTCTCCTTTTGTCTCAGTTCCTCCATTCACTTTGATATAAATGCCCTTTGGCATTTGTGAAAATGTAGTCTTTCAAGTGGCTCATAGAATACCAAGAAGGAAAAAAAAATAGTTTCGAACTCTGCCAAACACCCGGATCGGCCTTCCACTATTCAATCCAAGAGGACTTGACAAACTGCTATACAGAAAAGCAGTCCTTCGGAGGCGATCCTGCTTGCCAAAAGCCTTCACACTGGGCTCCCAGAGTGCAAAACATCAGCAGCCTCAAGACTCTCCCAGGCTGCATGTCCAAGAGCAAAAAGGACGCCTCAGTTCCAGCGAAGAGAGCGCTCCTTCAGCCCATCAAAACTCCCCTTGGTTGGCCGATCAAAATATCCTGCAACTCTCCCGAGCTTGCAAAACCCTTCCTAGCTAACCTGTGCCCACTGAGAAGTCAATAAAGAGGGGAGACGCAAATAAATTAGCATTCATCACTGCCGATCAAGTATAAATATTTATAAGGGAAAGATGCAGCCATTTTGAGTGACAGGAAGACTGGGACCCCACATAAACAGTTAAAAAAAAAAAAAAGTCAGACTTGAGACATTGCACTTTGCCTTTTTTTTTTCCATTTCACATCACCATAATCACCTAATAACTGTTTAAATGGACCCATTTGCTGTAACTATAAAAGAACCGTGTAAACTTGTTGTCATCTAGACACATTAGCCGTGGTGGAGTCAATGAATTTCAACAGTTACTTAATATCTCGGCCACTAGCTACCTTAAAACTGCCAGCGACGGGCTGCCAGGAAGCTACCGTAACAGCCCTGCTCGCCGCCTCCCGAGCAAGACAGGAGCTTCGTTATGAATGCGAGCATTGCTGCTCTAATTAGGCCTGGGAGAAGCTTAACAACCGCCCTACAGTATTGCTGCTGACAAATACAAAAATAAAGGCCTTGTTCGAATTAGCAATGTGAAGTGAGAAGGGCTAGAAGCATCGACTGTCTGAGAGGCCCTGAAACAGCTCTAATCTATAGCGAGGTTATTTTGGTTCATAAACTGTTAGTATGTTACCTGCAGGAGGTCTCCCCTGTAAAATGAATTATAGTAAGCTATATGTGATAATTAACCATGCATTAGCAAATATCTTGAAACAGGGACTCTCTGTTTTCTCTGTATTTTGACTAATAAAAGCATGAATTTGTTCAACAAATGATCATTTAGGTTGTAGAATTCTAACCATATTGGAAGGGACACACAGAGCAATGCGCCATTGTGCTGGCCTAAGGGTTTCCTTACCCAAACAGGCAGCTTAACGGGCTGTCTACATACTGTGATGCCATTCACAGGCCTGAAAACCACAGCACTGAGGAGACAAATACAATATACATTTAAAATAATATGAACCTTGTGCTCTTATTTACTTAAAAATCACCCTAGATGTGACAATTAAAGAGAAAGCCGCAGATACAAGTTCGAGCTCAGAAAATAAGCTTGCATTTCTTTTAAAGGATTTCGAAACAGCTCCCACACGTTTTTTTCCCAACAATTAAAAAATACACGTAATTGTAGCTTTCTTAAAAATAGGGTATCTTTAGAGAGTTTCAAACATGCTCTGAGAATGGAGAACTAAATTGAAATGTTGAAAAGACATTGCTATCTTTTTTTTCCCCCTGAGCTGTTTAATTCATCACACCAAAAGGTCTAAGTGAGCCCAGCATATGGGTAGTGATGATGGTGAGGGAAGTGTTTTGGGTGCTGAAGCAGGTTGAGAAGATCCCCTTGGGCTAAGGGATCCTAATTCGGAGAGGTGGGCAATGGGGAAACATCTTCCAAAGGTTGGGGTGTCACAGAAACAAGGAGCCCAAGTGTTTCCATCACGTGCCCATATGGTTTGGGTATCATGGTGAGTCTGGCAGCACCAGAAGGTAACAATAAGTCCCCCAAGCTCACAGACCTCCCCCGTGTCCCACAGAATACCTACCTATCGCGTCTGTACAGAAAGGAAGATCCCTTCTCCCACTCCCCACCCTGCCCATCATCTAACCTCACAGCTAAGCTATGTATTTATACGGCGTCTATACAAACACAGGCACACATAGGCAGTTCTAAAAATAGCTGAGACAGACCACTAAAGCAACTTCAGGTTTTATCCCATACCTGTGACCATGGGACCAATAGTTACACGTTAAATAGTCCACCCTGTTCCCTCAGTCCACTGAGGTTATCCCTTCCCGGCAGTTTCAAGACTTTCCATGTTTCCTCCTGAACAGCTTCCAGGGGGATACCCATAGATGCTAACCAATAGGTTTGTGTGGTTATAGGAGAATATCAGAAAACCCGGATTAAATTAAGTGGCATAAGGCTCTTTACTAAAAGACTTCTCTGAACCTTTACAGCCATTTTGAGACATATAGCCTATGTGTAAATAAATATTAGGTATGCCTAGCCAGCTTTGGAATGAGGATCTAGCTTTACGTGGTTTTGCCAGTGATATAAAAATGGACTAAAGATAGAGTCTGAAGAGCTTCTTGAAGGACCCCATGGCCCAAGAACTAATAAAGTATTAGAGGGCAGAACTCCCCAACCTGTCAGCATGTGTGTTCTGAAGCAAGGGTAGGGCCTTCCTCAGCATGTCTGATGTGATTGATCCTCTTGATAATGAGAACATCTTTCCACTGTGGAAACTAGGATCTCCATCGTGTTCTCTTGTTTGATGGGAAGGCTACACGAATATAGGTTCAAATCCTGCCCCTCCTCTATGTACTAGACGTCAATAGTTTACCATCCTGCACCTCTTCCCACCTCTACACCAACAAAATAACCTATGCAAAGTATATGGCGAAAACAAGTGGTTGAAAAAACCACCAGTCACCCATCATCCCACGAAATGACATCCACTGTAAAGACTCATTCTATACTTACACCCTTGTGCTATAAGTTAGGCCCAACCTAGCTCCAGTGCCTATTTAAGAAGCAGAAAAAAGCTCGGTGTAGATGCACATATAATAGCTCTCTTTGGGACATTTATGACAGATGAGCCAAGACACTATACAAAGGACTTATTTGTGCATTTATCCTAATTTTGAGACTCCGTTTCTAATCAGTGAAAGTTAAAAAAAAGAAAAGAAAAAATGTATGGATCCTTCATAATAAGAGCGGATTCTTTTACCCACCCAGTTTCCATCAGGAACAGTCTTAAAGCTCTGTGCTGTTTCTGCTCTATACATTCTTCAAAATGGTACTATTAATTGGGTTTAGGAGCAAGTGTTAAGAGTGCCCCCTTGCGGCCACTGGAGGCCTTGCAGCTCACATGGGAGAAGGCGGTGTGAAACACCCCCTTAGGCTCTTTGTGAGCAAATTCAGGCTTATTTGTGTCTCCTACTGTTGTGCCCCCAGGTCGGTCTGTATGTGGCTTTTACATTCCTTAATAAAGTAATAGACATGAAAGAATTCTGTGGCTGATGCCAGCGGCCACAGAGAACACCAAGTCTAAACTCAGCTGAAGGTAAACATACGGGGCCATCCAAGGAATGTAGCAATAAAAAACTGGAACCTATGACAGAGCCTCCCCTCCCCCTCTATTTTTCTGGGATAGTTGTGCCGGAGTGAGGGGCGGATCTCTTTAGAGCCTGCATGCCTTCACTGTGATCTGCTGTCATCTGTCGGAGGGAGCTAGTCAAAGAATCTTTCAAGAACTATCCCTGCTCCCTACTCTTGAGGAGTCAACTCCCCCAAATCGCTCAAAGCAAATCCAAAGACAATTATTTTTTTTTCCAGACTTAATTTAATAGCAAAAACACCACTGGAGGACTGAATGTGGTATTTGACTTTTATTTGGGCCACTCTGGGCATCAGCAGCAGCTTTATTCTCCCCAAAGTGTGACTTTGCAGTGAGCTCCTGGGCCTGCAGAGCTGTCCAGGGGCACTGGCTGGCACCCTCGCTCCCTCTGCAAGAGCAGCCCCAGAGCCGGGCCAGCGACAGCACATAAATAATGCTTCTAAGTGCAACTTTGACTTGGTATTTCTTCTCTGTGGCTTGTACGCTTTATTCTTGTGGAGGGAAAACATGACCCTCATCTGTCCCCAGACCACCTTCCCAGCCTTGTCCCACACTACCACCGTCGCATCTTGAGCTGCCTGTGTGGTGCTCCATTGTGCCCCTGAGCCAGTGCATTGGCATATGTCTGCTCTGCTCCCGTCCATCGAGCTGATGTATACTAGGGATTCAAAGTCTGACCTCATTACGGACAGGCAAGTGGTATGACCTCTGTGTACCCTTCTCTGTAAATCTTCATCAAATGGGGACTATCGAAGGGTCACTTACTTCATCAGGCTACCTTAAAATAAAATGAGTCCATGGCTTAGCTGGTATTGGGCCTATGAGCAGTCCCTGGATAACTTCCAGCTGTCCCTATGCCTCCTTTGCTTCCTTGAGACTTCCAGGGTCGCCTCTTGTCTCCTCGGGCTCCTTGCTGCTCTGTTGTTTTCCAATCTCTTTGCTCTCTGCCCTGTAGGACTGGAAATGATTCCAGGCAGTCGGGAGCTGGTAGCTCTTTGTTCAGTAATGACGGTTGCTGGAGATACAAGGATTAACCACGTACAGGAGCTCGCTCTGTGCAGTCAGACACACCAAGGAGGTTGAGGAGACTGAAGCTAACCAACCTGCCTGGCCAGAAGTAAACATAAGGAGACACACGCAGATGGCGTGTCATTGGATAGGGTCTCACTGTGAGGTTAGATGGGGTCTCAGTGTGGGATGATCCCAAAAGGCTATACGGAAAACATGGTGACAGCGCTGGATCCTCTGGGTGTGGAGGGCTATGTGTAGAAGTGAGGCTACCTGACAAGGGATGGCTCCTTTGCACCTCTCATCCCAACTAGAATGTGAGATCTAGAAAGAAACCATCACCGAGCTTTAGGCATGATTAGGCATGGTAAGTGGAGGCTGATAGTCTAGAACATTCCAGGAGGTATTTTAATCCATTAGTTCAAGTAAGGGGGACAATTGAGTGCATGTTCTTTTGACTGATGGGATATTCCAAAAAAAAGTAAACACATTTTTGTTTGTTTGTTTGTTTGTTTGTTTGAGGTAAAGAGTTGGCTCAGCCCTGGGTCAGGGGATAGGGACAATCTTGGGCAAAGTAGTGACAATGAATTTGGACCCAGGCTTCAATCCCAGCAAGCCCTCGCCTCAGAGACCTGAGTAGACAGCAGGCTGAGGAAATAGATCCTTATGAGCCCACATACTTGGACTCCTATTGTGTCTGGTACCAAGATTTATTTCTGGAAGATCCCATTCTGAGTTTCACTGTCTGAATGCTCACATGCTCCAGAGGAATGCAGTGGAGGTGTCTGAGCTACACTGAGGTCATTGAATCTGGGACCGAGAAAGTCACATTGAATACTCATAGCCTGCCCAATGCGGAAACTCACAGAAACCACGTTAAAAGCAAAAGAGATAATTATGTAGTTCTGAGACTGTGTGTGGTTCATAGACCAACAGCGCACCTGGGAACCTCTTAAAGAAAGGGAGTCTCAGCCCACACTCCACATAGACTAAATCAGAATCAGGATATTTACTAGACATCTTACTCCATATGTTAGAGTTTACTAACCACGAGATGAGACCATTGTCAGCACACCAAAAGTTGTTTCTGTCGTTTGTAGACTCTTGGCCAACTGATCAGCCTATTAGACTCAGGCCTATTGGTCTAGCTGATGACTAGCCCAGACTTAGAACAGAAGGGGTGAATTTAAGATTTCCTACTGATTCAACATCTACATGGAAATCATTCTGCCAGAAATGCCTCCCCAAAGCCCTTTAGACTTGCAGCCATTTATTTGCAGTGTGCTAGACACACCAGTTTAGCAGCGTGCCCAGGCACGCGCGTGCGCACACACACACACACACACACACACACACACACACTCATTCATTCACACATCACACACACTAGACTACCACAACAAGCCAGGCCTGGATTTGTTAATCCATGGGGCAGCACGCTTTCTCCCGGCATGCACAATTCCTCCTAACTTCCTGACTCAGCCTGTCACTTTCCAAAGTACTGAGTTCACACTTTTCAAATGTGCTTTCTATTCAGTATACTGGTAGCTATTAAATACGGTTGCCTGGATTCTCACTGGAGAGAGGTGCACTTCCATTCTCCACTCGGCTGAAAGTAGACTGTGCTTTCCTATAGTCTGGGAGAGGCCACAGAGTATCCTCCATACCTTCTGGTTCTGGTCCACCTCATGGTTCTGCCGTAAACCCACCTCTGACCTGCCCATCATCTTTAAGATGAGACCCAACAGAATCTAATTGTGTATAGCCTCAATCCCAGTCCCTTTAATGTGCTCATTGAAGGGGCTGTGCTGCTGCAGATCCAGAGGTTGAGGGAGGAAGAGAAATCCACTCTGGTCCACAAAGCACAAAAGCACAGAGCTAAGCCTGTGCACTACAGAATGAAGCTTGTGGATTTACCACCAGCTAAAATGTCCTGAACAACATATTTAGCCACTTATGATATCATCTAGAACAGGCTAACTACTCCACCGAAGCCTTGGTTTCCCAAACATGAAGTGAGAAAAATAATGGCACAGGATTTAATGATCTCTTGCAAATAGAATGCTTAGGATGGTTCCTGGCACATAGTAAGTGCTCAATAAATGTTTGCTATTAATATTGAGCTCACCGTATACAAAGAGGTTACTCTCTGCCCTCCTTTTTCCACTTTATAAGCAAACAGACAGCTCAGACTTGGAAGAGAGCTCTGGTGAGCTCCACCCTAATGGAAGCCAAGCAGTGCCCCATAATCACCGAAAAAACAGCAGGTGCCCTCCAAACCGCACGCTTGAGGAGCCAAGACCAATCCTGAGAGTCCGTGAGGCTCCGTCTGGCTTTCTATAGGGAATATGAGCACGCTTCTTTTCAGGGACTATAATTCATGGATTAATTAGGCTATTTGATTTTCTTTCTTTTTCTTTTGCCTGCCCAGAGGACCTCATTAGCACCTCCATTAGCATTTGGACCGAGATGGAAGCTGTGATGGTCAGTTCCAAGCATCTGAAGCAGGAGGCAAAAGTAGGAGACGGACTCAGGTTTAATTCCACCCCCTTTAGGATCCTCAGCTTAAGTAGTAAAAAAACAGATTTATTTTCATTCCGTGTCTGTGTCTATGCTCGCCTACCTGCATACATTTGCAGGACATGCAAGCAGTATGCTCGCAGACCAGAAGAGGGAGCCTGAGGTCCTGACACTAAAGTTACGGACAGTCGGCAGTCGTGGGCCACCACGTGGGTGCTGAGAACCACAGTCCAGTCCCCTGAAAGAACAGCCATTGCTCTTAACTGCTGAGGCATCTCTGCAACCCCTGGGAGCCCTGAACGTTAGCTGTGGACAAGGTTGCAGACAAGATGTGAGCAGGGTGGGTGGGCCCGCCCCTGCTCCCGCCCATTCAGTCACATGGTTACAAAAATACCATTGTGTGTAGCAAATGCTTCCAGACATAATAGGGAGTGGAAAAGCAAGTGACAGAGGGACAGCGACTACGCTCGCAGAAAACCTAGCTCGCGGTATGAATACAAGAGGAAAATTAAAGCAGATCCGGGGATGGGGAGATGGGGAGATGGCTCGGTTGGTGAAATGTTTGACGTGTGTAAGAATGAAGCCCTGAGTTTGAGTCTCAGAGGGCAAGAGCAGGGGGAAGAGTGGGATACTGCATCCTTGTAATCCTTGTGACAGGAATGAGGAAAGAGAAGGTTCCCTGGGACTCACTGACCAAATCCTCCAACTGAAAGTCCCATGAAAAAGTAAGAGAGAGAGACCTGGTGTCAAAACAGGGCAAAAAACAACGGAAAGAAACACATGAAGTTAAGCCTGGGTCTCCTTATGTATACATACATGTACACTTGCATGCACATCCATGTCTACTTGTATGCACATATATGAACATATACACACCCCCCCCCCCCCCCCCCCCCACATGCACAATGCAGACCGGAGTTGTGTTTCCACCCTGACCTTTGGTTTCTTCATCTATGAAATGATATCAGACTTAGTAGTCGCAGACTTTTAAGGTCCAAAGGAGCCACGTGATGTCAGCATCGTTTCCTACTATCTCGAACCGTTTGAACCTTGTATTGTGATTATATTTCATTAAAAATTGATTTCTCCATAACTCTGCTAGGCTGGTATTATTTTTGAAAGCTGTCCAGTTCTCAGGCGGCCAGTGCTCAGATTGGCCAATTTCTGTGGTAGATTCCTTCTGTGCCAATTTGCAGGAAAAGCCAAACTGTTCCGTGTCCACGCCTGCTCTTCAGCTCGTGGGCACCAGCTGGTCTGGGTCAGCCATTAAAGCACTTCTGTAGCAGCATTAGACACCTCTGCCTAGTTCTCTTCTCCTCAACTCTCTACTTCTCTCCCACTATTCCAGCATCTTCCCAGGGATCCTGGATGATCCAGTAGCCTTTGGCTAAAAGGCTAATGCCCAGTACAGTGAGGAGACCCTCAAGGGCTCCCTACAGGCCCACCACCAGTCCTCTTCTGAGACACCCTTGCTCAGTACTGTGCTTATTACTAATGCATTGCAAATAACCACTGTAAGTGGCCCCTTTAGTCCCCGGGCTGTGTGAACTAAGACTTAGCATCTTCCTGTAAGCGTTTTCTTCGAAATACTCCTAAAAGCATTTCCTACCAACCTCTAACATTCCCATCGTCCCATCTCTGTATGCCTGTTTCTGCCTCTGGTGCTTTCTTTCCTGACATTCTCCCTATGAATGCATTCCATCTGGCATACCACTCCTGGTGGAGTCTGAATTACACATGATAGAGCAGAAGCCCCCTTACAAGGAATACTTGAGCAACTCAGCCAAGGAGGAGGCCGTTCATTTGGTTAATGTCATCTTTAAGAGGCGTCTCAGGTATAAAATTCTAAGAAAGGAAAAAAGAGGCACACACAAGGTGTTACATGACTCATGTCTTTGTGTGATTAATAGCTGAGACTCCCTGCTTCTGAGAGTGGAGGTTATTACTAGATCAGGGACTGGTTATTTGAAGGATGGTCAGCTGTAGTGAGTTTTGAAGCAGGTGATTATAGGTGGTGAAACGATGAGGGGGAAGGGAGTGCAGGAGAAACTTCAGGGTGCCTCCAGGGAAAGTGGCAAATTGAGATGAAATTTTCTTAAAGAGCAGGGGAAACTGTCAACGTGGCATTGGAGGGCTGAGGTATCTGGATGTTAATTGTTTGAATAATGGTGAATTGGATTTTATTTTATTTTATTTTATTTTATTTTATTTTATTTTATTTTATTTTATTTTATTTTATTTTATTTTATTTTTTGCTGGGCATTGATAAGATTGAAGAATGGTTCTGAAAAGAACAGCCACTGAATTCTATGAGAAGACACAGAAGAGCTAAGGTCCAGGCTAGAAGTCAGGGGAATGAAAGGCAATGGATACACAGTTCAATAATGGTGACGAGGTGGGTGGCGTCAGAGTGAGTGGAACCGGACAGGAGTTTCAGAAATCACGATGGACAGAGAACTTAGAACACAGGGGCCTGGTAACAAAGAGCTCCTGGTTAGAGACAAGATAAGGAAAAGATAAGATAAAAGAGGGGAAGCTGTTAACCTTGGGTTAAAAATCCCTGAATCTGAGGCAGCGGGGGACTATCATTGGAAGGGGGTCACAAGACAGTAAAAGACATGAACGTGGCAGTATATTCTAGAAAGTTCTCAATCAGGGTAAATTACTGCTTGGTTTTTTCCTTCCTTTCTTTCTTTTCATTCTGGTCCAAGTTTTATACCAACAAGTCCAAATTTACCAGGGGGTAGGATTTCCCCAGGTCTTAAGTGTTGGGTTTCTGTAGGAAAGGTATATCCCAAGGTTACTTAAGATCATCAGAATCATTCTTTTAAAAACACTAATCATGATCAAGACCATAAGAGAATGCCAAAGGGCAACCATAAAATGGACACACAAAAGCAACAAGCAACGGGGAAGATGTCTCATCAAAGGCGAAAGAGAGTGACCTGTAGACACGTCCACCAGTGCAATGCTGAGAGGTATGGATAGACTGGAAGGGTCTCCTTTGTGGACTGAGAGTGATGATCATGATTGGCAGGTGATTAAAGATATGGTGGAGTTATGAGACAGAAACGATGCTGAAGGAACAAAACCACGCTAGTGATGGAAGAAATGCATGCCCCGACAATCAAGTCTTAAAGCTGGAAGCCTACATAGCTATGTGAAGCTTAGCGGATACAGCAACCCTGTCAGCAGTGATAACGAGAGAAAGGAGAAGATGGCTGACACGAATTGCTCATCTGTGCAGGGTAAAATAATCCCTGATGCTGTGTCTTGTGGGATGAGCCTAACTTCCCATAGACCACAACATAATGCTGAAAGACAAAATAAGGAGACTAAAGGTTAGCGCAGTTAGATAATGTGACCTATGTGTGACAGATACAGGGCACAGCTGACAATCTTCACTAGTCTATGTTGAATGCAACACCTGACATTTACCCTACCCCCACCCAGAGAGTGCAAGCAAAAGCCTTGAACTCTGGTTGGGTGTCCGTTATCCTGTATCGTCACCGAATTCATGCCACTGCATATAAACATGCTTGAGCTTCTCTGACTGAAGGCTGAACGTATCATTTTTCCTTCTCTGCTAGTCACTGTGCTGTTCCAGGCTCGTCTCCCAAACTTCCTAAGAGGAGAGACGCAGCCTTCCTCACTCCATCCCATGCTTGGCTCTTGATCTGATTATTCTCCAGTAGACTCTACCGCACAGGTGCCTAGAAAGCTGGCAGTAACTCACTGCCAAGCCCCTTGGTCCAGAGTTCCTTCACTCTGCTAGACCTCTGGGTGGTATTAAGGACTGTTGACAGTTCTCGTCTGGAGAACAGTGTGCTGTTCTTTCGGCATCGGGACTGTCAGGACTTTTGGCTTCCATCTTCCTTGGCTCTTCCTCCTTTTTCTTGTCTGCTTGTTACTTGCAGGCTAGTCTTGAAGTCTAGAGACATCTCTGGTTTCTTTTTTTTTCTTTTTTTTTCTTTCTTTCTTTCTTTTTTTTTTTTTTTTTTTTTTGGTTTTTTTTTGAGACAGGGGTTCTCTGTGTAGCCCTGGCTGTCCTGGAACTCACTCTGTAGAGCAGGCTGGCCTCGAACTCAGAAATCCACCTGCCTCTGCCTCCCAAGTGCTGGGATTAAAGGCGTGTGCCATCACTGCCAGGCTCTCGTTTCTTTTTAAACTTCTCCCTTTGGCAACTATACCTATGATTTAGATGATATGACCCTAAGGTGTATTTGCTGATTAGATCTCTGCTCTGAGATCTAGATCCTTCCATTTAGCAAGCAGTATCACAATCACAAGGAGATTAACACACCAACATAAACAAAACAGAAATCGTCTAAGCCTACTCTTCCCACCTGCCCAGACCACTATGTTCCTCATCTCGGGGGATGTAGCACTATTGTTTTCCAGTGGGCTGATCTTTTGGGTTACCTTCCATCTGGAGTTCATCCGCAAAGCACCTCAATTTCATTTGCTAAGTGTTTATCTGGTCAACAATCGTAAGTTCATGAGAACTGAGAGCAGAACTCTTGCGTACAGCACTGAAGTCTAGATGAAAAACTCCATGGTGTACTAGGCAAGGAGCAGCTGAGCTTCAGGGATCCGTGAATGAAACAGAGGAATAAACGATTCTGTCTATGTCTCACCACTTCAGCCATGTTTCTCCACACAAAGCTACTGTTATTTCTCAAATGGGTTGCCAATTTCTGAAGGGCATTTGGGGAAGGGGATTAAATATATGTGAACATCTTTAAGACACTCAAAGGGTGCCTAGAGCACTGCAAATTCTTTGAAAAACATGGTGGTTATTGTTTTCATGAACTGGTGAAATAAATGCACTATCATGAGTCTTAAGACATAAATGTATCTGCTACTACTACTACTACTACTACTACTACTACTACAACTATCATTATTATTATTATTGTTATTATTATTATTATTATTATTATTATTATTATATTGTTGTTGTTGTTGCATTGTTGGGCCTTGCCAAATGCTGGACACAGAGATACATGACCAGCTCACCATCTATTTAATTTTGTAACAGGGATATTTCCATGCATATCTGATATTATGGAAAATAATCAGACTAGGGCAATGTGTGGGCTAGCTGAGACCCATCCGCATCCCTACTGTGAATGTAAAGTAACGTGGCTGCCTTTGAAAGGCATAGGAAAAGGAGTTCCAAACAGTCCAGCAATTCATCTCCTACGCGTAGATCCAGGAGAAATAAAATTGCCTATCTTTAAAAAACTCGCACTTCAGCCCTCGTTGGAAGAGTATACCTGTAGTCAAAAAGTGCATGCTGGGCCGGATTCTGTTGCTCAGGTAGCCATGCCATCTTAGGCAAATCCATCTCTCTCTAGGTTTTGGTTTCTCATCAACACAATGGAACTTGTATTCAATGGCCTTTGGCCTACTCTCTGCTCTGTCATCCTCATAGTGAGCAACTGGGAAATAGTTAATATTTCTCTGCCCCCTGTGCCTCTCTCCCTGTGGCTCTGCGGCCATCTTTTTGACTTGTGTAGTAATGGTAATGGTAACTGCCTCCAATACTCCCATTCTATCTAATGTTCACATTACTGTCCCTGCCATTTATACCACAGGCACGATGCCAGAGAGGAGATTGTTTCATTACAACAGTTCCATAAGGAACGCCACATTGCACTTCCTACTTCATGTGTGAGAATGCCTACATACACAGAGGCTACATATCATAGACACAGTCCCATCCAACTCTAGACATGTAGTCAAAGCCTGCACAGCCCAACTCCATGGCTTTGTTTTCTATGGAAAATCTGACAGGGGAAGCAGAGCCCTTTTCATGCTTTTATCTTGCCAGCTTTGAAATCTGTGACAGCATTCAAGGTTGAGTTGAAATACAGCTTAGCTGAGTTAATTCTTGGGAGAAAGCAACCTACAACTCCCATTATACAGACAAGGCTGTGTAGATGCAGAGAGTTATTTTACTTGGTCATGGTTCCCACCATTCATGTTTGTGTGTGTGTGTGTGTGTGCACATGTGTATATATATATATATATATATATATATATATACATATATATATACACTAATA
Organism: Apodemus agrarius; assembly: GCA_964023405.1. NCBI lineage: Eukaryota > Metazoa > Chordata > Mammalia > Rodentia > Muridae > Apodemus > Apodemus agrarius. The sequence continues at coordinate 75,961,906 of OZ030015.1, forward strand.
TATATTATACTAAATACTAATGTACACATAAAGAATACAAACATGTACACATATTTATGCATGTATATGCATTTTATATAATAGGCAAAGTGGAAGAAACCATGGTAATGTATAGAATGGAATACTCAGTACATCTATAGCAATTGACCTAGAAAAATCTCTAGGACATATTATTATATATATGTATGTGCATGTGTGTACATGTTTGTTTGGGTGTACATCTGTGTGTGTCTATGCATGTGCAGGCAGGAGGTTAATATTGCTTCTCCACTGTATTTTTGATAGAGGATCTCTAACTGAAATCGGCTAGAATGGCCAACCAGCACTTCCTAGGGCCCATTCTGTCTCTGTCCATCCCACAAGCACTGGGATTACAAGTATACCACCTTGAGAAGATTTTTTTTAATGGGGTTCATACTCAGGACTTCATGCTCCAGTTGCAAGCATCTCCCCAATACCCCAGTGCACACTCTTAAGTAGAAGGAAATCTAGATATAAGACAAAACATACATTTCAATTTTATTTACAGATTTAAAATAACCCAATAGCATTGTGTGAATTTATTTTACATCTGACTTGTCTGTATTCCTGTGTGTTTTGAGAAAAACATTATCTGCAGGATATATACCAAATAATGGTTACTTCTGAAAAGGACTATATTTGATTTGGGGATATGGGCTAAATAAAGAATTTCAATTTTTAGCGACAATCAGACAATTCTCTCCTGAATGACTCAGATGCAGTAATGACATCAGAGGAGCTACTGCAGTTCATATTTTTCTCTTTCATACAGGAGGAAGGCCATCTTTTAGTTGGAGACTCCCCTAGGAATGATCTTACCATGTATTTCTTTCTCTCTCTCTTTCTCTCTCTCTTTCTCTTTCTCTCTCTCTCTCTGTCTCTTTCTTTCTTTCTTTCTTTCTTTCTTTCTTTCTTTCTGTCTTTCTAGATTTTATTTGTTTATTATTATATGTGAGTCACTGTAGCTGTCTTCAGACACACCAGAAGAGGGCGTCAGATCTCATTACAGATGGTCGTGAGCCACCATGTGGTTGCTGGGATTTGAACTCAGGACCTTCGGAAGAGCAGTCAGTGCTCTTAACCGCTGAGCCATCTCTCCAACCCCCTTAGCACGTATTTCAAGCAAAGAGCAGACTCTAGAATCATGCAATGCATAACTCTCCCTTTGTTTTTGTTTTTTAAAGACTTCTTATTCCAATAAACTAGGCTAGCCTGCATTGTAGTAGTGCTTGCTTTAAATGCTGGATTAATTATTATGTCGCCATAACAACTTTATGTCAAGAAAACTTTGCATGAATGGATTTGTTTCTTGAGGCACCGATGCTTTCATCTGGAGTTAGCGGCTTGAGAGCGTTACCACACACTGAAGTAAAAATATATAGTCCCAGCCAGCATTTGCTCCGCTCAGACGCTGGGTTTCTCCCCTTACTTAACACTTCGTTCCGGCCTCTCAGGACCATGCTATCAGAGACGCCACCATCCCCTAATGCTTTCAAGGGCTCTTCAGATTTAATGGAATAAACTCAATGAGGCTCGCTGCTAGCATTTTATCATTTTTCCCCCTAAAAACTACAAAGGTCCTCTATAATTATGTTAGCTAGTACCTAATAACTTCAAGTATCTATTATCAGATTTTTTTTTATTTTTATTTTTTTTGCTTTTGGCCCACATTATAAGTTTTTATTTAAACCTGTAAATAAAAAACCAAAACAACACGAACACAGAACTATGGAAGTGTCTGTTAAATCATAGCTGTATTTTTTTTTTTTTAAAAAGCCAGTTAAAATGCCCATTGTTTTGTTTGCTTTCTGACTTGGTCTTACTCCAGATACATTTGTAGCAGGAATTCCCCCTCCCTCAGAAATCCAGCCCTCTTTCTTTCAACGGATCTTTTTTTCTTTTTCTTCATTTATGTATTTCGTCTGCAATATTTACTTTTAGGTATGTCAGGTCAAGCATGCACGCAATGAAAAGCAAAATACGATCACGCTGAGAGGAGAGAGAGAGGCTGTGAGCAGCCACCGAGTGACAGTTTTAGATCTGTTACCCCTACTCCTGGGAAACAGGTGGTGAGGGACTCCCGCGTTCCTTGCACACTGGGTTCTGTTTACCAGGGAGAAAGTGATGACTACTTCTCATTCAGAGGCAGAGGCAGGGATATGTGGGACTGAGAAGGAAGCCAGGAGGCTAGTGATCTAGAGGGAAGGAAGAAAAACGGGTCTCCATTTAGAGCTGAGAGGCCAGCAGTATGGCTGCTAAGAAGCAGGGCGAGTGCACCAGATGAATGAGCCTGGGGGCTAAGCCTGAACCTCCAGGAAGATGGGTAGACTTACCCCAGCAGCTCAGAAGGACCAGCAGTGCCCTGCAGGCCTCCAGGAGGATCTGCTCTCAGTTCCAGCCTGGGGCAGTTCAGCCAGTTCTGTTTAGAGTCTTCGCCATGGTTCCCAAGCAGGAACTGAGGCTGGGCTTTTTCTCTGCAAACACGGCTGCCAGGGGTGGCAGGCCAGGGCGAATCACTCGGTCACCGCAAGTGCAGGTGGCATACTTCTGCTAGGAGCGTCCTTAAGGGAGGTGAGAGGAGCCTGAGATTCTAGACTAGCAATTTCTACCTCTCTGCTTTTTTTTGTTTCCTGTGAAATATGACGGGGCCAGTATTTTGTTGTATGCAACTTGAGCAAGAACTCAAGGCAGACATCAGTAGTCTCAGATTCAGTCTATGCATGCATTCATGCAGTAGAACTCCATTCATTCATTCATTCATTCATTCAGCCTGTAATCATTTAGTGTGTATATGCACATGCTCATGTGCGTATGTATGTATGTGTGTGTGTGTGTGTGTGTGTGTGTGTATTTGATTGTGGGTGAATGTGACTGGAGGCCAGAGGACAACTGTGGTTGGCATTCCTCTGGTGTTGCCAGGCTTTCTTTTCTAGACATTGTTTCTCTCTGGCCTGGAACTTCCCAAGTAGGTTAAGTTAGGTAGATAGCAGTCTCCAAGGATCTGCCTATCTCTGTCTCCTGTCCCGCACCCCAGGGCTGGAATTACAAGTGTATAACCATGTACTAACTAATTTTACATGAGCTTGACACAGCCGGAGTCACTTGGGAGGGGGGACTCTAGGTTGAGAAAACACTTCCCTAAGATTTGCCTGTAGTACATCTTCATTAGTGATTGATGGGTGGACCAGCTCACTGGCAGCAATGTGACCCTGGGCAGGTGGGTCTAGGTTCTCTCAGAAAGCAGGTTGAGCAAGCCATGAGATGCAAAGCAGTAAGGAACATCCCTCTAGGGTCCGTTTCACTTCCTGCCTCTAGGTTTCTGCCCTATTTGAGTTTCCCTCAGTGATGACCCATTACTTGGAAGTATAAGATAAAATACTGATCTCCACCTGATTGAGTTTGGTCATAGTGTTTCATCACAGTGATAGAAACCCTAAACCCTAAGTAAAAGCATGCTATCACAAGAGGCTGTTAAAATGCAGGCCCTTGAATTTGGAGGGCAAGCCCTTCCTTGACCGAGGTGTCTCCTTAGCTCAATTTATAGTTACCGAGTGCCTATTGTAGATCATGGCGGACTCCCTTGGGGAATAGGGTGAGAAAAAGAAACTCGTAACTTCCTACTCAGTCCAATGGAGAAGGCAGGCATCCCTCAGAAAAATCCCATGACTCAACACGTGTTGCAGATGGTGATGCATGACTGAAGAAAGACCTCTACGTAGCAAAAGCACTTGGCAGAAGGAGAAGACGCAATCTGAGAAGTCAGAAACGTTTCCTGGCAACTGAATAAAACAGAAAAATGTACCTGACAAATGAGAAAGCAACATTTTCAGGGAGGAAGAAAATGGCCTGTGGGAAGAAGGCTCCTATCTGAGAAAGATGGTGTGTATGCAACGTACAGAGGGAAAAAATTCCCATTGGTTAGAGTCAGAGGGGGAGAAAGGGTCGAAGTGAGGGTGGATCACTTAGCCACCTGTTATTTATTAAATAAAAGGAAACGAATGGGGCAACAGCATTGTTGTTATGTAACTTTTCTTGGGGAGAGATTTCCATTTACTCGAAATATGTTGTTGTCAGATTAAAGAAATGGATCCAAATCCAGGTTGGCCAACCAGTGAGTTATAAATGCCCATGGATAATGGGTGATATTCAGGAGCATTGGTAACACACAGGTACCCAAAGCACCAAAAAGTTCCATCCCAGCATGAATGATGACCTAAGAACGTTGACTCACGACAGTCCTAACCCCAGTCGATCTTCAACCTCCTGTCTATGCTAGTACACTCTCCCAATCCCCGGCCAGTTATGTGCAGTCGGGGCAGGACTGCCAGCAGCTAGTGTTGGGGGTGGTCCTGATGTTGTTTGAACTTTGATGTTAATTCTGTTTCCTTGAAAGGGGCTGGACTCTGGATGAGCAGTCGATCATGTGCTCAGGTGGTCTCACGTAAACCTTCTCCCCACTCACTGGTCAGTAAAGCGATTGGGCAGTAGAGGGGAAAGGTGGGACAGGAGGTCTTTGAGAGTGGGCACAGGGAGAGGGAGAATACAAGAAGGGAAGGAGAGAGGATGGAAGAGGAGGGGAATCAAAGATGGACTAGGACCATGTGGCCAGGAGTAACCACAAGTAACAAAGTGTCTCATGGCTGGGAAATAAGTTAATATGGTGCTGGATCTGACCAATCTAGCCTTATCACTTATAAATATAATCACTGGATTGTGTGGTTTTTATATGGAATTATTGGGGTTGCAACATATAGGAAGAAGCTTGTGGTGGCTAGAAAGCCAGGTGAACATCTGACAACTCTCTTGGCCATCCTCAGTCATTGGCAATGCTGAGGGTCCCTATCTTAGAAGAATCACATGTTACAATCACCAGGGAAGCTTTGCTTTCAAAATAGCAATGGCTGTACCATGCCCGGAGGGCACCCATGTGATGTTAATAAGGACTCCTGTTGAAGTAAACACAGACTGATCAAACTCCACCACCACTGGGCAAGAAATGTGGCACTATTGTGATGAGAACTGTACCACTGTTTTAATGTACAGTTCTTCTTCTTCTTCTTCCTCTCTAAGGGGGACCAGATGGATGGTCCTGCATCGTACTCTGAAGTTCCCAAAGAGCGGCCCCTGCTTAATTGATATGGACTGTGTTAAAGACTGCACATGCATTCTTTGATTTCAGATTTCAGATTATTGTCTATGAGGCCCAACGACACATATTTCAGGTCTCTCTCTTTATGATTCATGTTAAATTTATAAGTCCTGCCTCTGTGAGGTTATTATGAGCACATGGCTGGCTCTCTCCTCCGTCCACAGTGAGGGAAAGCGAGTGTGGTATGTTTGTGTAGGATTTCATCACTGATGTATGTGAGCTCAGCCTTCCTTCCACTCGCCTGTGCCAATCATGGGTGTGTACGTCTGTCTGAATCAGTGAAGTCAATCAAGGGCAGCTTTGGCATCCCAGAGAACATGGAAAAAACTTGTGGATAATTTTGGTTGTTACAAATGGAAGAAGAGATACTTGTAGCCTCTGGTCAGCCAGAATGAGAGAGTCTACACACTGTCCTACATTGTACATCAGCATCTAGAACAAAGAATCATCTGACTCAATAGTTATCAAGCAGAGGATACCTGATAAAGACAGAACCTCTACTAAACCATATCTCTGAGTAATCACAACATAGAACTCCCTCTGCTGTCTTGTTCTCAATGTGAACTTTTGCCAGGACCACTGAGACACATGTTACTGTAGTGTAACCTCACCAGTCCTGATTAATATGAGGTAAAACAAAGATTGTCCTCATTGCACAAGTCCAGAATCTAGAACCCAAAGATTACAAGTGAGTTCTATACGGTTAGGCAGAGCTGAGATTTTTAACTCAGATCTCCTGTACCCTAAACCCTATATAAATCACATGTAAATAATTCAGGGTCCTGTTTATAAACCTGGGAAAGAATTACCTTTCCCAAAAGCTTCTAAACCTTTCACCAGGGTCACCTATAACATTATTTTTATCCATCTAATCGTTGATCATTGGGAGGGTTCAGAAAGATGTTGAGAAACAGGTTTGGCTTATAAAGCAAGATTAAAATCTTGACCTTGTGAAATTTTTCCTTGTCTCCCATATTTTCTTATGCACACACATACTTTCCCCTGGTCCTCATTCTATCGATGACCTGGGGACACGACATTATCTTCAGCAAAACTACAATGATTAGACATTGTGCACTTAGCAGGCCTCATAGAGTTAGGCTTCAAATATCAGTTCCAACCAGGAGTACCTATGTACTGTGGTCCAAGTCACTTAACACTTCCATCAGTCATTTGTAAAATTAGATGGAGCTGTGACAACATTATTTCCATAGGGTTATCAGAGGAATTCTGATGACCTGAGATTGCAGTGGTTGTTAGACCACGAGGGTGCTACAAAGAATTACAAATCAAGCTTTTGGAGAGAGGGTGGGGTGAGGAAAGAATCATTGTGAGAAAAGAAGGAAAAATTACTTAGTGTCCTAAGTCTGTCATCAAAGTGCTGCGATGGTGTGGTAGCAGTCCGTGAGATAGGTAAGTAGGGGAATTCAGAGAAACCCACCCAAAGGAAATACTACTTAGGCTTCATCTTAGAGAAAGTTACCAAAGGCGGGGCCTGGTGAGAGCTTCCAGAAGAAATGTAACCTGGGCACAGTGCAAGGACATGTTTGGCTGATGTGGAGTAATTACTTTGGGGCAATGAGCTCAGATATTCGATAAGAAAAGAACAAAACAAAACACTAGTAAGCTCTTTGGAATGGTTAATGGAAACTTTTAACTGCAGCTTAGGCTTGTCCTGACAAACTGCTTCAGTACAGATCCTTAATAGTGAGAAAACAGTCCTGAGAACAGAAGCTGGGGAAATGATGGCAGGCAAGAAACAATCATCCTGAGTCTGCAGGTCTTACCTAAGAAGACCTCCCCTTGGAAAATTCAGTGTTGCTATGAGGCCTGAAAACCAGCGAGTCTAAGGCCAAAAGGTATGTGAAAACCACCAAAGGCGTCTGTGGGCTCCTGGAGTTTGGAGAGCACTATCCTGACAATGTTTGAACCCAACAAGTAGGAGGGCAGGGTTTCTAGTCTCTACTTATCCAAACAGTTCTTCAACATCTGGAGTTCTTGTTAGACTTGGGGGAAGTTACACCAGCACCCGTGACCCGACCCTCCCCTTCAACTGCCAAGTTCTGCCACTCCAGTCCAGTCAACCTGCTGGCTCCAGGGTCTCTTCAAGATGGGATCTGTGCTCTGTCAAGGTTTCCAAAGTGAGAGGAAACCAACCTCTCCCAAATGTCACCCAGCAACCCAGGCACTTGATCCTTGAGAGTGAAGACATGGAGAACGCTGATCCCTGAATTTACTCTTAGTTATTTGCTTTGGCAAAAGTCCAGATGAAGACTCAAAGCCAAAGATTCCCAAGACGAAGTTGCCGGGAGGAACAGCTAGAGAGGGAGTGGTACCTGAGCGCATCACTCCTCTCTCTTCAGTGGGTTCTTGGAACAATGTCCCCTATTTCTATCTCCTAGGTAGTCATCATTAATAATCACTGTTGAACTTAGTCCCAATTTCAGATATTCGCAAGTGTCCCCCTTTCTATTTTCTACGGGGGTCCCTATAAAACCTAAGGAGAGGAGTCGGCGGGGCAAGATAACCTTCAACACGAGATTTTTTTTTTTTTTTGAGGAAAACCAAGTGTTATTATTCCTAACCGAGAAAATGAGGACATTAATATGTAAAAATGCAAAAACTTGTCCAAGTCATCTGATTAAGTTATCATCATTCTGGGATGAGAAATAATAGAGATTTGAGATTCAAACCACCTATGTAAGTGATTAGAAGAAAACGAACCCAGAGAATCCATTGGTGTGAACATTATCTGGCAGTTACTCGGCCTATCCATGCCTCCTGTTTGGAGCCAAAGGGGATTCTAACGTCTCTGTTTTCATGAGTGAAGTGAATTGAGGTCCAGTGTTTATTCCTTTGGCACACACAACAGATTGGTTGCGGTCAGCTCATTCCATCGCTTGCACAAAACTAGTCTCTCTCACTGTTATGCTCATAACCACTGTGGGAAAGGCAGAGCTGGTATCCATTTATGGCTGCCATTTATAAAGAGGAAAGAGAGGGCTGGCAGTTGACAGGTCGGGCACTGAGGCTTGGGATCAGTGCCTGGTTGGGATTTCTGCTGTGTGACCCTGGGCAAGATAACAGAGACCATCCATAAAATGTGAGAAACCAGAAACTTCATTGTAGCATTTTACTGATAGCTAAATATGAAAATATAAAGTTGTAAGTGCCTAGACAGACGAAGCGGTGTCTCAGCTTTAGTACTGTTGACGTTTGCGCCCCAGCCTTCTTGATTGTAGAGGTGGTCACATTCACTGTAGGATATTTAGAGCATCCTTGATACCCCTTGAACCTGCTGTCACAACTCTTACCTTATCCTGGAGTTGTCACAACTCTTACCTTATCCTGAAGTTGTGACAATCAGATATATGTTCAACTTAGACATCATGGCAACACCATACTAAAATGACCCATTTCCATGATTCTCACGGGACCCAGAGAATCTCAGGAGGAGAAAACATTTCTGTTTTCATCTTCAGACCCTGGCCCTCATCTGTCTGAATGAAGCAGTCTAAGCTCATCTTTAGTGAGTGAATTTGAAATGTAGCTGTCTGGTACTGCACCCCCACCCCACCACCACCTCTTTTTCCTTTGGCTCACTAGGTGACTCAGAAGCCACTGTGGGAAGATTTATAGCACCTCTCCTGCTCTTTTGTCATCCTCCCCCCTCCCTGCAAACATTAATTGCCACTTAGTGAAACAGCAACCTTTGTTGCCAGGAGCCCTTAGAACTGTAAGGGCTCTGCCAAGGGCTACAAGGATAACGTGATTTCTTGTCTGTTATTTGTTTTTTGCTTGCCATGCAAATTACAAGCTTCTCCATTCATCTTAAGGACACTGGTACCTGGGAGTTCCTAGTCTGAACACCTCTAGCAAGTAGTCTGCACTCTTCTACCTGCCAGGGAATGCAATTCTTGTGTGTGCATGTGTGTTGGGAGGGCTTGTCTGTGATTAGCGTGTGCACATCTGTACAGCATATATGGAGGCTGGAGGAGACCACCGTGGTCTCCTGTTGCTCTCCACCCTAAGGCAGAATCTCTCGCTGAACCTGAAGTACCCACAAGTGGCTCCTGGTGACCTGCAACTTTACCTGCAGCATTTGGTGCCCTCTCCTGGTCGCCATGGGCACTCACAGATGTGGGCATGCATTCACGCGAACACACACACACACACACACACACACACACACACACACACTAACATATACCATGTATACATAAATAAATATAAATCTATTAAAAATCATTAAATACCAAACAAAAAAATAACCCTCAGTTCACATAAAAGTTGGAGGTGGCCACAGGAGTACCAGAAGCAACGTCTTACCAAGGATGGAAACATTTAAAACAAAAACAAACAAACAAAAAAGATGGTTCCTAAGATGTGAATGTAACTATAGGCAGGCCTTACTGCTCTGAGGTGAAGGGAAAAGGAAAACAGGTTTTGCCATCAGTGGCCACAGAGATCTGAGAGGTCAATGTATAAACTCCATTTCTTTGTTCTTCAAGTTCACCAAAAAGGACCAGCACAGAACCAAGTTGTCCTAAGTCCTCAGTGGATGCTGCCTCCTTGACTTTCCCCCTGCGACCTTGATCAAACTGAGTCCAGTGTCTGGACCTCAGCGCTCTAAGTGAGGCACTTAGACCCAAGGCATAGTTTGCTAATTGACCCATTGTGTATTGAAGCAATGAGAATATGGTGACCCTGGCACAAAGAACTCACCCATTTCCTCTAACAAAATTATGCCTCCTTTCCAACCATTTCCTGTACCTCTTTTGTGTCCTGATAAAGTCCCACATATCCTTGAAGACCTTATTCAGATATCACCTCCCTTTCTCCCCCGCCCTCTGTGTGTGTATGTGTGTGTGTGTGGTGCATGTGTGCATGTGCATGTGGTGTGTGTATATGTGTGCATGTGTGTATGCATGTGGTGTGTGTGACACACACACACACACACACACACACACACACACACATACACACACCACATGCACGCACGTCTGAATTGCCCCATTGATCCTCCAGAGTCAATCACCACATCTGAGCTCTGTTCATCCTTCCTCTTGTGCCTCTAGGTTTATTTTAGGCAGATGCCAGTGTGTCCACCCCCTCCCAGACCCAGAGCTCTTAGGAGCAGGAGCTGCTGATTTCATTTCCATACTGTCAGTCTGGGACACAGGGTTTGGAATATTGCAGATGCCTGATTATGCGAGTTGAATTGCATCAAATGCTCCTTTCAGCAGATCCTACCTCTGCTGGGGAAATCAAGAGGAAAAAAAAAACCCACTCTGATCTCGCAGAGGACCTTGCCCTCATCTGATCCTGGGAAGAGTCCCATGGCCCATCCTTCAGGCAGCTTTTAAACAGTCACTGTGCACATTCCTACCGATGCCTGCTATTTCTGGAAGTCAATCTTGCCCTGCTTTGTAGTCAACCGTTATCTTATTATGTCTACACAGAGCAGAGAGATCTCTCCCACTCTCTATCTCTACCTCAGAGCCCAATCTAAGCACTTCCCAAAGGCCAGACATCTTAGTGCCATAAGAGGGGGGAGTTAGAGTCCTTACCAACAATGGGTATGGAGCTTTCCCTGAAGAGTTCTGTCTTCTTCACTCATGAGGACCCAGCTAGGATATAAACCTCAGCTAGCTGCCGGAGGACAGGTTGGCTGAACTAAAGGTTTGGGGATTGGATGTGATAGATTATTTCTTTGAGGTGAGACAGACTGCATAGACCTAAGGGTTTGAGTAGAAATCTGAGTTTGAAGACTAAAAGCAACGTCTGACGGCTATTGTTGTCTGGTTGCCCTCTTGGATTTCCTGCCTTACTAGGTAGTTGCAAACATATTGGAATGGCTTTAGAATAGAGAATCAAGAGCTATCATCATAGACACAGATTACGACTAACACGACATAAGACAAATACATAGTCCACTAGATATGTGATATGCACCTCTCTCAGTTGGATTAGTGCACCTCAGTGCCACACCTCGGCATTACACACATGAGATACAATGGCTGGTCCACTACCTGAGGGGGCAGTGCTGTCTCCAGAACAACAGGGCTCCATAGATGATGACCTAAGGGACTCTTTCCAAGAGCTTGCTTTTTCACACTTGGCTGGGGTACACCTCATTTTCCAAGACTGCACAGATAAGAAGGAGGCAGATTCAGAAGGCACGCACAACAGGAACAACGTTGGGGCCTCGGGTCTGCCCCACTCCCATGTGCCACAGAATAGGGGCTGAGCACTGGAGGGAACAGTTTCTTCGATCACATTATCAGCCCCTAAGGGACTTTGTACCTCTAATTTGTCCCATGCTCTCTGAGTTTCTTGTCACCTTTTGTTGCTAGAACTTCATCTCTTTTTGGTACCTTGCCACAGCCCCCAAATCCACCTCCCTCTTCTGCTCTTGATCTCCACATGCCCAAGAGAGGTGTATAAGTCAACCTCCACTTTAACTCTCCTTCTATGATGCTGTCCACAGGTTACACCCCAAATATCTCAGCATAATGGGATTCCTCACGGCTTTCCCTGCCTTCTCACCGCATGCGGTTTGTAATCAGAGCTACCCACACCCTCTCAGATGGACAGAGGAGCCCCATTAAGCTCAACTCTGTCTCCTTCTCCTTGGATTTTGCCTGGAGAATTTTCTCTCTTCTCATAAGGCTCAACTTCTGGCTTCCCCAGGAGGAGAGCAATGACTTTCAGACAAATGTGCAAGGAGTTTAATCTTTTGCATTTGTAGATCCCATCACCATATGGCCCAGCACAGAATCCACACTTAACCACCCTAGAAGAGGCCTGGACAATTATAAATCTGACTGGCAGAATGAGAGATTGGGAAGGATGGCAGACATGGGCTCTCAACTACTATTCACTGTCCCCAACATAAACGATTTACTATCTGTTCACTCAGGATTTAAAAACTTTGTTCAACAAGACATCTGTGAAGGAATAAAGCCAGAAAATTAAGCCCTTAAGTAACTCGCAAGCCTATCCATCACTCCCTCCCATGTTCCTTAAGTGAAAGTCTCAGTTGTGTCCTGTTTGAGTAACAAGCCTCAGCGTTTACATCAGAACCATTTTCTCGCCACTTAATCCACTACTCATAAAGACTCCTGGGGTGGAAAATTGGTACACAGAAAAATAGCATGTCACTTTTGAGTTGTGACAAGGTAAGAGTATCCAGCCATTATTGTACCCGTTCCAAACCTGCTGGGCAAATTGCAAAATGGTTAGGAGCAGCTTGGCAGGTGTGGACACGTGGGCGAACAGCAGCCCTTGTTCCTCTTAATCTCGTGGGCAATGGACTAAGTGCTTTTTAAAACAGACGTAGCCAGAAATATGTTTTGTCCTATCTCCCCACCCACCCACCAGCCAATATCCCAATATCTCTCCCTTTACCTTCCAACCCTTCCTCTCTCTCTCCCTCTCCCCCTATCTCTATCTCTTTCTCTCCTCTTTCTCTCCCCCTTGCTCTCCCTCTCTCTGTCTCTCTTTCCCTCTCTTCCCCCTCTCTGTATCTGTCTGTCTCTCTCCCTCTCCCCCTCTCTCTGTCTCTTTCCCTCTCTCTCCCTCCCCCTCTTCCTGTCTGTGTCTCTCTCCCTCTGTCTGTGTCTGTCTCTCCCTCTCCCTCTTTCTCTCTGTCTGTCTGTCTCTCTCTTACACACACACACACACACACACACACACACACACACTTCCCCTAGGGATTTTCTATGGGAAGCAAACTAAGATAATGAATTTTCAATGAGGCACTAATTGTGATTTCAAAACTACCAGGCTCCTTTATACAGTTAAAGGTGAAGATTTTCATTCATTTACTCAATAAATATTTAGAAAGCTTTCATTTTGAGCCAGGTACAGTTTTTTAGACTCTGGGCATGCCTCACTTAATAAATCAAGGTGTTTTATTATATTTATACAAATAAATGCTGCTGTGGAACCTGCATTGTAGAATCGCCACACATGAACGGAGTCCTGAGTAGACTGCAGGTCAGGAGTGAAGTCTGGGAAGGAGAATAAAGCTGTGTGAGAGGCAGTGATGTTATTGGTGTGTGTGTGTGTGTGTGTGTCTGTGTGTGTCTGTGTGTCTGTGTGTGTGTGTGTGTGTGCGTGTACATGCACATACATGGGACTACTTTCTATGGTAGTTGGAGGTCATCACTCTGATGAAACCTGGAATATACTCCTATACATCTATAGTCTGAGTGGTTTAAAGCAGGGGCAAAATAGAAGTTGAAGGCAGAGCGTAGCAGGAAGGTGGCAGTTAGCCTCACATAACTGGGGAGTCACAGGTACACGTGAAAGAACTGTTGTCTCAAGAACAGAACGGAAGTGAGCAGCTTTTAACTACAGAGGGTGTTTGAGGTCAGATTGGGGCCCATGAGATCCAGTCACAAACAACTGTATAACAGCCATCTGTTTTCCTTAAACTTTAACAGAGATCAGTGAACCAGAGGGTTGAAAGTGGTGATAATGATCTTCGTCAAATAGCAACACTTCATATTAATATAAGCAGGTAAATGTTGCAGATAGCCCGGTATTTAGCGTCTGTATCGTTTCTTTCGTGGAATCTTTGGAGTGCTTGAAAGAGGCAGTTTCCACGAGTCTGTAATAGTGCCAGCCATTGCCGGAGGCCTACGGGCTACGTCTGCAGATCGCAGAGCAGCGTTTAACCCTTGCTGATATTTGGACGTGCTTAAAATTCACTGGTGTTAATTTTATCATGAACATTTAGGCCCACCTTCAAGTTTCCATTTTAATTATCTCCCTAAAGAGCTTATTTCAAAATAAAGTCACAGAGGCATAGAACTTCCCAAACCATTCTGGCAGGACATGATTTAACTCCCAGCAGGAGCTAATAGTAAAAAGAAAAATATGTCAGCCATAACATAGAAGTAGATCACTAATAAGAGCCATATGACACACATTAGAAAACTAAAGACTACATATTCTGTAATAAATATGAACCACGCCTGTGGAAGTATCTTGTAAAGTGGGGAGGGAAGGTGACCAAAACCCAGAAGGAGGGTCACAGCACCCCTCCATGGATAGCACTCATCATACATGACAAGGCCAGAGTTTTGTGCATTCTTTCCTACATGACTAGCTTTATTCTTGGGGTCTTTTTTTTAAAAATAATTCCCCAGTTTTTCATAAGTAATTGTAAAAGCCATGTCACACCCAAATCATTCCTTATAGACATCAATGACACGGGGCAACTAACATGAGAAAAATTAGCATTCTACCCAAAGGGTCTTCCACTTTTTCACTTTATAGATAGACATGGCACAGAAGCCGGGGTGTTCAAGCTCAACATGGCGGGCCCCCGAGGCTCAAATGTCAAGGGGCTGTGATTTTATGCTGCAAGCTAATTACGAGAAACAAGGAAATGAACTGTCTTCACATCACAGGATAAGACAGGGCCTGGTGTGATCACACCTGTGCGAGGCAGAAACCTAAGACGAACTCCCGCCTCCTCCCACCACCCAAGACTTCCACCAGGACTCCTGAGCAGGCCTCCATATCATGTCCAAGATGATGTTTTGTCACCTAGCAAAAAAAGACCCTGACAGATGTGACTGAACTGATTGGGGTCTGAGTTAATCAAAAGGGATGTTAATCAGGTGCGCCTAACGCAATCACCGAGGCACTTGAAGACTGCTACACCTCAGTCTAGAGACAGAGAGGCTCACAGTGTGAGATGAGTCCAATCACACTGCAGACTTTCACGGTGGAAATTGGAAGAGTGTAGCCTCCAAGACTTCCCTCATCCCACCCACCAACCCTCAGACAGAAAAGCAACAAGGTTTCGTTCCTACAGCCACGAGGACCGCCGTTCTACCATGCCCCAGCAGACCTTCCAGGTAAGATACCACCTGACCAAAACCTTGGCTTTGGCTCTGGGAGACCTACACAGAGAACACAGGCGAGCCAAGCCAACGCTGACCTACAGGACCCATACTCATAAATGGGTGCTGCGAAATGTGTGGCAGTCTGTCTCAGCTTGAAAAACATCCATGCCTTCTCATGCCTAGTTCCTATACTATGAGGCAGAAGAGCGAAAGGAGAGAAGGGGAGGGGAAATCTCTTAATGGACCATTTCTAATTTGCATGGACCTTTGCTCCCAGCAAGACTGAGAGCACTCGAGCAGAAAGGATGCCCTAGGCTGGAGAGATGGCTCGGATCTGTAAAGGGCTAGTTGTGTAAGCATAAGGATATGGGTTCAGTTCCCTAGCAGGCAGATAAAAGGCAGGCACAAAGGCAGACATCTGTAATCCCAGACTGGGAAAACAGAGATAGACAGGTCTCAAGTGTCACTGGCTGACCCATCTAGCTGAGTCAGCACGATCCAGATTCCACGAGAGAGCCCATTTCAAAACTAAAGGCGGAGAGAGAGAGAGAAAGCACCTGGCACCACCCTCTGCCCTCTACCGGGCACATGGACACACATGCAAGCACACTCGCCCATCCACATACATATCCACATTCGTATGCACACATGTACACATATGCATAATAAGAGCACGTCTGTGAATGTATTATTCTCCTAAGCATATATGTTAGGGTGATGTTTTCACATGTCTCCTGTAATACATCATGCTGCAAACTTGATAGGTAAATCCTATTAGGAAATTTTATCAGATAAGGGTGGTTTCTGTATCTGAGAGAGGTAACTTTTGTTTTTGAAATTGACTGAGGAGAGAAGCAACTGAACATCCCTGGCCTCCGTGGCTTCACACGAATGGCTGTATTTACATCTGAGTTCTATTGATTTGACTGGTTGATTGATATACCTTTCCCTGAGGTTCTGTCTGCATTCACCATCCTTTAAAAGTGAACAACAACGGGTTTCTTCTGAACATTCACCACATATCCTCTGGTTAATTTGTGATAGGCTCAGCCTCAGCATCCCCCTGTAGTTCAAAGAATTCGAATCTGGATGCTATCAACATGGGGAGAAATGAAGTTGCTCCTTCTGTAAGGAAGTCAAGGCTTTGAACACAGTGCTCAATTTCCTTCAGGGAAAAAACATCTCTTCGTAAGTGGAAATATTTTCTTTTCTCACAAAGCACCGCTGCTGCTCTAGATTCTTTTTTTTTTTTTTAAAAAAGAGAGAGAAAGAAAGTGGGTTCAACAATCTGTTTTCATTCCTGTGTCAAATGTTGGGGGAGAAAAGAAATGTTGACTGTGATGGGTAATTTGTAATTTGTACTGGTTTGGTAAGATGTGAGTGGTGTGTGTATGTGTGCTTCTCTTGCTAATAAGAGAAGTGAGGTATCTGGAAATTAAATTTTAATGAAATAAGTAAACTTCATTTAAAATATATACTGTGGCTTATGTTGTATAATCTCTTCTCTAATATATATCAATTGCATGATTTCATTTATTGACTTTTCTGTTATGTCTATGATTTCATGGTGGTTTGTGTGTGTAATGTATACGTGCATAAGTGTTTGGGCATAGTAGATAAGTGTGCATATCTGTGTGCATATATGCATGAGAGGATGAGTACATGTGTGTGCACATGCATGTGGAATCTGGAAGTCAATGCTAGGTCTCCTCCATTATTGATCCCCTTCCTGTCTTTTGAGGCAGGGTCTCTTCTTGATCCCAGTGCTCACTGGTGGCCTAAACTGACTGGCTGTGAGCTCCAGAACTCTTTCTTCCTCCCCCAGAGCTAGGGGTGGCAGACATGTACCAATGTGCTGGACCTTTCTGTGGGTTCTGAGGACCTGAATTCCTCATGCCTGCCTGGAGGGCAGACATTTCCCCTGACCCAGTTTCATTGTGTTTTGTGATTCTGATCAGTATTTTTATTTTTATTTTATCAAAAAATTGCTTTAGTTGAGCGATTCAAAATCCTTTTTTGAGTCTGCACAAGACTTTAATTCTGCTTCTCTTTTGGATGTACTCTTACCCAGAACTCGGAGCACTTTATTTACTTCTGTGAGCCTTTTATTTTGAAAGGGTTGCTGGGTTTTGTGCTCTGGCTCAGCTGTCCTGAGAGAGACAAGGATGGATAATGTGCTATCTCTGCCCTGCAGAGGCTCAGTTTATAAGCCCAGGTCTCAAGTATGTCTCAGGGATGAAAACTCAGAATTCCTTTCACTATGTACAAATACCACAAAATTCTGACATAGTACTTTCAAACTAACACAAATGCTTAATAATTTTATGCTAAATCAGACTTGATTTTCCATGAGAACCCAGTGCTGACAAATGCTTGTGTGTACCATTAAAGATTTATTAACAAGAATAAAAACAGCAGCATTGAAACCCAAGCACAGGGACTGGTCTGCACCTTTATTTATGGCTTGGCAAATGGCCATTGATATTTTGCCTTATGGTGGCTTGGGGGTCACTCACAGAATGCCTTTCAAAATTGGTCTTCTGATGTTGTTTCTTGGTCTTTCAGGGGGCCTTTTCTCCTCCAATGCAATCAAATCCCTCTATTGTGTACAAGGAGGGAGATAAATACCATCTTCACTTGCTCTTCAGCTTCCACATCCCAGCCTCTCCATGAACAATGCCCTGTGCTCTTCCAAGCTGCAACCACTGACCATCTCATCTCCACCCACCTTTCCCACAATGACAAGCTGATCCTCTAAATCCCGGGGAATCTAGAAGTCCCTATCAACAGGAGAAAGAAGTGTCATTTGTGAGCTAACACATCCCCAGTCAACTCTACTTTCAAAGGAGGAAAACAGGTGCTCAGCTAAGTGGTATAAACTGATTTAACTGATAAAGAGCAAAGCCACAGTGGGAGCTACCACAGTTTCAGACTTTCCTTAATTATCTCCCCTAACCCCTGCCGACTCTTCATGGTCTCTATGTTCGCAGGGATACACAAAGCTGTGTCTCCTTCCCAGTGTGGTTCCTTATACTTGGCAATTGCTCATAATACAGCTGTTGAATTGGACTGAGTTTATGTGAGGGGGAAAAGATGATATACCACCTTGGTTTTATCATCAAAGCTTAAAGTGATTGATATTTATTTATATTGCTGATTAGGTAGAAGAAAAAAAACGAATTAATTATCAGCAGTGTTAATTAAAATAACACATTACTACTATCAGAATAAAACGAAGTTTGTGCCCTTATCAGTAATCACACTTTTAAATTTCTCTACCTGGAAAAAAAATGAGTGAATCAGTATGTCTGAGTATATTTACCACAGTACCATGTGAGGTAGGGAAAACTTATGAAAATATGTTTCACTAATAGGGACACTGATGTGTATATTTGGTGATTTGAGCAAGAATGCTCTCCATAGGCTCAGATGTTTGAATGCAGTCATGAGGGAGTAGAATTATTTGAAAGGATTAGAAGGATTGGGAGGAGTGGCCCTGTTAGAGGAAGCTTGTCCCTGGGGATCGGTGACATGGAGGTTGCACAATCCCATGCCAGCCCAGTCTTTCTCTTTCTGTCTGCAGATCAGGACATAGCTCTCAGCCTCTGACGCAGTGTCATAAGTGCTGCTATGCTCTTGCCACACCCCTGCCATGATGACAATGGAGTGATCCAAAATTGTAAGCAAGGCCCCAATTAAACCCTTTCTTTTATAAAAGTTACCTTGGTCACAATGTCTCTTCACAGCAATTGGACTGTGTCTAAGACATCACATTTTGACGCCCTATATGATGGAGCGCCATGCAGACACTGAGAAGGCAGGTCTGTATGCAGAAAGACAGAAAAATATTCACAGTATATCCATCAGTTTCAAAATAAAAAAGGAAAGTTTCAGCAAAGTGTTTAGAGTATTGTCCTACTTTTCCTAGAACATGAAAAATCCCTCTGAAAAATTCTCTTTTTCTAGGGGTTAGAGAGACATTCAGTGGTTAAGTGAATTTACTTGAAATGCAGGTTCTATTCCCAGGACATGCATGGAGACTGGACAATTTATAACTCCAGCTACAGGGGATCCAATGTCCTGTTCTGAGGCACTGTGCATGTGCTACAGGTAAAACACCACACACACACACACACACACACACACACACACACACACAAAACCAATTCTTTAAAAACAAGAGAGAACTATTTTATATTAAAAGCAAGAAAGAACATTTTGTCTATGGCTGACCAGCCTCAATGTGTCCAATCTCATCTGACCTTGGAAGCTAAGTAGGATCAGACCTGGTTGGCACTTGGGAGACAACCATTACTGTTAGGCAATATCTGCTGAAGGTGGATGGGGCTGATGGTCTCCCTGGTTACATGTCAGCCAGGGGGAAGAAAGATGAAGGGAGTCACTCTTTAGGGGTGGTTAGGGAAAGTAAGAAGTGGGTAGAGACATACCACAGAGAGGCTGCCACCAGTGGGATCATAAGCAGGTCATGAATCTACCAATGGCTACACAGGCATACATACAGGCAAAACACCCATATACATAAAATAAAAATAAGTAAATCTTTTTATAAGCAGGGCTGCATTTACCAGTTTCCTAGATTGGTACTTCTCCTATTTCAAAGTGGCTGAAAATGATGGATGTGGACTTAGACACCATTAAGGGAATGTCTGTATTCAGGAAAGGCAAGGTCAGGATCGCTTAGGTACAGGTGCCTATCAGAGTTATTTTAGCAACATCAGTTGTGCTTGTAGCTAATGACTTGGGTTGCCCCAGATAACTAGCTACACATCCACAATCCTCTCCCCTCTCCACCCATGCAAGAGAGGGGCCTTATAAAACAGTACCATCCTAGGTCAAAATTTTTTGCAAATGCTGATACCCTCTCATGCAGTCAGTCAGTTCAGCTGAAGGCATCAGAATAGCCACAGGAAACATGCACACTAATGTGTGTCGTGTTCTGATAAACCTTTTGTGTGTAAACAGGAAGCTGGCTATGCCTACTTTGCAGGTGTGTTTTACTTGTACAGCCTCCTCCTGAGCACTGCTGTAACAGGCTCTCACAGCCCAACATAGCTTCCATGTAGGTGCCGGGGATTTGAACTCAGGTCCTCATGTTTATCCAGCAAGCTCCTTACTCTAGAGCCAGATCTCCAGAACCCAAGGTCAGGTCTTAGTGTGTATATTCATCTCTACCTCCGTGTCTGCTCTCTAGCACTAGAAGACGGAGTAATAGAGGGCCAACCACAGGACGACAGCCATTTAATAATATCTGCTCCCATTCTATGTGACTTTTGTTTAATGAACGTGATCACTTCATGTATTCACTTTCAAAAGACCATTCTGAGGCATAAAATACAATGTTACTGCTATTCCATAACCAACAGAGAATAAAACTGAGACTCCAGCAGATTTGTTTCCCAATTAGCTTGTTTTGTTTTAGCCTAAAACGTGTAATGACTGTCCAGTATATGTCTGCCTCTTCACCTCTGCTATAAAAACAAAATATGCCCCGCTCTCTCTTTTGTTCCTTTAACTTTTCAATGTCAATGCCAATGTTTTCCCTGTAAGTCTCCACAGGATTTGTTGTCAGAACTTGAAGGAAGTCCACTACGTTTTCTCACAAATCCCTGTCACAGGGAACATGGGGTACTAAGCCTTCTGAATTTATTGTGCAAAAGCATTCAGAAGAAGAGTGCATTTAGGTCCCTGACAGAGAAGGAGTTGAAGATGGGGAGAGGGATGATGGATTGATGCAGTGTTTGGAACAGGAGCCTAGTCATTTCCAGATTACCACCGTACCTGAAACACTGATTCTACGTTTGCAGATGTGTCTCCTGAAATTCATTAACTCATCCATTCATTCGTTCATTCGTTCCTCAAAATGGATTGTTTGTCCTCTGCCAAGTATCACGCTCTTAGAAAGCATATTGGCTTAATAATAATTTTGAGAAAAATCAGAACAGCTAAGTGGCTGGTGGGTATCCCTGTGGAGCCTATCAAGGTCCTATTCAGCTGAACTTGCACAGCAGAGGTGAGCCTGTCCAGAAGTGCCGCAGACAGCTCTGGAAGGTTAGAAAAATTCAAGAGCCAGTGTGTCACTCCAGGCTGCAAGGGAAGCTATGGAAGGATCTTCTTTCTTGTGACTACAGTTTCTCTCTCTCTTTTATTTTATTCGATATATTCTTTATTTACATTTCAAATGATTTCCCCTTTCCAGGATCCCCCCTCCCCAAAAGTCCCATAAGCCCTCTTCCCTCCTCCTGTTCCCCAATCCACCCCTTCCCACTTCCCTGTCCTGGTATTCCCCTACACTGCTGCACTGAGCCTTTCTAGGACCAGGGGCCTCTCCTTCCTTCTTCTTGGGCATCATTTGATATGTGAATTGTTTCCTGGGTATTCCAAGCTTCTGGGCTAATATCTGCTTATCAGTGAGTACATGCCACGTGTGTTCTTTTGTGATTGGGTCACCTCACTCAGGATGGCATTCTCCAGTTCCACCCACTTGCCTAAGAATTCCATGAATTGATTGTTTTTAATAGCTGAGTAGTATTCCATAGTGTAAATATACCACATTTTCTGTATCCATTCCTCCGTTGAGGGACATTTAGGTTCTTTCCAGCTTCTGGAAAAGGGCTATTATGAACATAGTTTCTCTCACATCACCTGGAACCATCTTTCTTTAGCAAAAGCACTGAGGGAACCACCTGGGGAGAGATCAGCACCTCACACCTGAGAAATGTCTGGATGCGAGATGAGATTCTGCACCAGCAATCAGAAATCTGAGTCTGGCACGTAAGTAGGGATTGTGGGAGACAAGTCAGCACTTGCAGGGAATGGGTCAATGACCAAGGGAATCATGGGAACGCCTGAGTACCAAGAAGGTTTTATATAGACCATGGGTGCTCCGTAAGGACCACAAAGCAAAGGCAGAGGCTGAAGCGTGTGTGCTAGGTGACTGACTTTCTATCTTCTTTCCAGAATTTCTAGATGCCTGCTGTGTGTCAGACATTGTCTCATGGTTGTTAAAATATGCCTTGTTATTAGGTAACATATATACATATACATATACATATACATATACATATACATATACATATACATGTCTCTGTGTGACTACGTCTCTCTCTCTCTTTCTGTGTGTGTGTGTGTGTGTGTGTGTGTGTGTGTGTGTGTGCATGTGTGTGTGTGTGTGTGTGTAGGGTGTATAAGTTTGTGTAGTATGGTGTAGGTGCACATGTCTAGAAGCCAGCCGTTAATATCAGGTATCTTCTACCTTTCTATCACTTACTCTGTACCCCAAGCACTGGGGTTACAGGCTCACAGCACCATACCTCAGTGAGTGCTGGGACTCAGAACTCAGGTCTTCATGCTTCAACAGCAGGCACTTCACCACTCTTGAAACTGTGTTTCATTTGGTGATTGCAGGGCTACCGTGAGATCTGTGTGAGTCTCAGAAGCTCGTAATCTGATTTTGAGAAGAGCCAGAGAGTAGATCTGTCCTGAACTTGAAGGACAGATGACCAGGGAACTAGAATTCTTAGCATTCTGGAAACTCAGAGTAGTGAGTCCAATAGGATAGGTTAAAATTTAGTGTCTTGATAGATACTAGATGCTAGTCTGAGAGAATTCCCTTTGGAGGTTTAAATGCAGGTAGGGATGAATAACCTGCCTGTTCTCATACGATTTTCTTACAACTACATTAATGTCATGGTTTGATTTTGAAATGTCCACAAAGGCTATGTTTTAATTATTTCTCCCTTAGCTTAGAGGGCATGGAACCTTTAGGAGGTGGGGTTTCGCAGCTGGAAGTAAGTCATTAAGGAATGCTCTTGAAAGTGGCACCTACCCTCTGGGTCCAACACCCTTTCTGTTTTCTGGTCACCCAAGATGAAAGTAGCATCTGCTTTACCTTCCCACTTTCATGGGTTGACCCAATCCATTACGCCTTACCTGCACACTAAACCAAAATTCTCTAAACCACGAGCTGAGATAAAACATTGCTCCCTCAAGTTGCTCCTGTCAGAAATTTTGGCTATAGCCATGCAGAAGTAACTAATCCAATGTGCTTATATGAATGGATGTCAACTGATAAAAAAGAAAGGAGTTTGAACTCAATGTCCTTAGACTGGTGCCATGACAGAGAGTGGAAAGCAAGGAGAGATTCCACAGCCTGGAGCCTGTATACTCCAAGAAAGGGCTCATCAAGGACCTAACCCAAGCCTACTGTCTACCTTCATTCACGGGAAGGCACTCATGCTCTGTCTCGAGTGTCTACAAAGTATCAAGAAAAGTAAGAAATTTTAATTTTAAAAAGTATACCAAAGACATATGGTGGTGAGTTTTCACCAGCAAGAGACACCAGCAAGAGACACCAGAAGGTTAACCATAGTCAATGGAAAACGTGGGAATAAGATGAGTAGAGTATGCAGCTGTTGGATGTTGTCATGGCAACCAGAGACTGGTACATGGAGTTGGAGATGGGGAAACAGAATTTCCTTCCTTCTTTCTTTTCCCCCCTTTAGATTTGACACTTAGAATGAATGCCAAGCAAGCAACTGTGCAAGTGAAGACAGACCCTACTTGTACACTGCAGGTAGGAAAATGCATGAAAAATTAGAATGTGATGCTGCTACCAACCATTTTCAGCGCAGGCAAAGTATACTGTTTCGATGGCTCCTTTTATTTTTCTTGACCTTCCCTTGATTTTCTGAGACTTCTTTTCCCCACAGAGAGTCTTCAGAGCAACAACAATAAAGTAGAAATATATTTTTGTTCCCCTGGGAATCAGGAGTCTCTCTGTTGATCCAGAATAATTCAGTTCTTTTAAACATGTCTTAGACCCCGAGTTCTGATGGTATTAGAGGCCAGCCTGCCATAGATGGAGGGCTTTTAGACATAGGACAGAAGATCTTGGCTTCAGTGATGTCTTGACATTATTACCTACATCTGTGTTCTTGGCTTCTTTTCTCCCTGTTTGTCATTCATGCAATAAATACCTGTTGAATTCTAGGATGCCTGGGGTATTATTGGTGTTTCATGGTTGCTGGTAGCACATACCTAAGATCTCAGCACTTGAGAAGGAGAGGGATGAGGAACATGAGTTTGAGGTTAGCTTGAGCTACATAGCAAAACCCTGTCTAAAAAATAAACAAAAATATTTTACAGACATATCATAATCATCATTGGTTTGGCAGGTTGAACGGTGACTTCTAGGAGTCAAGTCCACACCCTAATCCTCTGAGTCCATGACTCTGACAGTATCTGAAAAATACATATTTGAAAATGAATGGAAGTTACATATCTGGAATAAGATTATCCTAAGATATTCTAACACGTTTTAAGTCCCGGATTCATATCCTCATGAGACATAAAAAGAGTAGGGGGAGATGAAGACAGAGATTTGAGTAATGTAGCCATAACCCAAAGAATACCTGATGATACCAGAAGCTGGAAGAGGCAAGGAAGGACACGTCTCCAGAGTCTTTGTATGTTAGGGTTGACACCTTGAGTTTCAACTTTCAGCTTCTGAAACTATGAGAAAATGCATTCCAGTTGTTTTCAGCCCTCAACTTTTTATGGGAGCTTTAAAAAATCGAATTCATTTGGGCTTGGGCCAACCATCTGGCAGCGTACTTCTTGTTTTGTGGGACAGCCACTGGTGGGCCCTTTTCAAGGCTTTTACAGGGCAGCAGTAACATTAACATTGGGTTGCACTTAGAGGTCCTGGCAGGGAGTATAATCCAAGATGGCTCCTTCTGCTCTGGTTTACATGCTGTCTGTGCATGACAATGTTGTAGAGGGGACAGCTGTCCTACAAGGAGGAAACACTTGTATATAAACCTTGGTGAACACCCAGCCAAGTCACCTCTCTCTCTCTCTCTCTCTCTCTGGAGACTTTGAGTGTGGTAGATGCATAACAGAAAGACACTTTTCTTTTTAAAGGAAGCAAAAAAAAATATGACAAAGTGGAGAATTGACAAAAGAAGGGGAACATAAGTTTAAGAATTATGACCCATAGGATCACAGGGCACATTCATGACATGGATAAATATCAGGTCCTGGGCTGAGATGCTGGCCAAGCATCCTAGGCTAATCAGTGATTTCCATCAATAGAGAGGTCCAGTGTAAAACTAAGGCAAGGTAGTCCACAAGACTGTTCATGTGGAATGACACCTGAAATTGGCCTTTGGCCTTCACACACACACACACACACACACACACACACACACACACAATCAATCTTCTCTTAACTTCCTCTAGATAAATACTTACAATTTCTAAGTTCACATTTTCAACGCACTTTTTGCTACTGTCCTTCACCTGTCTTGAGAGGACAAGGCAGAGAATGATGAAGGACACTAAGCTCCTCCTCCTCCTCTGGCCTTGGAATATGTACACATGGGTATGCTTACATACGTATGTACCATACACAAAGTATGTATGCAAGTGTGAAAGTATGTATGTATCCACCACAGACATTAAAGAAGCAGGAGAGGAACAGGAGGAGTGAGTCTAGATCACTCGACCCAGAGAAGAATGAAGGAAAGAGGCCAGAAGAGAGTGTCGTTCCCACAGAAGCTTTAGCTGATGTAGAAGGAAAGCTCCAGCACTCCCTCAGACCCTTAGGATCATCCCAGGAAGCAAGGGGGGGAGATTCATCTCCTCTAACCATTCTCCGGACCCTCCACCTCTGTACAAGAGCAGGAACTTGGAGGAAGCATCTCTCTTGTACTGGAGGGCAAGACTTTGAAGAACTCGGCAATGAGCCTCCCCATAGCTAACAGCTTGAACATGCAGATCAATGTGTGCTGTTGGGAAGACAAGGCAAGCACATCAGCCTAAAGATCTGAGCACAAAGCCCAGTATGTGCCCAAGCTTAGCAATTTGCCGTGGCGTTCCACAGTGATCTCAGACAGGCTGCGTTTCTCTCTCCACACAGGTGTAGCTCATTCTTCTGAGCAGCTGAATACTACTATTTCTGGATACAGCATCTTGAATGGTGTGGATTAGTCATACCGTATTTAATAATCTCCTTTCTGTTCATTTAGGTTGTCTCTGGTCTCTAAGAGTTAGAAGAACCGTGACCGTGAAAGTGGGCTGGAGAGATGGCACAGCGGTGAAGAGTTCTTGCTGTGCACCCATGGGGACTGGGCCTCAATTCCCAGCATCACCTAAGAGGCCAGGCATCCAGCAGATAGATATCTGTGACTCAAGCTCAGAGAGACCTTATACCCCTCTTTGGGCTCTGTAAGTGCATTTGCATACACATGTGTGTATACTCTCACACATGCATATGTGATAATTTACTAAATGTGCAGATAATTTTTTTAAAAATAGTGTAAAATTCTTTGTTGCTGTCTACAGTCATATCATCCTGAATGTACCTGATCTCGCTTGAAATCTTCCTTATGTATGTTTTTATGCACTCTGTACACCTAGAATGTCTGTGCATCCTCAGAGCAGAAGTATTTAATAAAGAATACACGTATTTAAAATTGTGGCAGGTCTCGCTCATGTGTCTTTGAAAGGACTGTATAGTTCTACCTTGGACCTTAGCATCAGGTGATGGTGGCATCCTTCTTCTACCCCACTCCCAGAGAAATAAAACATCTTTCAAAGGGGGAGAGGGTGCTGGGAATCTTGCTCAGCAGGTCAAAGCCCTTACTGCTCGTATAGAGGATCTAGGTTTAGTTCTCAGAGCCACATGGCAACTAGCAACAGACTATGACTTTAGTTCTTAGGGATCTGAGTCCTTCTTCTGGTTTCCATGGCTATTAGGCATATACATGATATACATACATGAATGCACATAACATACCCATACACATAATAATAATTTTTTAAGAAGAATATTCTTTGTACTTTTGCTAGCCCGATAAGGTAAGGAATGTATTTATTTTATTTTGCATTTTAATCAGTCTCTGCCAAACTTGGCCCTTGGAAAATTATCTCTTAGACATGTGGGGCATTTACTCTTGTGAGTTACCAATTTTCCCCTTTCTTCTGGCTTACATTATGTGCACACACACACACACACACACACACACACACACACTTATATATATTGAGTATGTTCTGATGCTCTCCAAGCCTTGCCAGGGTGTCTCATCTTCCAGGGGTTAAGTTTGCATAAGCTGAGAGTACCCGGATCCAGACTTTTGTTCAAGTAGGAGGTGTAAACAGGAGTTACCACTTACCTGCTGTGTTCTGGCACACAGCCCACTCTATCTTCAGCACTGTGTGTCTCTTTACTGACTTGGACTCTCCATCTGTCTAGAGGAGTCATCTTCTTGTGTCTTTCCCGTTTTTCTTTTAGTCGGGTCCTGTCCTGATTATTAAATATCCTAGACAATGTCTGGTCTGCAATTTCATTCTTACAGTACCTGTCACATTGGTCCCCCCTCCCCTCTGTCTTCATGCCCCATCCTATTCTGGCATCTCTTGTCACAGTGACTGGCTTGGGAGGCTGAGTAGGGCAGGGTCACTCTCTGGCAGCTGGCATGTAGTTATTTCTCTGCCAGGTGTCACCCCTGGCACTGTCCTCTAGCTTGAGTGATGCTAGCTTTGGCTTTGCTTACTGGCTCTGTACATTGTTGGGGTCTGCACAGTGGGTAGCCAGACAGAACAGGTCCATCTTTTTAAACTGGGTTGGTGAATTTTGAGGGAGTTTCACGGATAGACGGGCTTCCAAGGTCACCTTGCTCTTAAGTGACATTCCTGTCTGCCTCTCTCTGGCATCAAGGAACCCACTCCGGGAAATCACTCCTCTGTGTCCCTTACCACGTCTCCTCCCTTTCTCTCCCTTCCTACCCTTCCTCCTCCCCCATCATCTTGTTCTTCCATCTCCCCCCACTGTGTTCCTCTTGTTTCTGTCTGCCTCTTTTCTCCCCTAGTCCTCTCTATGTTCCTTCCTCTCTCTTATCCTCCTCATATAATCCAGACAGACTTTAAGCCTTGTAGCTATGGATGACCTTGAACTTATGATCCTCCTGCCTCTACTCCCACATGCTGGATTATAATCTACATCACCATGTAAATTTATCCAGTGGTGGGGGTCAGACACAGGGCTTCAAACATGTTAAGAAAGCACTGAACCAACTAATTTACATCCCCATTCCAAATGATTCTTATAAGCACCACCACAACAACAATCGTCTGGCTCATGTTTTACAGATAGACTCTGTGCCCTCTTGGCAGCAGTTAAAAGGATGGTCTGACCTTCTTCTGTGACTCTCTTCTCTTCTAGACCCACAAGGAACTCAGAGAACATTCCATCTCCTTGGTCATGCTAAAACTCTCTGTCCTCTGGCTGGTATGATGATACCTTTGATAGGCATCAGATTTCCAAAACATTTGCTATGTGTCCTCAGTGGAGGACATGGATGGGGGAGAAGGAACACTGGGCTAGCCATGCCTTCTCCAAGAAAATGCCACACACACCCATTTCCATACATGTAGATGGTCTATGTTTCCATCTGTATATGAATCCTGATCCTCCAGGCTCATGCATTTGAATGCCTGGTCCCCAGTATGTAGTGCTAATTTTTGAGAAGTTGGGACACTTTTAGGAGGGCAGGGCCTAGATGGACAAACTTGGTCTCTAGGCGCAAGGCTTTGAAGGGTATACTAGCTTCTGGTTCCTTCCTGCTCTCTGCTTCCTGACTGGTGCAACATAAACAAGCCACATGCTCCTACTATTATGGATAGAGCCTCCCCCGTGAAGATAGTCTGAAACCCATGCAAACAATAGCTCAGATCAATCCATTCTCGATCTCATTGCTTTCACCTGCTGCCTTGTCACAGCAGTGGGAACAGCAATTAGCTTTGTCCTCAAGGAGCGTGACATCCCATGTAGCTTCTGGCGAAGACGTGCTCTCTAATTGGCTGGGAGAATCTGAGACAGAATTAAAGGTAGCTATATGTCCCCAAAGTGAAGCATGATGCCCAGAAATAATGGCAAAGAAAGGGGCCCCTGAGTTGGACATGCTAACTCTGCCTGGACCATTAATTAATCCCTCAGCCACATATGTGTACAGACACTGGTAAATAGTCTTGCTCATGGGGGGAAAAAAAAGAGAACTGAACTGAGATTTATTTTCTAGCCCATACATAGTACAGGTTAAAAAATATGCAATTTGATTCTAAGCAATTTTATTGTGCGTTGAAAAGCAGCACTCTTTAGAGGAATAGAACATAACCTAAAATCACCACAAATCAATACGATGGCTAAGGCCCACGCTCAAATTTCTCTATAAAGTAGCAATAACAACTGTTTCCTGGAGGTGGTTGTAAAACTAAAACAAGATGATTTATTCAGTCGGGTGTTTGAAAAGTACCTGGCTTGTATTTAATGGGCGAGTCATAGCCTATATCTCTTTGGTTCAGAAAAACCAAGAAGCTGTCAAGTGTGGTAAATACTACACTGGAAGACAAAGTATGTCTGTTATTACCAGAATCTTTTAGGTTCCAGAACACCCTAAAAACTGGCTTCTCTTTTGAAAAGGAGATCAGCATTTAAGTTATTTGTCAAGGATGCCAATAAACTAAGGGATTTTTTAAAATGCTGCACAAAATAAGCCAAAATGTAGAGACAAGAAGATTTAGGAGCCCTGGCTTAAAGAAAAAAATCACATACAGGTACGTACACATGTGCAGGGCTGCAGCGAAGACAAAATAAGAACTCCTTAACAGGAAGCTGGAAAAAGCCCAGGATTGCAGAATTTGGGAAGATGGGTTTATGTTAGACTTGCAGATTGCAGCTAAATTCTGCTGGTGCTGGCCAAGCCCATGTTTATGGTGCATGTTTATGAAAGGTTCAAAGTAGCTGCTCCTTTCCTTTCTGTCCCATGCTCTTGGCTGTCCCATTCCCTTTTCATTTCAGGAAGACGTCACTGCAGAGATGATTCAAAGGTTGCTCCACTCTCAGTGGTCACAATTATCAACCCAAGGGTCCATAATAGAGTGGGCCTGCCCACCTGTTCTAGGTAGGGAGATAGCCCTTTCTCCATTCAGGACCAAGGCTAACAGACAAAATGCAAAGCCTACCTTTGGCAGATAGCAAAGACATTGGAACCAGAAGCTGGTATAACCTTCAAAGCCTTACATCTAAAGACCTAGGTTGACCAGCCAGGTCCTGCCTCATGAGTAGCCCTGCTTGCTTACTCCCTTGTATCTGCGTTAGATCAGAATTTTACTTTCATATTTAAAAACAGAGATGTCCCTTGAATGCAAAATAGTAACAAAGATCATGTTGTTTGGTTTGACTTGTAATATTCCAACTTTAGAACTGCCCCAGAAATACAGGCTCTACCATGGTGTTAATGAAATTCTTATTTGCAAAATGCAAGGTTGGTGATATACGGAAGAGAATTATCTGGGGATATTTGGCCAGGGTGATTTTACCCTTCTTTTGGTTTTCTTTCTCCCACCAAATTACTCATTTTTTATAATTAATGTACTGATATTTTTTTGTTGCACCATACCAAATACTGTCCTAATTACATTGCAAATACTACTTTATTTTTTCTAACTAAAACATTTGCATTTGCAAACTGCAGGCCTCCTGTTGCCACCCCATTCTGCAGATGGAGAAACTCCTCTCTAAAGAAATCAAGACCTAGTGAGGAACAGAGTCAGGACCCAACAAATGCTCCCATCTGGATTCAGAGTTGGTGGTCTTAATTGTTGTCCTCTGTTGTCCCCAAGTGGCGTCTCCATCATAGGTATTTAGCAAATGAGAACAATTATAATAATAATGGCAATTATATCTTTGCCACACATTGAAGGCAATTAAATAATACACTGTCAGTTGATCCACTCAACTAGCAGATTATGCAAATGGGCCACATGCTTGCATCACAGCAGTGTGCTGACAAAATGGGAAAAATAGAAATGAAATCATTTCTCTCTCTCTCTCTCTCTCTCTCTCTCTCTCTCTCTCTCTCTCTCTCTCCAATTCTGCTGCCTCTTCATTGTAGCAGCAGCACCTGGTGCCAGATGAGAAAAATCCTAATGTGTACCTCACATGGGTCATAGCCTGTAAATATTACCTTCAATGTTACGGATGATACATTCAACCAATGTTAGATGAGAGATTAGATCACTGTTACAGATCATTGTTACAGATGACAACTCTGTGCTAAAGAATCGGTGCTGTTAGGATGGGACATCAGGGTACAGGCTCTCCAGACCGACTGACCTTCCTGCGATCTGACAAATTCTACATTTGGCCGAGGTAGTCAGCTATGTGGAGCAAGTCAGCTCTGGGCTGCTCTTGGATGGCATCGGTGGTTTATTCTGTCTTTGAGGACCAGCGTTTGCTGTGAGGTTCATCAAAACTGTTTAGCTTGCCAGGCTTGTTCTCAAGTTTGTTCAATTTAAAAATGTGGCAGGGGAGGGGGGGAAATTAAGAGCTACCACTTGGCCCAGCCTACATTTGGTGCTTGCTACTGTCAGCCTTTAGAATATCGGTTAATCTTTGCGGGAGAAAGCTTGGGGAAGTAGGACCAAAATAATCACTAATGTGCAATGTACCAGGCTGCAGTGTTCCAGGCCCTCTTTCCTTTCATGTTGAATTCACTGCCTTAACTAAGTGGCCCTTCTCAGAGCCAGACTTGTGACTAATGGGCCTTTGATCAGGCTCTGCTTCCTGACAGCTGTGTGTATAAATGAATGTTTATCCCAATTAAGTAATGAACATCGATTCTTTGTACCCCTCTGACTGCAAAGTGTTCCCTCGTCTCTAAGAACCCCTGTTGTTCCTATGTCAGGGATAATATCTTCTCATTTGGAACAAGGCTGATCAGGAGGATGTGCCATTTACAACACTTTGGAGAAAAAGAGTAGGACTTAAAAGAAGCAATGGAATCAGACTTTTCTGGAATCTGCTCCCAGGCTCTGCCAGCATAAGGTGGAGGAGAGGCTACTCGGTTTTGTTGTTGTTGTTTGTGTTGTTGTTTTGTCTTATTTTTGGAATGCATGCAACTGATAGCAGGCAAGATGCTTCCCCTATATGACTTCACTGTATATACACATTGATCTTATGAGTTAAGTATTATTGTTTCCATTATACAGAGGAGGGAAATGAAGCAAGACGTTAAATAACTTGCCTGTGGCTGCATGGCTTGCCACTGGTTGAATCACAATCCAAACAGCTCGACGGTAGATTCCAAGCACCTTGAACAATCATCAGCTTCTTTCACATACACCACGAATTTGCAGGGTTCTGCTTATGGTTCTGTATCTTGCTATAATTATGGATTTGAATTGGCTCCATACTCGTCCCCTTATTGGTAGAATAGATGGAATCCAGGACCTGCCACCCTCTAAGCTTGCCCTTTGCCACTGAGACACACCTCCAGCATTTACAATTCCTCTCCAGCATTGCATCTGCCTACCTGATAAGGCTGTTGGAGCACGGATCAGCACATGACAAGGTACTGCAAGAAAAAAAAAGTGTGGTGGATTCTTGGCATGTTTGTACATAGCCTGTGTGGCTGCCTGCTCTATCCTAATGCTGCTGGTTCCCTTTCTTGATTCTGCAAGAAACACTTGAGGTTGCTTTGCCAATAACAGATTTGTTTTCATTATTAAGGATGCTTTTTGTCTCGAAGCTGGAACAGAAATGGCAATTGAATGTGCTTTCGTGGGAATTTCAAAGATTCCATTTTTCCTGGTGGTGAAAGAAGAAACAGGATCCGATGGAACAGCAATTAAAGCTATGGTTTAAGAGAAAATTCGACTAAAGCACAGATGATGTCATGCCATAGTTGGAATTTCTCCTGTTTTCTCAGGCTAGCGGAGTGGCGCAGCCCTATGGAATCTGCACCAGCTGTCAGTGCCTGTCCCAAAAGCTGTGACTCCCATGCACCTCTCTGGTGAATTCCTCTTTCCAAAGCCATTGTACTCAGTTCCCTGTAGAGTCCAGAGGACATGAGGGGAGCTAGTCTGACATTAACTGTATGGGGTTTGTGGGGTATCAGAGGGGACTTGTACCCTGTGGCAATTTCCTCAAATGGAGACTCATCAATTCTGTGCCTGAGTCGTCTGTGTCCCAGCAGATTATCCCTGTGGCCCTTCCATGGCATGTCAAATTGATAGTCACCAAGAGACAAGAGACTACAGTTGCCTGTGCAATCAGTTTCTCCTCTTACCGGATACTAAAATCCTTGTATGCTAAATCCTAAGGATAGGTTGCTCAGAGGCAGGAAGGGTGCTAAATCACCACTAATAGCCCACTCTGGAAATCCAACATCCAATCTCATTGGAGGGATATCTGCACTGAGATCAACATCTGCCTGGTTCAAAAACCTATAACCAGGATGAAAGTTTGGCAGTTCTTTCCAAAGCTAAACCTACAATTCCCATATGGCCCAGCAATTCCAACTGAGCAATTTGACCTCTGGGGGTACACCCAATGGAAATAGAAGCCAGTTCTTAAACAAATCCCTACACTAATATCCTCAACTACAACAATAACCAACCAACCAAACAACTAAACAAACAAAACCACATATGTGTATCACCAGACAGCTGGCTTGATAACCTGTGGTATACCTACACAATGATTCACCCACAAAAAGGAATACGATGGAATGGATTCATGCTGCAGAGTGGGCAGCAGACACTATGCTAAGAAAGAAGCCAGACACAAAAGATCATAGATGTGAATCTGTCTACGAGGAATATCTAGAACAGATAAGTTCAATATGAACAGGAAGCAGGTTGTTAGTGACTAGGGGCCAGAGAAATGGGAAATGAATGCTTACTTGGTAAGGGGATCATTTTGGCTTTGCTTCTGTTGCTGTGACAAAGGACCCTAAGAAAAAAGAAACTCACAGAAGAAAAGGTTTACTTTAGTTCACAATTTTAGTTTACAGTCTATCATATTGGGGACGTCAAGGCAAGAGGAACTTAAAACAGCTAATCTCATCACATCCATAGTCAAGAGGAGGAGAAGGTAACTCCTTCCCAAGCGACTCTACACCGTGTCAAGTTGAAAATTAAAACTAGAATCATGGATGCTTGCTACTCAGACCGATTTTTCCACTCTCATCCAGTTCTGGACCTAAACTCAAAAAATGGTGTCACCCACAGTAGGTGGGGGTCTCCCTAAGTCATGAATATAATCAACACAATTTTCCACAGACATGCCCACAGGGATATAGACAACCCTCCACTGAGACTCTCTTCCCAAGCGACTCTACACTGTGTCAAGTTGAAAATTAAAACTAGTCATTCTGGAGACCTATTTTAGAGTGTGGATGTTTGAGAGCTAAATATAAATGGTGAATGTACATTTCCGTGTATGTACTAAGTATCATGGGACCATTAACATGAAAATGTTTGTTGTGTTTATATCTGCTACACTTCCCAAAGTCTTGTGTGCAGCACTGTTCAGAAGTAAATGGAGATGAGAGGTCAAACCTCACTTATGAATCTATCCATCCAGAGTCCAGCTGAATGTACTATGGGGAAGTAAACTCAGGAGACAGAACTTACTTGAGGAAAACATCATTGAGGAGAATGCCCTTAAAATCTTATGGTCTCTGGTTCTCTGTCTCTGACTCCTCCCTCTTCCCTACTGTGTGTGTATGTATGTGTGTGTGTGTGTGTGTGTGTGTGTGTGTGTGTGTGTGAGAGAGAGAGAGAGAGAGAGAGAGAGAGAGAGAGAGAGAGAGATCAGTCTTCTCTGTATATATTCTCACCCCCACAATATTTTCCTTCTCAGCATTAGGACTCAGTAGGGAAGTGTGCATTTTGTGTACATTTTCTGGGATTTGTCCACTGCTCATGCCTCTCACCTTTTCTGTGGTCTTCTTTGTCCTCCATTTTCAGATATGCTATCTTTTCATGATAAAACTGACTTATATATGGCCAGTATATGTCAGACCCTGTACCTTCTGATTAAAACCCATGGTTTCCAGTCCTGTACTACTAAGTTGGTCATAGATACAACTCCTGACATAAAGATGAGTAAAGTTAAGCCCAGAACATCACAAGCATTATATATGTAAAGTAGAAAAAGACATGGATGAAATAGTCCCATACTTTTTAAAAGCATGGTGTAGCCCCAAGCCTAGGAAGGTCTAGAACCAGCCTTGCTTGAAAAAGCAAACACAGATTTTCTTATAGAATCTCCTCACCTAAAGGCTTGAGTAGTTTTTCTGGGACCTCCTTTGGGGATTCTGACATCTAGACTAGGAGAGGAATAAATTTGTGTCTTCTTTATCATCACACAATTTCATATGTATATTCTATACTTTATAATAGTCACCCCCATTATCCTCTCTTAGTCCCTCAATGCTTCCTCCCTGTCTCCAAATCCCTTATTGTTTTCAACAAATCTCCTTTATACTTTCATGATCTTTTATTGTGATCCATTTCATTTCATTAATGTTGATTACATGAGCATGAATGGGGAGTTCCACCAGTCTTTCTGGCAAGCTGTTCCTACTGGCGCTATAGTGGCATGACCATTACCTGTTATGGGGATAACCAATTCTTTTATATTATATTTGAGGCCCTCTAACTGGAATAAATCATACTTGGTACTGTCACAATCAATTCAAATATTCATGGCTAGGGATGTCCTAAGTCCCTAGAGAGAAATCCATTACTCATGCGTTTGTTAAATGGACACACGGTCAGAGTTCCCTGTATGTCTTTATACTCATAGATTTGGTGTTGTTTTCAGACAGTCCAAGAAAGTTTTTTTTTTCCAGCCGGACAGCAGTGAATACAAAGTAAGTGATAAATGAGTTGGAGTGATAAGACTAACTGGCTTCTTGAATGCTGAGCTAGCTGTATACAGGAAGAACATCTTTATCACGTCCTCCAAGGCTCAGAGATGAAGAGGCAGAGAGAAGGGAGGATCTGGAAAGTGGTGACCAGTGTTGCAGAACTCTCTCCCTTTTGGAAGTGACAGGACCCTTGCACTCCTGCACACATATCCGCTATGGTCACCTATAAGACTGGGCTCTTCAACATTCTAGCCTGGACTGATGATGGACTCATGAGACCTCAACCTCTCCCCAAGGAGCTGCAGGCAGATAATGGCCATATTCATCAGTGGTGGAGCGACTGCTGAATTGCCCTTGTTCAGCTAAATGTAGTGTGTCAAGCCACCTGGTTTGTGGTAATTT
This sequence comes from Apodemus agrarius, assembly GCA_964023405.1. Classification (NCBI taxonomy): domain Eukaryota; kingdom Metazoa; phylum Chordata; class Mammalia; order Rodentia; family Muridae; genus Apodemus; species Apodemus agrarius. The sequence continues at coordinate 75,998,082 of OZ030015.1, forward strand.
GTTGTGCTAATCCTAGGAAATTACCATCACCCCTAAACCAGAAGTAAAAAATTAACCCATTAGAATGAGGAAATCCAAGCCATACCACCATACTTCAGAGATGCCCCCCTCACTCACTGTTCTGGGACTTTTCCTGGAGACACATGATCAGATATCCACTCACTCCAGATAGTATACCGCTTATGGACAAAGGAAACAATTTCACCCAAGTCTAGCTTGGTAAGCCTCTGAGTTTATTAGAGTTATTTGCAAGAGCATTACTTAAAGCCATATGGGCAACCCAACATCACCAAAATGCTCACCCTACCACAACATGGGTGATGACTCAAAAAAGTGATAGCCCCAGAGTTTCCTGTACCACTGACAGGCAATTCCACTAAAGAGTATTCCCCACACACAAAGCAACTGTTATATTATACACATAATGCTTATATAATGTTGGGGAGAGCCTTCATGAACCTTTTAACTTTCTGAGCCTAGTAACTTTCTCTAATTTCCTAAGTCTAATTAGGTTTCCCCTTTCTTCACTTCCTAAGACAGCGATACACAATGCTCACTGGTTTGGTGAGGTGGCCAGTCCTGTTGGCACATGAAGGCTTTGTTTATAGGACAACCATAGCAGTATCAAAGTCAGTCTTAAACTGTTCCTCCTCCCCACTTTCTATCCTTGGCTTTCTATTATGTTCATGGCATTCCTTAGTCCCCAACCTTTAGTCCCCTGTCACTTTAGATTGAAAGCACTAAGTCTTCTGGTCTGTCTCTCTGGACTACATATTTTGATATAAAATTGCAATTTAAAGTGGCCACAAGAAAAGGCACATGACACTATATTAATATAAAAACTGCCACTGCCTGGCTTGCACTCAAACAACTCTTAGAACAACTTGTTTTCATGGTTGGTCTAACTTATTACTGATTTCTATCACTTACATTCAAGATTCTCAATTGTGATTTAATGTCCCACTGAGTACAGCATCACCAGATACTGAGAATTTTTTTTCTTTCTTTTTTTTTTTTTTTGCCTCTTTTCTCTGAGTCAAAGAGAGGGAGACCAATTCTCTATGATCAACTCATGGAGATATTGCTATTCTAGAACCATAGTCTACAGAGGTTCCAAAAGAGTTTTTAAAAGAAGCACATGATTAAGGAAGATAATCCTTCAGTCCATATTTATCAAATACTAACTTTAGTACCGGACATTTTGGTAAATGTTAAAAATAGACATGAATGAGAAGAAGGGTGTATGACCTTAAGAGAGCCTACTGTTTTGGCTGTATTATTAAACAAAAGGAATCCATATGATAAGGCAGTAAAATTTATCTTAAAGTATAATAGTTCTATTGTAGAAATGGGATATTTCTGAAGATAGGCTCCAGTCTGGTGCTAGATGGTCTCTGTCCTTCCAACTTTTCTGCCTTCTCTGTCTCCCAGATAGGACTTGTAAGAATGGCCTCTATGTATACTCACATCTTCTGGTCTCCAAATTGCTTTGGTTAATGGGAGAGAAAGGCTAGGGTGTGAGATGGTGGAGGAGAATCACTTCTCTTTCATACTTCCTAGAATGGGCCACCATGTCTCTTATGGGGCTGGCCATGTCCAGTGGATACTGGGTTCCAGAGATGCTTAGTAGAAGAGAATCTTTGCATAGTGTCTTAAAAGATGGGTATGTTTGCAGCAGGCATGTAAGGGTGGGATGGAATTTCCAAAGTTGATCTAAGATCAAGGTCAAGGCTGGAAATCAAGAGAGCACATTGCTTATTTGGAGAATAATAAGGCACCTTGTTCTCCATAGGGGGAAGTTTACAGGGGATGATGGAGGGGAAAATCAGGAAGCTGAAATGTCGTGGAAGCTACAGAAAGGCTTTGAGGTTTTAGCCTGTCTGTAAATGTTAAGAAATTTCAAAGATGCTGACTTAAATACCTAGAGTCCCAAAGATCTTCCAGAAAAAATTGATTTCAGAAATGGAAAGCTAGTGTAGATCCCTAATATGAATTTTTCTTTATTGGTTTTACATTCTTCCTTGCTTGGTGGGTTAACAAAATTCACTCACAACCCACAAGCTGACTACAGCTGTTGACTTTTTTTTTTAATTGAAAATTAAATAGCTTCAAAAGCCTTTTCTTCTTGGCTTCAATTTATTGGGCCCTCTCCTGATATATTATGAAAAAAGGGAATATTCCTCTTGAGAAATGTCACAGTTTCATTTAATTACAAAAACTATGTTGCCAAGCATGACAGGCTTTCATGGGTCTTAATAAACGGGAGAGTTTGATCAGAGTTAAGGTTATTGGCTCTAGTTTTAGGGAAAGGAAACAAAAGAATCAAAGGATCCTGATTGTCAAGTCTTGTGTCTGCCGAGAGAAGAATGACAAGAGGGAATTGAAGAAGAGAAGAGGTTAGAACAATGGTTCTCAAACTTCCTAATACTGGGACCCTTTGATAAGCTCCTCATGTTGTGGTGACTCCAACCATACCATTATTCCATTACTACCCCAACGTTGCAATTTTGCTACTGTTAGGAATCTTAATGTAAATATCTGATATTCAGGATATCTGATATCTGACTCCCAAAAGGGGTTGCAAATCACGGGTTGAACAACACTGTTTAGTAGAGCTATAATGTCAACCTTAAACATGAGGCACTTATGGAAGTTTAAATATTAAATATTGAATGTGGTATTCAAGAAAGGTAAAATATAGGAGGTAGAAATAGACCATGGGTGCAAATGTCCATGGGTGCAAAAATTAGTAAACACATATTATATATGCATACATACATATATACATACATACATACACACGTACATACATACATACAGTGGAACTATATTCTCTCTCAGAAACTAGGAACATTCAGATACAGCATCCTGGATGACATGACATGAGATGACATGACAGCCTTGTGCCAAGCAGAAAGAGCAAAGCAACAGAAATACAAATTCAGTGCAATCCCACTCATTTGAGTTACCCAGAATAGTTAAAAGTTTAGAAACAAAAAGTGAGTAACTGTTGCCCAAGGTGGGAGGAAGGAGCAGAGTTTCAGTGTGTACAGTGCTGTGACGTTCCAAGGCAAAGAGTTCAGAAGATTGTTTTCACTGTGATGCAAGTATGCGTAATACTGCCCAACAATATCACTAAGACAGTTTAGGTGATGCATTTCATGCTCTGTGTACCTTATCACAGTTTTCTGGAACATGAAATGAACCAGCAGCACTGACTTTAATAGTGTATTTTATTTATGCAAACAAAAATCTACTGAGACATTTGATTTTCTTTTTCTTTTTTTCACATTAAGCTGTTAAAATCTACTGTATATTTTCACACTTAGTAGAGCACCCCAATTTGATCTGGCTGTATTCCAAGTGCTCAATAATAACATATGGTTGGCAGCTATCCTATAGAGAAGGGCAGGCCCAGCACAGTGGACAGGGACACAGGGACAGGAACTTCCCTTAGGCTTTTTGTTTTCTTGGCAAGTTTCTGCATGACTGGTCCAATGGTGACATTTGTTTTTCCCTAAGCCCTTCCTCAAGGAACTTGCTTTTGAGGCAAAAGCAAGAATAGTCTCAGGTTGATGTGCACGATACCCCAGAACTCTTCAGGAATCATAGGAAGCCATTGAGCTGAGCTGCTTGGTCCTTTGCTACCACTCTCCTGGCCTTGCTTGCAACCCCGTCTCCTGGTGCATCAGCAAAGTGCTGCCAGAGGCTGTTGACATCTGCAGTCAGCTCTGTGATCTGGGGCTGGCTGGCTGACATCACAGAGCTTTCTTTACTTTGATACTAAAGATGAGGAGAGTGGTTCTCCATCTCTCTCTCTCTCTCTCTCTCTCTCTCTCTCTCTCTCTCTCTCTCCCCTAAGGCCATGGCAAGGATTAAATCAGAACTGCATAAAGTTATCATAATAATAAGTAGTGTAGGTCACTGGCAACAGCTATCACCAACGGCTTCCTTATCACCGTTGCTGCTATGTTTTGGAGATACAGCAGAGCCTCGATGCTCTTTTAGATTTCCATCCTTCTTTCAGCCTTTGTGTCTATGGCGAAATGGTTCAGAACCCAGACTCAATAGCAAGCTAAAATTGTGGTCCTATGACTTCCAAGTGTCCCTCATCTAAGATTTCTCTTCTGTGCTCCTCCCTTTCTTCCCTTGGCCCCAAAACATAAGGCCCCCACATACACTCCAGTGTAACCTACTCATGCCTTAATCTTTAAAGCTATGGGAGGAGACTGGCAGGAAGGCAAACCACACGGGGTCACTGTGAGGAGGGATCAAATACTGTAGACCAACCCCCTAAGCATGGCTCAGTACACGGCCGAACCAGAGCAGGAAGGCTCCGCCATCACTTTGTGAAAGGCTGCTGGTGCAACAGCAGATAGAGCAGAAGCTATACTTGCCCTACTGGGTATAATATTGTAAGAAAGTTAGACTTAATAAACCCAGCAAGAGAATGGTGATTGAGGGTTACTACCACATGGAAGTTTTCAGGAAGTTCTTGTTTAAATACGATAGCTTGAGAGTCCCTCCTCCTCTCGTTAGAGGACACGCATTTGCTCTATCAGACGCATCCCAGGCATGCGATTCCTCCATAGCCTATTAGTCTGTGGACTCTCAGCTACTCTCACACGCAGATTTGCCTATGACCTTCCGTGTGACTCTCAGTTTGGTGAAGCAACACTAAATCCTTGCTGACTGAGAAAAGTCAATAATCCCTGAAAAATAAAATAAAAGAAAAAAAGGATCTCATTGATTTGTTTGGCTATGGAAGGAAAATCTTCCTCCCCGGACTCTGCTATTTCTCCCTGCATAGGTTAGGGTGACTAAAGCACGCTGAGAAGCAAGCAAGGTCCCCACTGGCTAGCCTTGGCCTTTGTGCAAATAACCATTGCGTGAACAAAGAGGCGATTAGCACTGAAACAATTTCTGGTGAGCTGCACGGGCCAGGAAAGAGTGGAATAATCTCAACTTATCAGACACAAGCAAAGAAAAATTAAAAAAAAATTATAGTTGATAGCATTGTCTTTATTGAAGTCGGAACCAAAGTATCCCACAGTTCTTACTTGGTAGAACAGAGTGACTATGGTACCTCCCCCACCCCCACCCCACCCCCTGCTGCCCCATCATCAAAGCCTACAACTTTGGATGAAGTTCACACAGAAGTAGAAACCACAGAATGTGCTCTTTTCTTTTTCTTTTCTTTTAACCTCCAATAAGCTTGACCAGCCCTCATCTTCCCAAGGACTCTCATCCCATTTTGTCAGGGCATCAGCCTCAAATTCAAGATGTGAATTACCTTTAGGTTGTCTTGGCTGAGGTTGGAAGAGAGACAGAATCCAAAGACTATGCTGGGCTGGCTGCCTCCCTGAGAGGTCAGCCTATCTACCTTCCTTTCTTTACCTTCTACGAAGCTTGGAAGTAGAAGCTGTTGGGCAGGCTTTCTCACAGGGGTGGGGGGGGGACCCAAGAAGCCGCAGGCTTGTCCTATGCACTCTGGCCTTGTCTGTTCCAGAAGTTAAGCACCATCTTTAAAAACACAGCCAGTATCTTTTCATGGATCCTCACTCGGGGCCAGGGGGGAGAGTCTGCGCATAAGACTCCAGACAAATTGATATCTTTTAGATGATGGTTTCAGACAGTGGAAAAAGGTGTCAGGGAACATGTCCGTAAGCATGGAAAGCCCATTCTGATGTGAAGATTTCATTTTCCCCAGGTTTTTGTTTGGGGTGGGGGTAGGAAGTACTTTGTGTCAGTCACAGTGCTATTCATAACAGCACGTAACCGTTACAGACAAGCTGCAAACAATTTACATCTCCAACAGTTGCTAAACAACCTATATAGCATATTTACTTAAGAGATTAATTCCGTGACTCCAGCTGTGATTAACCATCCCTGGAAGACAAGAATGGAGCACGGGCTAATGCTGGGGGAGAGGCAACGGTGTGTCCTGTGAGGCCACGGTTACCATTGTGTCAGAGATGATCTGGATGAGAAGACAGGAAAATCACAAGTGCTAAGAGGACAAGGTTTAGAAAAGGTCTCATGGAAATATTCTGTAATGTTTCTACGGCGCGCCATTATCACTAATGACAGAAATAAGCTCCAATAAAGCACAGCCATCAGGCTCTTGATCTTGCCCCATTCCTTCATCTTTCTCTAGAAAAGATCTGGCGTTAGATCTCAGGTTGTCTGTGCAGACGCGGCGCTTCTGATGCCATGGATGATGGCGCCTCATATTCTGACAGCCACAAATATTGAGCCCTTTCCACTCAGGTGGCTACTCGAGCTCTCCTGTCCTTTGGTGGCAGCTCTGAACAGCCTCACCTGCAGCTACACCTGGTGTGCCCTGCTGTGAGAATGTTCTAGAGTGCTGTCTTGAGGGGAAAGCTTCCCCTGCAGAAAACAGACGGCTCTTTCCCCCCATCCCCTGCCCTGGCTCTTACTTCATTGCACACCCCATAGCAACTTGGGAACAGGGGCCCTGACCCTCCTGTGTACTGGCACACAGTTGTGAACCCAAGCTGCTGGCTGGAATCTCTCTTCCTAGCCAAGCCTCAGTGTGAAGTGCTTGGGATTCTTCTCCCTTATTATGCACAGCTGCTGGAAGCCAATTCCTAGGACATGCAAAGAGCCCCTCCCTTTCCCCCACTCTTTCCTCTTTTTCTTCTCCTGGGGATGATGTGCTTGCTGGTTTGCTTTTCCTGCAGATTCCCTGCCTCAGCAATGTAAACTGACCCCCCACAAAAAAGAATACCGGAGAGAAGTGTGTGTGTGTGTGTGTGTGTGTGTGTGTGTGTGTGTTTGCATGCACGTGTGCCTATGTGTATTGTGGATCTATGTGCATGTGTGTGCATGATGTGGACTGGGGTGTGTGTGTCTGTGTGTATATGCATATGCATGTATGATATGTGCACATGCATGTGTGTGTTGTGTGTGAGCATATATGTTGTGTGTGTGTGCATGCACATATTTCTGTGTGTGTGTGTGTGTGTGTGTGTGTGTGTGTATGTGTCCATGTGTGCACCATGTCTTTAGACATTTAACCACAAGCAAGTTTCTGACTGGTACCTATCATACAGAGCACCTGTGGTCACCATTACCCACAGGTGCACAGGAGCTCATCCTGCTGAGAGAGCCTGCTGCCTGCCGCGCAAGCGCTTGAGAGCAAACCGTCCTCCTCCGGATCCTTCCAACTTCAACATGCATTCAGTGTTAACAGGTAGAAAACGCCAGGGCTTAGTTTTAAAACAAAGCAATCACAAACTTTATCAAGTTTAAAAATCATCCCGATGCCGAGCCCCGTGTGTTTGCCCCGGCTGGCAGACCTATGCTTTCCGAGCCTGGATGGTGGCCAGTGACTCCTTTAAAGATGACAAGTGCCAGGTTAAACTAACTGCCTTGGTGTTGCTTACTCTGAAGGACTTAAACCGAGGACTGGAGCAGCCTTTACCCTTTCCCAGTGGGAAGCATTTAATCCCCTCTCCGAGAGAAGCCACCTCTTAGACATAGAGATCCGCACCTGTGCCACAGAAACTTGGGAAAGAGCCCCCTTTGGGGGAATCTTTCTGCTCTGAAAGGTCTTCAGGGCTGAGGTGCCTTTCTGCCTTGCAGCCCACCACAGAAAATAAGAAAACAAAGAGAAACCCTTCCCCACTTGCTGCTGTTTAAATGTTTTATAATCCACAGATGCAGAAAAACCTAAGTGCGTGTGGGCACAGTCCGTTGCCTCCTCTGGAAGAGGGGCTTAGATCCCAAATGCACTTGGTGATTGTGTAAAGAATTACTTCCACTCCTACCCACAGGAAAAGCGGCGACCCAAACACACACACACACACACACACACACACACACACACCCCTCCCAGCTAAGCCCCCTCCCAGGATCCTGTTCCCAGCTGCAGAAAATAAGCGCTACTCACATGCGGCAGTCTCAGCCTCCCTTTCCCTCTCCCTGGTCTGTGCCTGTGCACCAGCGGCTGCTGCTTCTCCTGTTGTAAACGAAACGAACCTTCACCGGCAGAGATGCTTTTCCTCTGGGCTGCTTTGTCTGAGATTCCCCAGATGAACACCGGCTCCTTTATGTCATTATCTGAGTTCGATTGCTCCCCCAGCACAGGCAGGGCTTTGGGGCTGTCTTCCAGTGGCTGGGATTCTGGAAAGAGAAACAACAGACCTGAACCTGACAACGGATCGCATCAAAGCACTCCGGGGGATGGCAACTCAACACTATGGAGTAACACATCAGCTTACAATGATACTCTACAAAGCGGTAGATCATCTGTCTCCTGTTGGCCCTAGGAGCCTAACTAAGTGAGAATGACATTATTTATGAACTTATAGCTTCCAGAGTAGCTCCAGGTAAAGTCACGTAGGCACCCTCAAAATGTTAGCATTGCAGGCTTCATTTGTTTCTCATGGTTAAAATCAGTAAAGAGGGAACAGTGTTTGGTGGTTAGAAGTTAAAAGTGAATACTAGACCAGCATTCATAAGTCTATATGGACTTGGGACATCAGATGTGCCCATCCATTATTAGCTGTGTGGATTTGGACAGGGTCTTTGTCATCTCTGAAACTTCATTTCACCTGCGCATTGGTGGTGACAGTACTCAGCTTCTAGGAGAGCTACAAAAAGAGGGGACATGAAAAACCACTTTACTTGCATGTTGGTGGTGACAGTACTTAGCCCCTAAGGTAGTTGCAAGAAGAGGAGACATGAAAAACCCCCTTCATGTGTATTATTTATTGGACATCTCCTAAAATATGTAAACTGCACTTCCTTTTCCACACTGTTCGATCCTGCGGAGGAATCTTCCTCTTTTAGTGAAATCCTAACAAAATCTTATGATCAAACTTTGAGATCATCACAATGTTGTTATTCGTTGCGTCCTCAGAGAAAACTATGGATGCTCTTTAAATGTAGGGCAGCGCTCATTTCCAAGTCTCCAGTAGGTAAGAATTCTGGGATATCTGTTCCTCAGGCATTCCTCAGGTCAGGATCAGAGCCACGGGATGATCATCATTACCTAGTGAGAAAAAGGTACTGATTTCTGAGGCTTTCCTCAGAGAGGCTCACATGGTGGGTTGGGGCTTGTTATGATTGACAGATTTTGACAAGGGGAGTTTTGGCAGAGAAACTTACGTTCATCTCCAAACATGAAAGAGAATGTGTCCAAATGAAAAAAAAGATCTATAATGTTTATGTCTGAGGAGATATAATGTTTATGCTCTGAGGGAGTAGAGAATATTGACATTCATGACGGGTCATAACTGACTTCTCTTCTGGAAGCATCAGAAGAAAGCTCAGCCCTAGAATAAATACTAGTTGCTCTTTCAGGGAATGTCCACCATATTGATATGCTTTCCATGAAGCTAATCCAAAGGTTGGCAAGTGACTTAGCAAGCTCCACACGATCTCTATTCCACACCATAAGGCACGTTGGATGGAAAACATGGGTCAGTGACCAGATAGCTCTCCCAGCAAATCAGGGTGGGAAACAGTGCAGAATGTGTAGAACAGGGACAGTCCATACAGGGTCGTCCTTGAGAGGCTGATGAAGAGAGAGCCTCTCTATAAAGATCTTTGTAGATGATGCGGAGGAGACATCCAAGGGAAGGAGGGACAATAGCCCGTATTCCCATTCCCACAAAGAACTCAGAAAGTCTCAAGAAGATCCCAAAGCAAGGAAAGGACCATTTCAGAGGTGTTTGTCAAATACCGAGCAAAGTGTCTGCTGATGCCAGGCTCAATGAATGTTAGAAATTAATAACAATACAGCCTTTCCCTGGCTGCTCTTTAAAACTGTTCTCTTTGGGGTATCTCTTAGGGAGCTGGCTCAGAAGTTGAACATCATGAAGACCCAAGATTGAATCCCAGCACTCACAGCTTCTGTGCCAAGCTAGGTACCATCCAAAAGGCAGTAACCTCCAGATCCAAGGGACTTGATGCTCTCCTCTGGCTACCTTGTGTGCATCCACGTATACCTCTGCATACATGCCTGTGCAAGTATGTGAGCACACACACACACACACACACACACACACACACACACACACAGAGAGAGAGAGAGAGAGAGAGAGAGAGAGAGAGAGAGAATACATTTTATAAAATACCTCTTTCTGCAATACTTCCTCTCCTTAATTATATTTTTCTCCATAATATCAATGACCAAATAACATGCAATATGCTTTTTAGTTTTTCTGTTTACTTCCAAAGACTCCTTTCATGCAAAGGTGAGCTAAATAGGAATAGCTATTTCCTTCCTTCTTCTCTTCCTTCCTTCCTTCCTTCCTTCCTTCCTTCCTTCCTTCCTTCCTTCCGGTGCTGGAAGTTGAATGTAGGGCCTTACACACGCTAGCCAAGCACCCTAACCACTTGGCTATACTCCCTACCCAATGTAGCTTTATTTTTTTTCTTTTTCTCTTACAACTGCTTATTGGGTACCTAGCAGTGAGTCTGTTCTAAGTAGATATTCATTGGATGTTTCTTGAACATATGACTATGACTAGTTTAATACACTCCCATGCCTGCAGTTACAGAGTTGGTGCCAGTGCAGGCTTCCAGCCACACACCCATTATTCTTTCTAAGGTACTGACCCTTGAGGTGTGAACCACGTAGATTCACTTCTGCCTACCCATGTGACATTTTCGTTTTCTAGTGTGTGTTGGGATGTCTGCTACATTTCCGTGGCCTTAGGCTATATTGCTGTCATTGCTCACTGACGTTTCTATCAACAAAATACTTTGTAAGTTGTGGGTGTGTTTCATGAAAGAGAACAGCCACTTTATTCCTTTGAATAGATTTATTGGAAATCAATGTTGTGGTTGAAATGAGAGTTTGGCTTATGACAGCTGTCCTTGACTGTTCGTGCAGATAGAAGAAGTTGCCTCTAAAGCTTTTCAAATGTTCTTTGTGTACAAAATTATTTGAGAGAAAGTAAGCAATCCTCTGGAATAATTGAATTTTTGGAACATGCCTTAGGAGTACTGGTTGGACACAGCAAGTGACCAAAGACTTTGCAAGTTGTTTCAAGCAATATGTGGGAAAATGAATTTTGCTTTTTTTTTTTCATTTTTGACATTTCACTTAGTATTTTGAGGATCTCTTAAGTTCTGTTGGGAAGAACATGCTGTCCTTTCGGGGTAGATACACTAGAATCCTCCGTGGGGAAAGAGCTGGTGAGATGCCAAAGACATCTGGTTTAGACAGACATGCCAGGCTTCAACCCAGTTCTGTCCATGACCATCTAGGAGACCTTGAGAGAAGCTCTCCACTTCACTGACAGTTTTATAAAGAAAGAGGATGGGCTTAGTGTGCTTGACTATCTCTTCCAGGTTTAAGTTTATCCTGTTATTCTGCATGAGGGTGAATGAGTTCTACGCAGTGGTGTAGACCAGCTAACTTCAAAGGTGTTGATGTCAGTAAAAAGCAGGTACAGCTCACCTGGTCAAGATCAGATTCATTCGTTAATTAATCTTCTATTGCCACTCTGGTTAAATGTACAGACAGTAGGAAAAACTCCATTTTTATATTAAAGGGATATGTTCGAGTATGGGACATATCCAAGCACACAGACAATGGGGAGGTGATTTTGTTAGAACAGCAGCAGTGGCCCTCCGTTAAGGTAAAGATTTACGGGTAACTCTTTGGGGCATGTGAGCTTTTGCCTGACTCTTGAAAAGTAAAATGAAATAGTTGGGGGTGGGTGGGTGGGAGATATCTGATTCGAGAAAACATTACTTGTCGTGGCAAGAAAGACGCTAGAATGGGGTCATGCCAAACCAATTGAGACCATGAAGCACAACTGTGACCTTCTATCTTGTTTCCCCTAGTCTCTGTAAGCTAAAAGGTTCTTATTTTTCTTCATCATAAGGAACGGAGGTTTGGGTCACAAATCCTATTCATTGTATACAAAAGGTAGTAAAAGGAACTGTAAGGAGAGGACTGAAAATGACGTTTACATTTTCTTTGATGATGCTGACCTCCCATCTTATAATTTATTCCCTCCTACCCCAGCGGTTAGTGTTAGACTAAGTGAATGATGTACAGTTACCACGACCATATAGGATGTGGTAGCATCCACCAAACAGAGATGAAATGTGTCTGAACAGATTGGTGTGAAGGAAAAGATGAAGACTTCCATGACTTGAGTTCTGCTTCAGAATTCCCTGCCCTCATCTACTTCATAAGTCTGTGAACTAAGTGAGATCGTCCATGCAACTTTTCTTCTTTAAAATGTAGTATTTATGGGTGATTTGCCTACAGGCATCACTTGTGTGTGTGTGTGTGTGTGTGTGTGTGTGTGTGTGTACCCTTGGAGATTAGAAGAGGGCACCAGGTTCCTGGAACTGGAGTTAAGGGTGCTAGCAGCTGCTGTGTGGGGGGCTGGGAATCCAACCTCAGTGCTCTAGGAAAGCAGCCAAACCACTGAGCTCTAAACCACTGAGCCGTTTTTCCAGCACAATGCAAACTTCTTAACCCAATGATTAATACAAAGGAAGAACTTAACAAATTTTATTTGATTACTTTCAGTGTTGATACTTTTTCAGAGGTGGGCACTTGGGATAATTAAACAATTTAATATTGAATCATTTGACTTAATCTCTTCTCATATGAAGCTATGAAAAATTAGAAACAAATCACTGCAATTTAACTAAAATGCCAAAAATCATTGCTTAAGACATTGTTAAAGGAAACCTATCTGATTCTAACATGTCAAGTTATAACTTTAATTATAAGAGACCAACATGTACTTGGATATCCAGGGCAACTGTGAGCTAAGAATAGGGTTGAGACTGCCAAAGATACAGTTCGTGCCTTTTGCTTCCCCCCATTTCTCCTTCTCTTCCTCATCTGTCCTCGTTCTCCTCTTCATCCTCATCTTCCTTGTCCTCCTCTTCCTCCCCTTTCTCCTCCCCGTCACCTTTCACCACTTGGTTTACGGACCCTTCTTTCTGATTTGACCTTCTTCCTTTGCATTTGTCTGCTGCTTCCCATACTCAATGGCTAGTAACACAGAACGCTCTTGAATAATTAGCTCCTTGAGAAATTCATGCACTATGTTTTGACCTGGTCATTTTCCCTCTAGCTTCTCTGAGACTCACTTCCCTTCCCACCCACCCAGATCCATGTCCTCTTTTCCCCATCAAGTCCAGTTCCTGCTGCCTGTATATTCCTGGAAACAGTGTGAATTTTTGTGTCTTGCATTTATCTTTGCAGCTCATCTTACTTATACATTATACTTTGCAGATAGCAGAGTATATAGGTTCAAATGACTATCCATCTCTGCATTGGTACAGAGCAATCATATATCTACTATTCTAAGTCAACGTTATGTAACGTGCGTACAAGATGACAGTTAGACACATCTTAAGGAACTAGAATCCCATGGAGATGAGGTTCACAAAAGCAGTTTAATAACCACTCAGCTTATTGGCTTTTCAGGACCTATATTGGGAGTTTTAGACTCTTGGTTAATCTTAAGACTTTCTATGATATGTCAGGAGCTTGGAATGGGTAAGGGATTTCCCTGGCTTCTGACCTGAGTGCATTCTTCATAGGAAATAAAGGACAGCACAAAGTTTCACTTGCCAAGTTTCCTCCAGACCATTATCCCTCTAGTGTTTCTACACAAAACAACTTTTCACTTAACTCCAATTAATTAAGAATTCTTTAAAACATATGTCAGTTTTTCGTTTGTGTGTGTTTGTATGTATGTGTTTGTTGTGTATATGTATATGTGTGTGTCCGTGTGCATGCCTGCAGATGCACATGCATGTCTGTGCACTTTTGTTCCTGTATTTCTGTTTGTAGAAGTCATAGGACAGCCTCAAGTGTCCTGAAAACCTAGGCAGTGACCATTGCATCTGACCTTGACATATTGATCTATTTTGTCTCCTACATGAATGACATGTTTATATCAGCCAGCCAACACCAAACTGTGATAGCAAAGACAAGTGAGTGTCAAAAGGATTCCTTATCCTTTACCCACTGGAATGATAGGAAGAGAACTAACAGACAAGTCTGAGGCTGGATATGCAGTCTTTCAACAGGACCAGGAGCTTGTCAGTTAAGCTAAGCTGGTTGTCAACTAAACCCTAACCATCCACCTATCTTCTTCCCGAGTTGGTGTTGCTAGTGCACGCCGCTACACTTATACTTTAAATATTGATTTAAGGATAGAACTTGGTCCTCATGTTTGTAAGGCAAGCATTATAAAATGGCTGCCACATTCCCCTAGCCCAGTCTGCTAGTTTTCATTAAAGTTAGTCCACTGCTCTTCTGAGCAACATCAGATCTGGGATATGGTTTTATGTGGCCAGTGAAACATGTATGGAAAGGTTTTCGGCTCTGTGATTGGATAGAGGTCACTGTCTTTCTGGATAGAGGTCACTGTCTTTCTGGATAGAGGTCACTTTCTTTCTGGATAGAGGTCACTGTCTTTCTGGATAGAGGTCATTTTCTTTTTCTTTCTTCAGGAAAAGAGAACATTATATATGAACCAGAAGCCACTTGCTGGTGAGTTTGGGGGAAGGAGGGGCCACTGGCTCTCAGATTTCATTGCTGCTCTGTGGCTCCTCTGGTTTCATGAGGATGTCACATTCTTGGTAACGGATCCTCCACTCTTCAAATGAACATACATGGACAAGCAGGGACGCTCTGTCTCTACCCGGGACCTACAGAAGACAGAAGGGGGCTGCAGCTGGGAGAGACAGAGCAAGGCCATATGTCATAGCAATTACTCTGAGTTATCAAGAAAGGTGACAAGAGAAACTATTATCACATTTGTGGGAAGGAGATTTATGGTTTTGGTAGCTCGGAAGCATGACATGTTTCTCTTTGGATAAAAATTCACTTCTCCCGTGGGAAAACAAAGCCAGGCCCTCTGCTTGGAAAATGGAATCCATCAAGTTGGCTTCACCCTGGTACAGTTCTTAGCCCCAACCTACAAATGTCTCTTTCACTACCTAGGATACATAATATGTTGCATTCACAAAGTCTAACATACCCCTTGTTCGCTAAAATCCTGCCTGCCTCAGTCTCTACACTTCCTGTTTGAAGCATCATTGTGTTTTGAATTTTGCACATATACTTTGAAAGAAGCATAGGGCACTACAAGCCTACATAATCTCTTAATAACCCTCAGTAGGAAACATTTCTTTGAGATATACTCTTTTCTCCAGGGAGCAAAGGGCATGATAAGGCGGGACATGCACAATGGAATGTCCTGCCAATGTCTAAGGCTGAGACTTAAAGGCACATGAAAGGATAGCTCCCTTTCCCTTGCCTAGTGCATGAGAGATGTTGTACGCCATTATTTTTACATGTATCAGTTTCTCTAGTTCTTAGGACAACCCTGGAAGTGTTCATTCTCAATTTTGTTGAGTGTCAGTTTCTTAGAGCAAGGCTGAGACTCAGTCTCTAACTTCTATCCTTGCTATCTCATTCTCTCTAGACTCCACTTTTCATCAGAGCAAGAGGAGCAATGCTGGACACACACACACACACACACACACACACACACACACACACAGAGAGAGAGAGAGAGAGAGAGAGAGAGAGACCTTTGGAATTTGCCAGTGGGTATAAATGCCCTTCTAATATGGGCTTCCATGACACCATGTAGCAGATAGAATGAAGCAAGATGTCAAAGATGTGGTAGAAAGCACTTTAGGATCTGTCTAGCATTTAGCCTTTGATCAGATTCTACACACTGCTCAGGTATGATGATAATGTTGTATTGATTGCTGGGATGTTTGTCATTTTGTTTGTTTTGTTGACAGACTATAGAGTCACCTGGAAAGAGGAAACCTCAACTATGAAGATGTCCCCATCATTTACACGGGAAGTCTAAGCCTACTGTGGGTGCTGCCCTCTCTAGGAGAGTGGTCCTGAGAGGTGTAAGGAATGTAGCTAAAAGTGAACCTGGAGAGTAAGCAGTGCCCCTCCATCGTGCCTGCTTAAGATCCTGCTTCCAGGTTCCTGCCTTGAGTTGCTGCTCTGACTTCCCTGAGGGATGGATTGTTACTTGGGAGTATAAGATGAAATGCACCCTTTCCTCCCTAAGTAACTATTACTCATGCTATTTCTCACAGTAGCAGAAAAGCAAGTGAATGCAAGATGCAGTAACAGGATTGTTTGAGCCTTACAAGCGTTTAATAAAACAAGATTTGTTTTATCTCCATTTATCAATGGCCGATGAAAAACAACTCACTAACGTTCTTGGTCAGCAGTCACTTCTCAATTCCAACTCGAAGCTTCTTGCTGCCAAGTACAGTGCAGAAGCAGGCTTTAAATATTTATTTGAACAAAAATTGTATTCATCATACAGTCTGATAAGAAAGGAGCTTGCGAGCCTTCCATGCTCTACATGGAACTATGTGGTAGGTAAATGTAAACAAAAGCTGTATTTGGAAAGACCTGTTCAGAGAGATGAGTATAATGGTTGGGATCTAAGAGGTACTTAGTAAATGTCTGCTAGACAAATGGATGGAGTTAGAAAAAAAATCATCCCTGGTAGGTAAACCAGACACAAAAATGGGCAAATGTTGTATATTTTCTCTTATATGTGGATGTTAGCTTTTATGATTTATAGACATACTATATATAATATAATGCATATATTACATATGTTATACTTTATATATTACATGCTATAATGTGAATAATCACAAAGATTAGGTACCTAGGTACACACTGGGTTGGAGGAGAGACTCTCCCAGGAAGGAAAAATAGAATATATTGATACTGAGAGACAAAGGGGAAATTAGAATAGGATTAAGTAGGTAGGGAGTGGGTGAGAAGGGTAGGAGAAGGAATATGGGGAGGAGCGGCTAATACTAAAGACTTTTTGACAAAGCATATGGAAGCCTAATACTATAGAACTTTCCTAAAATATACACATATGTGAAAGAATTGGAATGGAATTACCAAATAGTAGGGGAGACAATTCCCAACTAGACATCTTAGGACACCGAGGAAAACCTACAGTGCCAGCAATGGCTTACATCTTATTAAATTGTTGGTCAAAAAAGTCCATGGAACACTCACCACCACCACCAGGCTGTGGCCAAGGCTATTGGTTTCTCTCCACGACCTGATGGTAAGGCCCTATTGCTAAAAACACTTGTGTCATCAAACATGGAGAAGCCAAGTGATGCCTAATTAGAAGCTTCACCTGTCATGAATAGAGTTCATAATACATCAACACTACCAGAGGAGAAAGGTGATCACCAGGACTATCTAGCTACAAACCCTGTAATCTACAACAGCAACTGGCTGCAAGATATACTACTCTAAATGTAGAACAGAGGTTTGGGGAGTGAGCCACTAGTTCTGACTGAATTTGAGGCCCACTCCATGAGATGAAACTCATACCAGACACTACTAAAATGACCAAAAACCTAAGACTAGATTGACCATGGGCCTATGGTAAAATATAGAACTATTATTCTTCTAACAATAAGAAGACTTCCAGTGACATATTTTATGCCCATAGGTCAGTGTGCCTCACTCAATCCACATCTTCTTGTGGAATTAATGCAGAAGCCCACACCTGGACAATGTGCAGAGTGAGAGACTTTGGAGCAGTCAGTCATAAATGGGATGACTTCATCACCAACCCTTCCTTTCAAGGCTCAGGGTCTATGGGGAGGAGGAGGAGGAGGAGGAGGAGGAGGAGGAGGAGGAGGAAAGATTATAGGAGCCAGAACTGATAGCTGATTCCAAGGAAACAGTGTCTTCCAGACCCCATGGACCAATGCTCAATGCGCAAACATGGTGGCAGCCGGCACAATTCATGCACCGGTTAGATCAGATGGAGTCCCACCACCGAGGGAAGGTGGCCAGAGGTTGCTGCCCTAAAACAAGAAGCTATCTGCAGTTGATACACACAGACAAAAGGAAGATTGGCTTTCTTCAACAGTGTGTCTCTGTGCATATCAACCACAACTCAAGGCAGGCCTCCTGCCCAGGAGTAGATGAAACAAAACAAACTCAATGGTGATTTTGCGGACCTTTTGTTTAATTTTAATTTTGCTTTGTGTGGTCTTATTTGTTTGTTTGTTTGTTTGTTTGTTTTTGGTTTTATTGGTCATTTTGGTTTTGTTTGTTTTCATTTTGTCTCCTGAGTTATTATTTGTTTTAATTGTGTTTTTTGTTTGCTTTTGTTCTGTTCTGTTTTTGAAAGAGAGTTAAAGAGCATATAAAACTGGCTTAGGGGAGTGAAGAGCATTTGGAGGAAGGGAAAACATGATTAAAATATATTGTATGAAATTTTAAATAAAAAATTAAATCATAACTTTTTAAAAAGTAAAATGTCTGCTAGCTGGGTTTCGTGGCTCACACCTACAATCTCAGCACTTGGAAGGCCGGGGCAGGGGATTGCTGTGAGTTCAAGGCCCTCATGGGCTACGTGTGAGTTCTGGCCTGAACTACTGGGTGAAATCCTGCTTCAAAAAAATAAAAGACAAAATAAAAGTCTGCTAGTGAATAAGTGACTGTGTGAATAAATTAATTGAGCTAGTCTAGCATATTAACACCTTGAAAAGCTGAGCTGTGTTTATTCAAGAAGGCAAGATTCATTCAGAATGCCCCAATCTCAGAGACTTTCAGCAAACACAACTGATAAACATCCTGAACACTGAAACGTCACATCTAGAGTCAGCCATAGTCTCATGTCATGCACCTCTAACCCACTAGGGAGGTTAGACAACTTTTCCAACTCCAAGCACAGGCAGCCTGACTTCAGGGCCCAACTCTGAGAGCAAGCCAGGAGGCAGGAGGCACCTGCAATAGTAAACAGACGTCTCCATCAGATTTTCACTGAAAGCAGCAAGACCCACAGGTTAGTGCTTTGCCCTGGTGACCCTTCAAGTCCCATGGTCAAGGCTACTTGGCATTGACAGAAGACTCAGCCCCATTGGAGGCTCCAGGGTCAGTTAATACTGAGGGCTATTTATAAAGATCTGATTCCAGCCGCGAGGTCTTCAGGGTCAAGGCACTCTTGCTTCCAGTGTGGTCCCAAACTCATGCTTCTATTGATTTATCTTGTGCCAATGTAATCTCTTTCCATTTTCCCCTTCTATCCTTTAAACTCAAGTCCCTATCTTTTTTTCGCCATTCCTAAATTTATCCATTCTTTTTACACTATGTGACTATTTGAATGAGATTAAAACTTAAAGGATATCGATTTCATCAGGTTTTTTGTTTTCAAATCAGAAATTTAAATTAGCAATAGTTGTAGTTTCCCCAAGACTAAAGCACACAAAATAGTACCTGTGGAATAAAATCATGTGACTTTTAAATACCTAGTTTTAGTTTTTTTTTCCTTCTGAAAATTCCATACAAGCACATAGCTAAATTGATCTCCCTGCTCTCCACTTGGCTCTTGACCTCCCTTTGCGTCACTTTCCTTCCACGTCTTTTTCCCTCCCACAGCACACAAAGCTGGGTGAGTGCTGCCTGTGTGCGCATGGCTGTGAGCTCAGTTGCCATGTTCCCAGTAAGGAATGGTTTTCTCCTCCCTCGGTGGCTATCTATTGCCAATGACAACACAACACAACATGAGGTGAGATCTGGAGATCATCCACCCCCATCTATCCAGAATTTAGTTGGCTTGATGTTATGTAGGATTTGTGCAGCAGACACATCTGCTGTAAGTCCACGTCTTTGACAGCCTTGCCCACCAGACAGCATTCCGCAGCGCTCCTCGCCAGCCTCTGGCTCTTGCATTCTTTCTGATCCCCTCTTCCAATGTTCTCTGAGTGGTGTTGTTGGTTGGATTGATAGAGAAGCCCAATGGATGGGATGAGCATTGGATTCCTCTCTTGACAAACTGGCCAGTGCCCAATATCCTTTAAGCCAGCTTATAGTATAGCCCATCACTGGTACCAACACCCCCAGTGCTTCCTGAATGGGAGGAATTCTCTTCACACCAGCTTCCTCATGCTATAACTCCATAGCTTCCTTCCCCTCCTTTTGGTACACCCCATCTGCATTGGATACCTCCTTGTATTCAAATGCCACAGGTCTTCTTTGCATATCACCTGGCTGACCAAAGAATCAGCAACTACTTGGCATTCTCGTCTCTTCAGTGGTACTCTGCTGTGTTGGGTGTGGTGGGCAGGATAATGGTTCCCCAAAGATGCCCTTGACCTGTCCCCTAGAAGCTTAGAATAAGTTGGGTTACACAGAAAAAAAAATGGCAATTACATGTTCAAATGGAATTAAACCAAATAATCAAATCAAATTAAAATCAAAGGGGCTGTTCTGGATTATCCAGGTGGTTACAATCTGATCACATGAGTGGAATAAGGGAGCAGATGATGAGCCAGGAAAATGTCTTCAGTTCATGATTGATGGATATGAAGATCCCTGAAGAGGCTCCCAGTCTAAAAATGATATTGCATCCAGAAGCTGGGAATGACCTTCCTCTTAGAATGAACAGAAAAACATGGGGTTCAGTCCTATAACTGCAAGGAGCCAGAGTCGACCAGATGCATAAGGAAACAGGTCCCCTCCTGGAGTTTCCAGGCACAAACTGCATCTTGACTTTAGCTCTATTCTGTGTCATGAACCAAAACCCATAAGGTGACACACACTTGTGCTGTTTAAGCCTTGTTTTCAAGGATGGATTCTTTGGTTTCACCTGAACCTGGGAATTCACTGGCATGCTCCTACTTTCTTTTCTCCGTCCACATGTAACTCACTTTGGGCTTTCTGATATGATCAGAACGTGAAGGTTCTGCTACCTCTCAACAGCACCTTCATGGGACCAAATCTCTGATGCGTGGGCCCTTGGCAGACATTCATAGGTCATCAAAACTAGTACAGAAGATGAGAGATAGCTCAGTGGTTAAGAGTGTTCACAGCTCTTTCAGAGGACCCAGAGTTGGTTTCCAGCGCTGGCCCATGTCAGGCAGTTTGCAAACATCTGTAACTTCAGTTACAGAGAAATCTAATACCTCTGGCCTTCCCAGACACACACACACACACACACACACACACACACACACACACACACAGGAAAATAATACAAATAAATAAATATTTTAAAGAGCTACAACAGAAAATAGAAGAGACATGTTCCATATAACATTATCAAGTCACAGCAGTAATCAGTGGTGGCATGGAGAGGAACCAGTTTCACGAGCCTTGGGCACAACAAGTAAAGATGCAGAGTCAAGGTTCCCCATAGTGGTATTTATTGACCAGCGACTTCCCAAAGAGTCTGTTTGAAGAAGGATCCCTTTGACCCACTGATCCTTTGATCCAGGAAAGACAATTGGATGTGCAGCTTCTCTGGTCAAGACTGGACTTGAAGGACATGGAAAAGAGGGATGGTAATCCAAGAGAGGGTGTCATGAATGAGGAGAGCAACCAGCCCATTAGGATTGACCACCAATCTGCTGTCACCCATGGACATCATGTGCCCAGCATTCCAATTGAAGAGGGAGCTACCCTGTATAATCCACATGAGGGTAAAAGACACAGAAGCTGTGAGGGAAACTGTCCTCAGCAAACAGCAATGCTAGAGAAACAACTAGAAACTAGGAACCACAAACCTCCATTGCTAAACTAAACAAAGATTCCTGGGCCTTACCTGGCATTCCAATCTTGCAGTAGAATTCATACCATAAAGGATCAAATTGACTCTTGGGCAGCTCCAGACTACACAGCACCCATCACATCTTGCCTGAACTACTAAGTCATGATACATAATGATATGAGAACCTGGTAAGCCAGGGTTGTCATGTGGAACACCGTCTCTAACTGTGTGCATCATCTGCTTGGATATTTCACTAGCAGAGCATCCTTTTCTGTGCTGCCCCAGTACTTTCTCCTCTTAGGGAAGCTTATCAGTGTTCAGTGGGAAGAAGATCTCTATCTTTCTGTCTCTGTCTTTCTAGATCTGTCTCTTTCTCTCTATCTCTGTCTCTGTCTGTCTCTCTCTCTCATGTGTGTGATGATCTACCCATTTGTGGTGTGTGTGTGTGTGTGTGTGTGTGTGTGTGTGTGTGTGTGTATGTGTGTACAGATGTGTGCACATGTGTGCTGAAGCCTAGAGGTTGATATGAGGGGCCTTCCCCTGTCAGTTCCCACCTTATTTTTTGAGACAAGTTCCTTCATCAAGTCTGGAGCTCATTCCTCTGGCTAGGCTGGATGGCCAGTGAGCTCTACCGATCTGCCTGTGCAGCATCTCCCCAGCTCTGGGACTACAAGAGCACACCACTGGACTCTATTAGTGTGGGCCCTGGCAATAGAATTCAGTTCTCCACGCTTGTGTGACAAACTCTGTGCCCACTGAACCATCTCCTTGACCCAGAGGCTGTCTCTCTCACGAATAACTAGGATAGGAAATAGGAATCTTTTATGAAGGGCTAATAGCAAATATTTTCAACTCTGAGCCATCTTGTCCCAACAGGCCCATTGTTTTTTTTTTTTTTTTTTAATCTCAAAAGTGGCTATAGATAATATGCAAACAAATGGATATAGTCTATTGCAG
This sequence comes from Apodemus agrarius, assembly GCA_964023405.1. Lineage (NCBI taxonomy): Eukaryota > Metazoa > Chordata > Mammalia > Rodentia > Muridae > Apodemus > Apodemus agrarius. The sequence continues at coordinate 76,020,581 of OZ030015.1, forward strand.
TACAACCTGACTTTCAATAACAGGCAGTGGGATTAGCAGTCCTACTTGCCTTCCCTTGCGCCGGACTCAAGATAGGTGTCTTCTCTTTGTATTGCTGAGAAAGGAGTGCAGGACTATGAATAACTCAAAGCAAAGGGAAATGTTTCACCTCAACCTTCTGCCTGCTCTATACATGGCTCAAAACCTGTTACACTGCTCCTGTGGCCTCTGATTTAGCTTCCTAATTATGCTTTGCTCAGTATGATATTAATATGGGTTTACATTTTCTGAGCAGATCCCACTGGGGACTTGAGAGGAGGCCGTGGGTGAATGTGGAGAGCGAAGTGAGAAAAGCTGGCCTTGTATTAAAATTAGCTACAAGTAATTGAGAGAAGACTGTCTCTAAGTGCCGGTGGGGATGAGAGCTGCCCCTGTGAGCAGTGGTGTGTTTATTAAATTTGAAAATGGCATCTTTAGCCTTCATTTACCTGGCTCCCAGAGCTCTGGGCTCAAGCTGCCAAGAGTCACCCAGGGAGGGACCCTCCGCTTCACTAGAGAGGGACATTTCCTCCTTTTCTTGTTCATTTTAGAACATCTAAAAGCGCAATGACAGGGCTCGCTGAGCACCTGTGCAGTGCCTGCTACCTGGGATGCATCTGGTAACTGATGACTGCTTCACAGCTATTGTCTGACCACATATCCTTTACCCAATGTTTGTGTATTTATTATTTCAGTTAAGGCCCTCCCCGTCCCCAGTAATGAGGTGTACCATTATCACACCCTTTCTTGGTGTCCAGAGTTACAAGACTTCCCTAGTCACAGACCCATTTCAAACAGGCTTTCTGACTTAACAGTGCTCAACTCCAACCAAGATGGAGAGCTGCCTCCCCACTGTCTGTATTATAAAAAGCTCCCCTGGAAGGGAGGTAGGAGAAGCCTCATTTTGCAGGCAAGACCAGAGAGACTTCCCCGTGGCTCCATGCCCATTCAGAGGCCACCCTGCTTCCAAGACACTCCGCGTTCACCAATCCTCCGTTTTATTCTCTGACTGTTGCCACCAAGCGACCAAGGTCCATCCTTCGGCCACCTTAACTTCTAGGTTCACTGTTGCCTAGTTGCGATGACAGCGGCTGACTTGCTTCTTATGACATGAGAGTAGCTCAAATAATAATAATAATTATGAAATGACCCCTTCCTGTACTGGGGATTGATGCTAGGACCTTACCACCATGGAGCTCCATTGCTAGACTTTCCTATTTTTCTTTCCTCCCGGTTTGTTTTTCTAAACATAATCTCATTACATTTTTAAAGGCAACTCAATCACATCTTTAACTAGTATAGGCTCATCTTCAATGGGTGGTCCTCCTGTGTCAGCCTCCTGAGGCTGGGGTTAGAGCCTGTATACCCCCAAGCCCAGATAAAATGGTTTACTTTCTCTCTTTTTTTTAAAAAAAGTCTTTTTTAAAAAGATTTGTTTATTTATTATATGTAAGTACACTGTAGCTATCTTCAGACACCCCAGAAGAGGGAGTCAGATCTCATTTCGGATGGTTGTGAGCCACCATGTGGTTGCTGGGATTTGAACTCAGGACCTTCAGAAGAGCAGTCGGTGCTCTTAACCACTGAGCCATCTCACCAGCCCAGTTTACTTTCAATATGATAATGAACCTAATAATTGTAGCTTGTTGATTAGAGATTTCTAGTGTGTGATAAACTTGAACCCAGAGTTCTGGTTGTGAAACCATCACATGGTAACTGGGTGACCACAGGTAAATTCTCATACATCCTCAGGCTTGGGGGTTTTTATCTGAAGAGCACTTGATAACCACTTAAGGTTGTGTTTTGAGTATAAAATTGGATATTTTTAGAACTTGCCACTCAGATACCAAGTGGTGACATTTATTTTTAATTTCATATTAGCTAGAGAGATAGAAGAATATAGGGATATTAATTAAGAGATTAAGAAGTCTGGGTTTGAGCCTAGCCTCTTTGCAGTTTCTCGAAAAACTGGGAATAGTTTTACCTCAAGACCAAGCTATTTCTGAGCATATACCCACAAGATGCCCCACTATACCACAGGGATACTTGTTCACCTATGGTCATAGCAGCTTTATTTATACTAGCCAGAAACTGGAAACAACCTAAATGTCCCTCAATTGAAGAATGAATAAATAAAATGTGGTTACATCTACACAACAGAATACTATTCAGCTATTAAAAACAAAGACATGGGCACAGGGGGAAAGTTCCTGAACAGAACATCAATAGCTTATGCGCTAAGAACAAAAATTGACAAATGGGACCTCTTAAAATTACAAAGTTTCTGTAAGGCAAAAGACACTGTCAGAAGGACAAACAGCAACCAACAAATTGGGAAAAGATCTTCACCAACCCCACCTCCGACAGAGGGCTAATATCCAATATATACAAAGAACTCAAGAAGTTAGACCCCTAAGAACCAAATAACCCTATTAAAAATGGGGTACAGAGCTAAACAAGGAATTTTCACCAGAAGAAATTCAGATGGTTGAGAAGCACCTTAAGAGATGTTCAACATCATTAGTCATCAGGGAAATGCAAATCAAAACAACCCTGAGATTCCACCTCACACCAGTCAGAATGGCTAAGATTAAAAACTCAAGAGACAACAGGTGCTGGCGAGGATGTGGAGAAAGAGGATCACTCCTCCATTGTTGGTGGGATTGTAAGATGGTACAACTGCTCTGGAAATCAGTATGGCGGTTCCTCAGAAAATTGGGCATGTCACTTCCAGAGGACCCTGTCCTACTACTCCTGGGCATATACCCAGAGGATTCCCCTGCATGCAATAAAGACACATGTTCCACTATGTTCATAGCAGCCTTATTTATAATAGCCAGAAGCTGGAAAGAACCCAGATGTCCCTCAATGGAGGAATGGATACAGAAAATGTGGTATATTTATACAATGGAATACTACTCAGCAATTAAAAATAATGAATTCATGCAATTCAGGCAAATGGTTGGATCTGGAAAATATCATCCTAAGTGAGTCAACCCAATCACAAAAGAATACTCATGAATTGCAATCACTGATAAGTGGGTCTTAGTGAGCCCAGATGCTCTGAATACTCAAGACACGATTAGCTAAGCATAAGGTTCCCAAGAAAAAGGATGGAGAGGACCCTGGTCCGGAAAAGACTAAATCCAGTTTTGTAGGAGAGTACCAGGACAGAGAAATGATGGGAAGGGGGGTGATTGGGGAATGGGGGGGAGGAAGAGGACTTATGGGACATATGGTGAGGGGAACTGGAAAGGGGAAAGCCTTTGGAATGTAAACAAAGAATATGGAAAATAATAAAACAAACAAACAAACAAACAAAAACAAAGACAGCATGAAATTTGCAGGCAAATGGATGGAAGTTGAGAATATCACCCTGAGTGAGGCAACCCAGACCCAAAATGACATGCATGGCATGTACTAACTTATAAGTAGGTATCAGCCATAAAATACAGGATACCCAAGCTACAGTCCCCATACCCAAAGAAGCTAAACAAGAAAGAAGGCCCAAGCAAGGATGTTTGAATCTCACTCAGAAGGGAGAATAAAATACTCATAAGAGGTAAATAGAGGGAGAGAATTGGGAGGGGGTGAGAATGGTGGTGTCAGGATCAGGTGTGGAGAGAGATAGGAGAGATGGCCAGATAGTCATGAAAATGGATTTCTGTAGCAGGCAGGAGTATGGGGTGGGAGGCATCTTGAGGATGGATCAAAGACCGTGGATAGGGGAGGTTACTAGGAATCAATGGGGGCTTCCTTAGCTGAGTGTTAGAGCACGTGGAATAAGGAACCTGAAGAGGCCACTTCCTGCAGCCAGGCAGGAACCTCAGCGGAGTGATAGGGACATCCACCCACAAAAATTCTGACCCCAAATTTATCCTGTCTACAAGAAATGGAGGTATGGAGGATGTGAGGGATGGAGCAGAGACTGAGGGAATGGCCAAGCAATAACTGGACCAACTAGAGATTCATCCCACGGACAAGCATCAGTCCCTGACACTGTTAATGATACTTGGTTATGTTTGCAGACAGGAGCCTAACATAGCTTTCTTCTGAGAGGTCCCACCCAGCATCTGCCTCAGATGGCTGCAGAGACCCACAGCCAAACAGAGGATGGAGCTTGGGGACTCCTATGGAAGAGTTGGAGGAAGGATTCAGAGCCCTGAAGAGGATAGGGACTCCACAGGAAGACTAACAGAGTCAACTTGGACTCTTGGGGGCTCTCAGAGACTGAACCTCTAAGCATAGAGCATACACAGGCTAGACCTAGGCTGCCCATACTTATGTAGCAGATGAGCAGCTCAGTCTTCACGTAGGCCCCGAACAACTGGAGCGAGGGCTATCCCTAAAGCTGTTGTCTCTTTCCGGAATGTGTTCTTCTAGTTGGGCTGCCTTATCTGGCCTCAGTGGTAGATAATGTGCCTAGTCCTGCAGAGACTTGATGTGCCAGGGTGAGGGGGATACCCAGCAGGAACCTCCACCCTCTCTGAGGAGAAAGGGTTGGGGGATGAGGGGAGGGCTTGTGTGATGGGGGGAACCAGGAGTGGGATCAGCAATTGGGATGTAAAGTGAATGAATGAATAAATAAATTTAAAAAAATAAAGAACTCCAGGTGATAACTGTGGTAGAAAAACCAGAAGCTCAGAAACAAAACAAACAAAAACAAAAAACAAAAACAAACAAACAAAACCAATGAAAGCCCAATGGAGCTGAAGGTGCTCACTGGCCTCTTGGTTGAGTGCCCCCTGCTATCAGACTCACTCAGAGTCACAATTACATGACTAATGACTAGTTTTGCAGTGTCTGGCAATTGTTTCTTACTGGATGATCTGTTTGCACTCTCTCTCTCTTTTTTAAAAATATTTTTTATTGAATATATTCTTCATTTATATTTCAAATGATAAAACCTTTCCCAGTTTCCCTCCTCCCACCCCCTACCTCCACCCGACACACTCCCACCTTACCCCTCGATTTCCCTTTGTTGGGGCATCCATTGAGCCTTCACAGGACCAAGGACCTCTCCTCCCACTGATACCCAACAAGGCATTCCTCTGCCACACTTTTGGCCTGAATCTTGTGTACCCCTTGGTTGATGGTTTAGTCCCTGGGAGCCTGGGGCATCTGGGTGTCTGACATCGTCGTCGTCGTTCTTCCCATGGGGCTGTAAACCCCTTCAGCTCCTCCAGTTTGCCTTCAAGCTCCTCCATTGGGGACCCCATGCTCAGTCCAATGGTTGGCTGCTAGCATCTGCCTCTGTATCTGTAAGACTCTGGCAGGGCCCCTCCAGAGACAACCATAACAGGCTCCTTTTGGTATGCACTTCTTGCCATCCATAATAGTGTTGGGGTTTGGTGACTGTTTATAGGATGAATCCCCAGGTAGGGCAGTCTCTGGGTGGCTTTTCCTTCAGTCTCTGCTCCACACTTTGTCTCCATCATTGCTCCTGTGAGTATTTTTTTTCCCTTTCTCAGAGGAACCAAAGCACTCTCACTTCAGTCTTCCTTCTTCTTGAGCTTCCTGTGGTCTGTGAATTATAAGTTGTTTATGTTTGCACTCATGAGGGAAGTGCATTACTATAAAGTATGTAACTGCTCTTCCAAGTTTGGGAGATGGGAGATGGCCCAAATTAAGTTTTCCAGTTTTCCAGAGAAAGCAAAGAGACTGGAGACCAAAGTCCGTTGCTAACTCAGGCACACTAAAACCTGTTGAGGATTCCTGTGGCTTTTGTCAAGCCTTTGGTGGAAGTAATGGGTCCAAAGGCAGCCACCATGAGTTGCAGGATGTCTTCTAGTCTCCTCCAGCCATGTCACTGAGATCTAGAATGTTCTCCAATTTGCTTGGCAGGCCAGCTCTCCAATAACTTTGATTACGTTGGTGGACAGAAAACCTGGGATAGCATTTGCCTCAAGAGGTCTAGCATCGACTGTCAGCCTGTTTCCCTGAGGAAATGCATTTCCATAACACGGTAAGACAGAAATACCCAGGGAAGACTCACCAAGAGCAACAGTATGAGACATCCACGCTTTGCGGGAAGAGGGAACATTTTGAAGATCAGAGAGCCTGACTCAGTTTCTAAAATCAGACCTGAAGACTACTGACTGAAGCAGAGGTGAAGAGAATGTTGGGGCCTCTGGGGTGGGGGTCCATACCCTCATGCCAACTTTATGTCATATATGTGGAGGCCATGTCTACCACATGACATGGGTAAGGAGAGGTAGCAATACAATGAGCGTCTCCCTTTCCAGACTTTGGAGGTGTTCTTTCTCTCTGTGGCCTTAGCCACACCAATGCTTGGAGAAGAGCATGTCTCTTAAACAGAGGCCACAAATGCTATCTATATGCACTTGGGTTGAGTCCTGACTGTGTGCCAGGCACTGCCAGTTCTGTTTATTGATATGAGGATGCAGACAACTGGGGGAGGAAGTCCCATGAATTTAGATGGCAAGAGGTTTGCTGACAGGCCCAAGTCCACGTGACTAGTAAAGGAGAGAGTTGACTTTGCAGCCCAGACCACTCTTAGTCCCTGCTACCCTGCTCCCTGCTGCATGTCTTACATTAGCCTTTGGGCATAATGTCCTTCCCCTGTGTTAAACCATGCTGTATTGAATTATAGTTCCATCTCTTTGACCAGGTATCCTATATTCCTATATGTCCTCCCCAGCTCTGCTCAGGCTTGTCAAAGAGCTTGGGGGAAAGGCTGTAATATGAGTGTGTTTGATGATAGCCCCAGTGAAAGGAATGGCCAAGGCTAGGGTTTCAGGACCATTCTTCGGGGTATTGTTCTGTACCCACTTCCTTTACCATCTGTCAAAGGAACTCGTATTAGATTCTCCTTAATGGGAAGATCCATTTCCATCTCCACTTCACCCCTCCCCTGAGCAGACACACCCGCACCCACATGCCTATCCACAGTTTTCAAATGACTCTTGGTCAATTATCCCCTTCATTCTCCCTATAAGGAGTGTGGGTAATCTACAGGTAAACAATATTGACAATGCAAGGACTAAACATTTCCACATTTGGCATCGTTGGTCTTTGACCTGTGCTTGTTCTGGTTTTGAAAAGAAGTCAAGACAATTTTGATCAGTTAATAAGTCCATTAAGTAGAGGCATCCTCTCTTCTTCATTTATAATCTTACAGTTTCCAAATTTGCTTTTCAGGTTGTCAAGGAAAGAAACCCCCAAGAAAGTCTCGGCACAGACCCTGCTAGCTTATGTGAGCAGTGCACTCACTCATTCTTTTTTCTTTTCTTTTTTCTCAATAGAGAAAGGATGCTCTGCTCAGAGCCTGGATCTGGCCTCCTTAGAGGCATATATCAGCATCTTACAGCATGAATATTGTCAGTGTGGTGTGGCTTCCTGTTTCACCCTGCTCTCCTATGCTCTGTACCATGAGTTGCATGAAAAACAGTGCTTTTAAAGTACACCTATTAAACTTGGTAGGCCAATAATGACACATGATTATTAACTAAATCCTGTAACTTTTATTACTACTTTATGCTATGGGTTTTTCTTTTGTAGGTTTTAATAACTGTACAGTACGAGGAGGACATTATTAATGGCATACAGAAGAGTTCCATGGTCTTAGAAATCCTCTGTGCTCCAGCAATTCATTTCTACCTCCCACCGCCCACCTGTCCTCAAGCCCTGGACAACCACTGTTATTTTGGCGGTGCCCATGGCTTTGACTCCAGAATGTCATACAGTTGCCCTCTTGCGTGCTATAGCCTTTTTAGATAGAATTTTTTTGAAATATTATTTTATCTTTAAAAACCAGTGAAACCAGCTGTTAAATTCACTAATTGCAGTTGGCCAATTTGCATTAAAAACTTGAGGTTTTTGAGCACCGTAAATGGAGGCTGCTGCTTTTTAGCATAGCAACCAATTGGGGGGTAATTGTGGGGAAGCTTTGAGGTTGGGGGGGTCAGATAATGAGAGATGAGCTAACCATTTCCCCCAGTTTGTAGTCACTGACCCACTTGATCCTCTCAATTGGCTTTAATTTTTTAAAATTTTATATATTCATCTATTTGCCTAACCACCCATTCATCTATCCATCTACCCATCCATCTATCCACCCACCCATCCATCCATCCATCCATCCATCCATCCATCCATCCATTTGCCCATCCATAAATCTGTTTACCCACCCATCTGTTTATCCATCCTTCAGTTTGTCCTTCCTACTCCTATTCCACCCTAACCATATCCTTTGAATGTTTTCTGTGAACCACAAAATTTTATATACATATCCTTGCGATATATGTAGTATTGATATGTGTGTGTGTGTTTGATATTTACTCATGACACTGTACTAATGCTGTCATTCTGGTTTTAGTTTTCAGTTGTGACTAGTAATATTCTTTGGTACTTCTTCCCACTAATTAGAGACCTGATTAATATGACCCATTATGTTAGCTCTCTGGTCCCTCCCTATTCATCACCTAAGTTGTTGCCAATTCTGAGCCATCCCCCACTAGCAATGGAGAATGGAACCCTTCACAAAACTCGCTATATTCAAACATGGAAACCCAGGGACAGCCATCATTCCTGCCTCAATACACAGATGACAGTGAGCCCAGCATGTTGCTTTCAAAAGTTCAAGAAATATGTTTAAATTCACAAGGACTTTGGGGAGAATGAATACTTTGCTGAGAATTCTTGAGGATAGAAAGACAAAAAGATAAGGATGACTGGGATTCTACCCAATTCTCTTCCTCTCTTATAGCCTCAAGATCTCTACACTGCTCAAGTGTATAGTGAGTTAGTACACAGACTTCCAAGTACTTGTCAGTCTGATTTGCAAATACAGGATCCTCCTAGGACCACTTCCTTAGAAATAGTGTGTCAGCCTCTTTTGAATTACACGTGGACTTCAGTCATTATATATATATATATATATATATATATATATATACATATATATATTTATACACATACATACATACATACATATATATGGATATATATATATATATATATATATATATATATATATGATTGCCTGTAAATAGTTTTTTTTAATGTATTATCCTTTAACTTTAATACAGTCATGGAATGTATTAACTGTTTTACATTTTATTATAGGGCAAATTAGTTACAATTTAGCCAATATGTTGCTCCTGGTCCAAAATCTCTCTCTGGAAATTCAAAGTTTTTCAGGATATAACTCATACCATGTTGTTCATATTTTATTTGCTAAAGCAAATCACAGGGCAATGCCTTCAGATCGTCATAAAAGATCCTTTGCTTGGTTCCTTCAGTGTCACACTCATAGGAAGCAATGGTTGCTGTAGAGTTAGGAAAAGCACAGTAAGTATAGAGTTGTGTGGTGTCAGCGTATTGTCCAGCTGTAATTTTGATGGACACGGCCTTCACCTAGCACAGATTCTTCTAAACCTGCCTACAAGGGAATGAGCTTAATTTCAACATGGGTGTGCATGTGTACATTGAGCATATTTAGTGTTTGTTACATGCCAAGTGTCATTCCTAGGCTTACCAGCTTGCATGTGCTATTTTCACCAAATCCCTGGAAATGACCACGGAAATAGTAGGAGATCCTACAGTGCGCATAATAAGCATCCAGCCCATATTAGAAATATGTTTTTCCAGTTTGCCGTGGCACTGAAATAAAAAGAAGTAGACACGCCGATTTTCCTGAACCCCCCATATACAGTATATTGGTTAGATCAAAGCAAGGGCTGTAGAGATAGCCCCAGTAGTAAAGCCTTTGTTGTATGAGCATGAGGACCCAACTTTGAATACCTAATACTCATGTAGAAGTCACGCAATGTGACGAGCCACTTAGGTCCTGCTGCTATGCCTTCCCTGCTGTGATGAAGACTGTACCCTCTCAAAGTGAAAACCAGCACAAACCTGTCTGCGGTTTAGTTGCTTCTTTTTATGTCTGTGCTCATAGCAGCAAGGGATGTAACTAACAGAGAATGGGCCACTTCCCGTTGACAGAGAGAAGAAAACTGAGTCCCAACACAGCTCGAGGCATGAACAGAAATGGTAAGCATGAAATGCTGCTGTTCAGTTTCCAGATCCTGTTGCCCTGGAATGATGTCCAACATGTTTAATAAATAGTTCTAGGAAGACAAAGATTGCTGATACTGAGGCACTAAGGACTAATCATGTAGACCTAGGGGACATAGAGTTTTATATTCAAATCCTAGTCAGTGTCTTGATGGTTCCTGGCTGTGTTATCAGTCAAGGTTGTTTTCTTCTTCTTCTTCTTCTTCTTCTTCTTCTTCTTCTTCTTCTTCTTCTTCTTCTTCTTCTTCTTCTTCTTCTTCTTCTTCTTCTTGGATTATGGAGTCCAAAAGAGTTTCAGTGTGCTGTTTGCAAGCCAATGAAGCAGAGAAGGGGTTGGGAGATTGACAGTGTAATCGCCAGCCAGAGTGCAAAGGTCCAAGGGCATGGAGCCCTGACTTCCAAAGGCAGAAGATGTTTATCTCAGCTGTGAGCGGGAGGTCAGTTCCCTCCTCTGCTTTGCTTTTGTCCTATCAGAGCCCTAGAGCTGTCTGAGGATCCTGCTCTTACTGCTGAGAACAGATCTTTCCTTAACCCATCGATTCAAATGCTCGTCTCTCCTGGAAACAACCTCACAGACAGGACAAAGAAATTATGTTTTATTTAATATCCGGATGCTTCTTAACCTGGTCAAAATGACACGTTAAATTCACTATCCCAGACTATTATAATAAAATTCCATAACGTGAATGGAATCATATACATAAACATAGATTTATTTCTCATCCTTTGGAAGAGCCTGATTTGGAAGCCCAAGATTAGGAATACTTGATGTCTGGTAGGAGTTGGCTTTCTCATTCAGAGGGGGTGCTTCTCACTCTGCTCAGATAGTAGAAAGGGCAAATGAATTTTCTTGTGCTGATGGTACAAGGACACTCATCTCATTGGGGTGTCTCTGTTCCCATGACCAAGTCACCGACTGCCTCCATGCCCCCTCCCCACACCATCACCTTGGTGGCTGAGAATGTTGAGCTGGGAGGACACTGGTATTCAGACCGTACCAGACGGCTCATTTCATTTCCTATTCCTAGAGCTTCCGTTTATGACCAGTGTTATGAAATATCCTGGGAAATGTACAGACCTCCCTCCTTAGGAATATTTTTCCATTTCTCACTATGAAAATGGAAATCATATTTTCCTGGCTCCCGAAAGCATTGCCCTGTGATTTGCTTTAGCAGATAAAATATGAGCAACACGGTATGAGTTATATCCTGACAAAAACTTTGAATTGCCAGGAGAGAGAGAGATCCTGGACCAGGAGCAATGTGTTGGCTAAACTATAACCTACTGACCAAATCCATCCCTACTTGCCTTCGTAAATTAAATTTTATTGAAACAAAGTCACATTTGTTCATTTACATATTGTATGTCCCCCCCCCCGCCCCCCGCACCAGGGGTACAGGTGGGGAGAAAGATCTCATGGCATCCAAATTAAAATTCACGAAATAAGGTTTCTTAGTTTCTGCTTGAAACAGTTTTCTTCTCAATCAGGCAGAGAGTGAGTGTCCCTGGGCTAAAAACATAAACCGGTCTACTTAGCATTTCATAGGGGAAAAGGCTCCAGAGAGGGCTGGCCAGCCTCACTGTACATCTGAATGACTAAAAATAAGTTTTTGCCATGTGGGGCAAACAGGGATTTGAATATTTGTTGGGAAGGCATAATTTAATGTTTCCTGCCTGATGAACAAGTTTAAATTAGTCAATGCTGGGGGTAGGGGAGTGGAAATGTTCTTGATTGGAGTCTGTTTGAGGTCAAGAAGGTGATAGATACGGACAGGCAAGGGTGGATGGGTGGTTCTGCTCTGGGGAATGCCACATCCTGTGGTTTTAAAATGGAAAATTCTGGGCCAGAGATTGTGGATAAGTTCTCATTGTTCAGAGCTCCGCTCACCAGATTTAAGGTCAAAGGAATTTCCAGGTAACTCACTGGTTAAAAATAGGAATGTTTCTTAAAAAAAAAAAAAAAAAAAAAAAAAAAAAAAGTTCTGCAAATCAAGTTTTTCATAAAGATTTTCAGCTTTCATTGTTGACATAATAGGGGCGAATGTGATCCTAGTTCTGAGCTGCTGTTTGTAGTATCGCCCTACGGGAATATTCATTGCTCACCTCTGAACAGCAGGATGCCCAGGAGCACTGAGAAGGTGTATGCTTGCTGACCAATGGATAGTCTGTCTGCACCGGGCCTAGTTGTCATTTGCATGTGATCCATGGTTCCAGAAGAGCAAAATAATTTAGAATAACTTCACTAGTTTCAAAATGTTTGCAAGTGAATACAGAAGGCTCACTCAATAAAGAAATACCAGCCCTTTGCTTCTAAATATATGAATGCTTCCACTTAAAGTGGGGTAAGAATACTAGGAATTGATTTCTATAAAGCCTGAGGCAAATCAACGATTCCACCTGGGTGGTGGAGTTATTTTGATGACTGAGTGTTCTGTCCTATTTTATGTCACACACTTAAAACCAAAGAGTCAAGGGAAACGTGATTTATTTACCTTTATGATCTTGAATGAGGTTGGCCTCATTCTGATCTTGAATGAGTGACCTTAACTCCAGTCAGAAAATCAAGACTGGGTACTTTGGATCCCAGAGGCTTGATGGCTTGTACAAACACATGTCTGCCATATTAATAAACACTTGGCTTGGACACAAATGTCTAAATTCTCTAGCACACCCAGAGACTGTGAAGGTTCAGAGGCAGGTCTCAGTAGCTTCTGTTGGACACAAATTCAGAAATGTTAAGATGAAGAAGGGATATAAAAGCATGATTTGGGTAAGGCCTAGAAGGTTGTAGCATACAGGGAGAACGCCAGCTTTGGCAGTGTTCTGAGCAGGGCTTGCAGTTGACTAGCAGAGATAGAGGCAACAATAACCTTGAAGAGGCTAGAGCCAAGACTCCACAACCACACTCACTCCATTGTAACTTAAAGACAGATCCTCACCAAGCATCATTTGCTATCATGCTAGAAAAAGAAGAGGAAGAGGAGGAGGAGGAGGAGAAGGAGGAGGAGGAGGAGGAGGAGGAGGAGGAGGAGGAGGAGGAGGAGGAGAAGAAGAAGAAGGAGAAGGAGAAGGAGAAGGAGAAGGAGAAGGAGAAGGAGAAGGAGAAGGAGAAGGAGAAGGAGAAGGAGAAGGAGAAGGAGAAGGAGAAGGAGAAGGAGAAGGAGAAGGAGAAGGAGAAGGAGAAGGAGAAGGAGAAGGAGAAGGAGAAGGAGAAGAGCAAATCAGCCATTATAGAAACATTGTAATCAGTCTTTTGCTATTTGCTGTTAAGCACACAGGTGTGCTGGCTAGTTTTATGTCAACCTGACACAAGCTAGAGTTATCTGAGAGGAGGGAATGGCCACTGAGAAAATGGCCCCATTAAGTCTGTGGGGGGTTTGTCTTGCTTAATGATTGATGTGGGAAGTCCCATCTCATAGGAAGTGGTGCTATCCCAGAACTTATAACCCTTGGGTGTTATAAGAAAACAGGATAAGCAAGTTGTGGAGAGCAGGCAAGTAAAGAGCCCTTCTCCATGGCCTCTGCTTCAGTTCCTGCCTCCAGATTCTTCCCCTGTTTGAATTCCTGCCCCAGTTCCTCTCAGTAATGGACTGTGCTGTGAAACTGTATGCTGAAACAAACGGTTTCTACCCCGAGTTGTTTGTTCACGGTGCTTTATCAAAGTAATAGAATCCCTAAGGATTCTATGTTGCTCACAAACTCCCAAGGACTTTTTTTGTCTCCACTTCTCATTTTGCAGTAAGACCCCTGTGATTACAGACATGCACCATCACAGCAGACTGCATGTGGGCGCTGAGGGTTTGAACTCAGGTACTCATATCTCTGTAGCAATCACTTTCACCACTGAGCCATGGCAGCCCTGCGTGAGTTTTCACAAATCGCTTCTCATTCGTCTGGCAACGCTACCTTAGTCCTAACAATTTTAAGCAGCAGAGTAGTAAGAAATGAGAGTCATATCCAAACAAAACGAAACAAAGGAACAACGCTCTGTAGAGGAAATATTATGTAGCACTTCAGAAAACCTGGAGGAATAGGATTCTGCACATTCCCACTGAGGCCAAATGGAGGCACAAATTCCAGCTAAGAGGACAACTGAGATATCTAGTAACTATGGTGGCCCCGTTAACACTCTATTAAACTCGGTTTGATATCAACAGGGGGCTTCTTTGCTTTCTTACAATTAGGGTTATCTTCCAAATTACAACAGCATATCACCAACGCTTGCTTTGGGTCAAGAGACTGTTTACTTGCTTATATATTATTAATCTATCCTTTTCCTGTGCCTGATCTCAGAATCTAAAAATAGCTCTTGTTTTGAATGAGTACCTGAGGGTGTCAGATGGCAGTAGAAGGAGAGGACCAGGATCTTCACAGCATCACTGTGCCTCGCCAGACACATGACAACGTGGGGCCTGCTTAAATTTTGGAGAGGCCATGACTTCATGGGGAAGAATGCACCACCCTTTATTGCATACCTAGTTTCATTTTAAAGGTGGAAAACCAAACACATAGCAAAGGGGCTGGGAGTCACAAGGAAAGCTCTGGTTTCTATGGCAACCCAAGGAGTGCACACATCAGCACTCACAGAGGTCTGAAATGGGGCAGTGGTGCTGACAGCTTTGCCCAAAGCCTGTCATGACATGTTTCCTTACCCGGGTGCCTTTATCAGCTGCCTTCCACCTCCCTAAAGACTTGGAGCGGACAGGGACCCCGTGGTCTCTGCTAGCAGGCAAGAGTGCTGCCTGCCAGTAGCACTTGGCTATTACGACTACAGAGAGGGAAAGGGAGGATCAGTTTCCTTCAGACTATTTACCAAGGTAATTTATATTCAAGTACTTATTCTGTGTCTCTCTGACCTTGGGGATTCCACATTTGCAGCTTCTAATCACACATACAGAGAGAAGAGGTAGAGATAGATGTGATAGAGATAAAGTGAGAGATAGGTAAAGATGATAGATAGATAGATAGATAGATAGATAGATAGATAATCTCTCCTAGAGTTTCTGGTTACAGTTATCTATAGAAACTGAATTTCTGGTAACAGATATCTATGGAAAGTTGCACCCAAATCCACGACACAATGTCCCAACATGCACATCTGATCATGTGCTCAGGACACACTCAGGTCCCAACAGGGAGTCACGTGCAGAACTCAGTTTTGTCCTGAATTTCCCTTCTAGAGCAGGGATCTTTAGCAGAAATTCCCAATCCAAGCTTCACAGTAAAATCATATGCAAGGATTTCTTTCTTTCTTTCTTTCTTTCTTTCTTTCTTTCTTTCCTTCTTCCTTTCTTCTTTCTTCTTTCTTCCTTCCTTCCTTCCTTCCTTCTTTCTTTCTTTCTTTCTTTCTTCCTTCCTTCCTTCCTTCCTTCCTTCCTTCCTTCCTGATGGAAAATTTCTACACATCAGCATCTTTTGAGACATTCCTCTCATGTGATTCAAATGTGTGTCCTGGGTTACTGTCATATTCATTCATTCAGAAGAAATCGCCCTAGCGGACATGAGATTCCTAGAAGCAGCCTGTACCTGAGGTCTCTGAAGGTCTAGAAAATCCAGTTCACTTCCAGGAGACAAACATGCAGGCAAGTGAGTGTGGCACGTGCTGTGTGGCACGTGCTGTGTGGCAAGTGTCAGTCCTGGGAGGGTCTATAGGCAGCAAGTGGGGAGGCATGATGGTTGGTGCAAAACTTTGTGACAGAGAAGATAATGCTTGGGTCCAATATTAAATAACAGAAACATGTCACTGGTGGCTAAAAGATGAAGAATTACTATAGAAGGGATATATCAAGACAGAAGGCCAAGGATGAGATATCAGAAAGTGACGTATAAGTTAAAAGAAAATGCATGAATTAAATCACAGACAGAGAAAAGGATAACAATTATTACCCTCTTCAAAAGCACAAACTACTTATGGGTGGAGGGTCTAACCTAAATGAAAATAGAAACAAGGAAGAGAGAAAGAGGAAAAAGAACATTTGAGAGGTGATGGTGGCAGGGATATGTGACATGGACAAAACCATCAGCTTCAGAAGAAAGAGTTATGAATCTGAAATGGCACACATAAAACAAACAAGTAGAGGACCCATCAAAATAAGATCACGAAAATCTAGGGCAGAAAGAAAGCTCACAAAAGCAGCCTGCCTCCAAAGATGGTATCAAATGGATACAAGAGGAAGTGTTCATGGGCTTGACAGAAAACGAAATAGAGAAAGAAAAGCCACAAACAAACAAATAAATAAACAAAGTCTAAAGACTGTGGATTATGCGCCACAAGCTGAAAGCAAGGACATGCCTAGAATGGGCCATCAGCAGGCGCCACTGGAAGAAAGAATGTGGATCCTGAGCAGGGAGGAGTGAGTCCAGGCAAAAATCAGAGTTCAAGACTCAAGGAGAAGTAGAGAAGGTAGATCTAAGCATTAGCTGTATAAAACCACAATATAGTTTACAGAACTGGACACATAGGCACATACAGACACACACACACACACACACACACACACACACACACACACACACAGAGAGAGAGAGAGAGAGAGAGAGAGAGAGAGAGAGAGAGAGAGAGTATCCAGATCATATAGAAGCAGAGGGAATGGGAGGGCAGAGAAAATGGGCTTCGTATATCTTAATTCTCTATACTTTCTGGAAAATAGCGATGGTTTATATTAGTCTTGACAAATTAATAGAAAGGATTACTGCCAACATAAAGATGATAGATGAGATTAAAATGAGTAAATAATGCTCTGAGTAGTCAAAGAAGATAAAAAGGAAACGCTAAGAGGCAGAGCACGGGGAAGGATGAGCAATTCAAACTCAGCCACATCCAAGATGGCACAGCGGCAGCAGTGCAGAATCCTTTCAGCACAAAGATGGGGGAAAACGGAGCCACTTTAACTCTGCCACCAGCCGCATGAACAGCAAGGCGGGGACGTAGAAAGAAAAAACTTTCAGTTTGGGGTATTTATAAACAAAAAACAAAAAACATGGAACTCTTATTTCTAAAACCAAAAACAAACAGAACTTACAAAAGGCTTTGTTCATAAAATACTAAGATGAAAACAGCTCAGATGTCTAATGGGGAAATGGAAAGGCACTGGACGTGCACAATGAAATATTATTTAACATGAAAATGGGCAAGGCCCTGACACACGGGACTAGAGGAAGACTAAATCAGACCCAAGCCCGTGAAGGGGAAGGGGCCCAGAAGCATTGGCAGACAGAAACACGCTCAGCAGGACTCTGGCGCAGATGGACGTCCCTTTTAGTAGACTTGAGATGTCCCGTCTTTGCTTTTATAAAGAACATCTATAATAACACAGCACACATTTAGCAGGGATGTGATAAAAGCTGGCTTCATAGTGAGCTGGAGGCCACTTTTGGGATACAGGAGATCCTATCTCAAAAAACAAAAACCAATTATGAACTCCTGATCATGTAGATATTTAAATAATAAAGCAAAAACACAAGGTGTGTGATAGGGAGAGGTATTCATGAAAAAAAAAACCAAAACAAACAAACAAAAACAACAAGCCGAGACAACATCGGAATCCAGAATTCCTGAAGAATGTTTGCAGACCAGGAAGGAAGGATGCTATGACATAAGCGGGCACTTGAAACAGGCTGTTCAAAAGGTGGAGCCGGTGCTGAGGTTACCTTCACCAGCGAAGGGAGGTAAGCTAAACCCCCAGGGCAGCGTGGTACTGCTGCACACCACTGTGCACACGGACATCAAACCCATGAGATACTGTAAAAGGGAGGAGACATGAAATTCTGGCCAAACGATGGCCAGGGTGTGGAGCAGGGGGATTCTCATAGTCTAAAGGGACTAGATCGTGAAGGGGCTGCTTTGGAAGACACTGGCATAATGGGGCGCATGTGACTCATGATCCACCTCTATTATACCCCATAGCACTATGCGAGTATGCAAACCAGCGGCAGGAGGTGTGTTCAAAGCAGTTTTTCATAATATAATAACTTCAGATGTCCACCGAGTGGCACACACATAAAAAGGAATATCATATAGGTGCAGCAATTAATAAACTATAACCAGACAACAACAGCAATGAATCTATTAAAGAAAAACTTGGGGTGGGATAATCTGTTCCAAAGAGTAGGTGCTGTACACTTCTAAATAACACACACACACACACACACACACACACACACACACGCACACACACACACACATCATCTGAGGTTAGACATCAAGAAAACTCGTGCTTAAGAAAGAACAGAATGATTGACAAAGGCACAGGGAAAGCTATTAGGATTCTTACAAAGCTCTATTTTTGACAAATATGTTCATTCTTTGTTTGCAAAGATACAGACTGAGATAAATAATTGTGGTTTGCATGCTTTTCTGAATGTGCGCTATACCTGAGAGTACCTCTAAAGTGTTTCATTCAGTTATGTCTTCTCACCTTCCCACAAATTTTGCAGCTACGACAACAGAGAAAAGGAACAGGTGAGCCATGCGAAAAGATCCACAACTTTCTGTGAGTGTTTT
Source organism: Apodemus agrarius (assembly GCA_964023405.1). Lineage (NCBI taxonomy): Eukaryota > Metazoa > Chordata > Mammalia > Rodentia > Muridae > Apodemus > Apodemus agrarius. Next base: position 76,039,140 of record OZ030015.1, read on the forward strand.
CCACATGAACTTTCAGAACTGGCTTTGCTTTCAGAGCTACACATGGGAAGAAGCGTATCGGTGACCTACCCAGTGGTGGTGCAGGACTCCATGACGTTTCAGAAAGATAAAGGTGTAGAGGTGGGCTTACTCAGACAGGCAAGTGCATTCTTTATTACAATTAGTTTTTGGAGTCCCTTTTTGATCATTTCAAGCATGAATATTAGTATTTATATCATTTGCAGCCTTCTCTCTCCATCTTTAACTCCTCCTGTGTCTCCCACTATTTCCTTTCAAAGTCACAATCTAATTATTATCTATCATATCATGTCATATCTATCTACCATCTATTTTCTATCATTTCTATTCTATCTATCTATCTATCTATCTATCTATCTATCTATCTATCTACCTACCTAATTATTACTACTTACTATCTATCTATCCATCCATGCATCCAATACACACACACACACACACACACACACACACACACACAAATAGAATTTTTCTGTGTAGCCCTGGCTGTCATGAAACTCACTCTATAGACTCACTCTATAGACTGTGGCCTTGATCTCAGAGATCCACTTGCCTCTGCTTTCCAAGTGCTGGGATTAAGGGTGTGTGCTACCACTGTCCAACCACCCGTCTTCTGTGATGCAAGGTCTCTAATTCTCCTGAAGCTCATCATCCAGACTGGCTGGCAAATGAGTTCCAGGGACCTGGGATTACAAGAATGTGCCTCTGTGCCTGGTTTTTCATGGAGCTTCTGTAGACTAAGCTCAAGTCCTTATTCTTGCAAGGCAAACGCTCTATTGAGCATCTCCCCAGCATCTCTGCCTCGTTTCTTGATAGAGTCGACTTTATCTCAGTCACCACTCAGCTCTCACGTGTGTCCTGCTCTTGGAAGATATGCAGAAATGGATGAAAATGTGTCAATGAAATTGAGCCCCCTTTCCCTCCCTCTGTGCCTGTCAAACTTTGGTGTTCAGCATCTTTGCTTAGATTATGCATTCAAACAGACCACCTGTCCATACTTCAAGTTTCTGATTCAGTAGGTCTTAGTGGGGCTCAAGCGTCTGACTTTAACAAGTGTCTGAGTGACGATAGCCTGGTGATCACACTTGGACAAGTCCTGCTCTTGTCTAAGCACCAAGTGACCACTGACCCAATCACCTATAAGGTTTTATGGAGCAGTCTACAAAGTGACTTCCTCCCAAACTTTCTGACATTAATTACAGACTGTGTCCTCTCTATTTCTAACTCTCTCTTTTTCTTATAATTTTTGGGGTTTTTGTTTTAATCTCAGATGTGGGGATGTGAGGCTACTACTGTGCACAGCACTGACTATGCTTTGCCTCTTTCTCTAGCAGACATGGTTTTGCCAGCTGCAGATTGTTTCTGCAGTTGTGTGACGTTTGGAATTCTGGGAATTTTTCAGAGGTATATAAATGCTAGGGCCCTCATAGGTGAGGTTTGTGGTTGTTGGTCATTCAAGGGGGAGGGGTGGAGGCAGTTTGTCAATAGCCATTCTCAAAGAAGAAACAAAAGGAAAGAAATTAAATTCAGAGATTTCTCTCTTTCTCTCTCCTCTATCCTTCTTTCTCTCCTATCTTAGCAATAAGGGGTAAGACTAGGGGGCAGAGATAAATGGTGAGAATAATAAGAACCCATAAAGCATCAAAGACCAGCTATAGGTTTCTGTATAGTAAGTACTTGATCACTGAACTACATCCTCTGCCCTAACCTTTCTTATCTATCTAGGACTCAAGCAATTACTGTAAAGCCAGAAAAGACTGGACTTGAAACTGCTTTTACTTTTCTCCTAAGTCTTACCCCCTACTCTAGCCTTTTAATAAAACATTACTGATCAATAGTATTCAAGAGAGAGGAACTTGTTTGTCCTTGAAGAAAAGCCTGGCATCCAACACAGTCCCACCAGGGCTCAGTGGGCTGAGGATGATTGACAGAAGCAGCAGATGAAGGTGTGACGTCAGCATCTTTCCCCCCAGACCTCTAGACCAAGAAGTGAGGCCCTGTCCCTGAGAGACATGGCTTCATATTCCTCACATACAGATCCAAGCACCAGCATCGGTCTAATCTACACAGGGCACTTACCAATTCCTCTCCTCTGGTTTTCACAGGGTGGCCATGTAGTGAACCCAGACACAGTGGTACAGTGAGACCTCTCATTAACCTCCTCGCAAAGGCAAACTGTGAGAGTCTGGGGATGGGCATGTTTACACCGTGTGCCAGCTTCAATCCTTTCACTCATATAAATACGAGAACATAAAAATCACAGCGCTCTTGGCTTTTCGGCTCAAGCCCACATCGGTTCCTCTGCTTTGACCTCCTGCTGTCTTCCGCTCAGCTCCCTCTCGAATCACATCAATCTCACATCATTTCCTCCTTTCAATCGAGAGAACAAGTTAATAATAGTGTTTTGGTTTTAGGCATAGAAACTAGCTCATATTTTGTGTTTGCAGGAAGGGAAAATAACACAGCCCCCCCCCTCGGCTTCTGGTTTAACGCCGTGCGTGACTGTGCCCATAAGATAAGACACTAAACCCAGTTTGATGGCTAGGGTTTGTATTTAAAGAGAAACTGCTTTGATCATCACCAGCATCGCTGTCTGAGCTGATGCTGTCCAAGAAGAAGTGGTAAGGACCATAAGCGCATCCTACCCTTTGACCCTGGATCCAGGTTGAAACTGGAGTCGCTGTGCATCCACTATGTCCCGGAAGCTGTTGCAATCAAAGGCACATTTAGGGGAGATGTCATGGGTTATATAATTTCTTTCTCTTCCTCTCTCCCAACCTCTGATCTTTCCCCCATCTTTCACATATGTATGTATGTATGTGCACACACGTGTGGGTATGCCACGCGTGCACATGGGAGCCCTGTGGAGGGAAGAGGCTGAGGGCAAGGGTCTTCCTCTATCATTGCTTCCCACCTTATCTTTTGAGCACCTAGAGCTCACCAATTTGCTGGATTTGCTGACCAGTAATAAGTTCCAGGAATGCTCCTGTCCCTTCCCTGAATACTACATGCTGCCATGCTCTCTTCTACGTGGGTTCTGGGAACTTGGGTCCTCATGCATGCACAGTAACCCATTCCTCACTGAAGCTGCCTTCTCAGACATGTATTCCATCACTTCCTGTCTGCTCCTTCTGCTCACCTTGTCTGCTGTTTGTCTCCTGGGTATCTGTCTTTCATACCGTTCTTATTTCTGTATCTGCTCTTTGAACTTGATGGTAAATTGGCTTCATGAGTAATTTCACTCCTGGCTTTCTTTTTCTAGTCATATATCTTATCCATCTCTGGTGTCTGGGACTCCGCCATGGCATCATCTGGCTTCACTACTACAGCTAGTGGGTTCACTGGCCTCCTACAGTGGATCTGAGTATTGCCCTAGGAGTCTATTCAACCTTGTGTCAAAATGAATAGGCCCAGGACATAAAATAAGTGTGCCCTAGTGTTCACTCAGGCTGGAGTTCCTTTTCTTTTCTCTCTTCTCTTCTCTTCTCTTCTCTTCTCTTCTTTCTCATTCTCTTTCTCTCTTTCTCTCTCTCCTTTTCTGTCTCTTTCCTTCTTTCTTTCCTTCCTTCCTTCCTTCCTTCCTTCCTTCCTTCCTTCTTTCTTTCTTTCTTTCTTTCTTTCTTTCTTTCTTTCTTTCTTTCTTTCTTTCTTTCTTTCTTTCTTTCTTTGAGACAGGGTCTGTCTGTATAGCCCTGGCTGTCCTGGAACTCACTCTGTATACTAGGCTGGCCTTGAACTCAGAAATCCACCTGCTTTTGTCTCCCAAACAGGCCAGAGTTTCAATAAAGAGAATCCCACTCCCTTACTTGACCCTGCTTCCATCTTCTCCATGCTCAAACCCACACGTAGTTTCTCTACAATAGTCCAGAGACCATGCAGAATTATTCCTAACGATTGACCTCAAATAAAATGAAGAAATTCTATGGCTTCAAAAATCTTAACAAAAATTCAATATTTATGCTAGGTGAGTCTTTCTTTAGAGGACTCATTTATTTGCTATGGACAAAGGACATGGACAGTTATCACTGATTCGTAGCCTTGGCAATAATTAATAAGGTTACAAAAATGAATGACACTTTAAATAGACACTGTTTGGGATCTCAAAAGTCTTTTAAAACATGAGATCATGACAATCATGCTGGATGTTTAAAGGAAATCTTTTGTAATGAGAAGGCAGTAGCTACTGGTGGAGGACTAAACGCACTCAGTGGCCAGACATTTGGGGGGGGGTGCAGAGAGTATAGACTTCATCCTCCTAGCATGTACCAAAATCTCAGACTGCCAGAAGAGAGCAGGGATTCGGCAGAAGCCATGTTGCTATCACCAAGAGTCCCATGGAACTGCTGAGCACTTTCATTAGTCCAGAACGAGGAGGGACAGAGACCAGCTAAGGGTTGACTTTGAAGCAGGCCTTTGAAATGGTAACCGTCTTGCCATATTAGTGCTTTTAGTTTGTAATCTATATTTTAATCTTATTTTATGTGTGTGTGTGTGTGTGTGTGTGTGTGTGTGTGTGTGTGCCTGTACAAGCTCCATGGCACTCATGCCACAAATTGTTAGCTGCCAGCTTAACTGAAAATTTTGATCTCCAGTGTTCGTGAGAGACCCTGCCTCAAAAGATCAAGGGCAGGAGATGATAAAGGAGAACACCTGAGCCTCCTCCCCTTCCACACGTGCATTTGGACATACATTTCTGCACACACGCACACACATCCATATAAATACGAATACTCACATATATGTGTATATGCATATCACACGTTAAAGAGAAATATAATTTAAAAAATTTTAGACGTTAAAAGTCAGCCATAAAATGATAGTGAAAACACAAGCTACTGAACTTTGAAGGGTACAGTCAAAATGCTCGGAGGGAAATGACTAGCTCTGAAGACATAATAAGAGAAGAGCGTGGTTCCGATCACGAGCGGCACAGGAGGTTTTTCTAAATCATCAACAATGAAATCATATAAGGAGAAAGGCTGGAATATTTTTGTAATCTTCTCTCTGAAAAGTAATAATACAAAGCCAGTGTCTTACAAAAATATGATCAAAACATGCAGTGAAAAATGTATCATATTTTCCCATGAAGACATAAAGTAGTTAAGTAATACCAACATTGTTACTTCGTGTATATGTGTGTATGTGAGTGTGTGTATATGTATATACATATATATACATATATACATATATATAAGCACACACTATGCATAGTATGTGTGTGTGCTACTATCAGCTTATTGATGTTAGTAACATGCCATTTCAGAGTGAATATTGAGCTGCCTGTTCCTTGTGCATTCATTGCACTGCATTAGTTTTCTTTAAAACATGCTTTTTTCTCTCCTAATTGGACTTGGGTTTTGTCCATGCTTGAACTCTGCCCTGACTAACACAGTTTCTCCATAGGAAACGTACATGCTTCCATCTGATGCTAGTGGCAGTGTCTCCAGTAGATAAAACTGTCAAGTTTATTCCTCAAAAACTCGACTGTGTCAAATGAACACCTTGGAGGAGGACCCTCAGACCCATAAACTTGGATTTTCTTGGCACAGCATAAAAGATCTGAGCTCATTAGACTGACTTATAACATTGATTCATGGGATGAAACTACTATCTAAAGGTCTGGAAATCTCTGAGATGCGTCTGTTCAAACATTCCCTTGCAGCAGAAGACTGAGTGGGAAGTCAGTATATTTGCAGCAAGAGATGGCAGACAGAAGGCTAACATACTTTCAAATGCAGGAAGGAAATGTTCTCTCCCTGAAGGCAGCCTGGAGGGAGATCCACATCTGACCAGAAATGTACTTTATGGGCAGAGAACTCCATAAACTGCATAATCATATCAGACTAAAGTCCTGTTCCAAATACTGTTGTCTTTGAAGACCATTTAAATACCGAGCCTTGTGCCCATTTCCACTCTAAGGAGGGCTCTGTTACTGAGACTACAGTTGTTTCTGAGGATGCTCTTTCATCAGTAATACCCAATGTGTCATTTCCTTAGATTCCTGTGGATGTTCCTTTTTCTGCTATAGATAATGCCACAATGGCACAACATTGCTAGTCTAATCAATCCTGTCATTTATCTCAGCAGTGAATTGTTATAACTCATCCTTATGTGGTTTAGAATGGCGGCTAGCTGAATCGTAATGGTATGAAAACAGAATGAAGTCAACAGTCTGAATGGTTGGAAACTGTGTTTTCATCAATATTCTTCAGCTTTGTCATCTGTTTGATTTTTTTTTAGTGAAGATCTTGTGTATCAGTTGTACTTATGGAAATCCTATTGATTAATAGAAGAATCTATCTATCTAGTCCCAGAGCTGACCAAGGGATTAGATAGAAAATCATCCATCTGACTTGGGGAAAATAGGATGGAGCACTTTGAAATGTGGCCATCAAGTGGCTGAAGTCCATTACTGCACATGAGGATGTAAATGAGCTTGTGAAAATTTCAAGTCAACCTTCTAGGATTTGGGAGTCTATGGTATGAGTATTAAGAATCTCAACTGGGCTGGGTGGTGGTGGCACATGCCTGTAATCCCAGCACTTGGGAGGCAGAGGCAGGCGGATTTCTGAGTTCAAGGCCAGCCTGGTCTACAGAGTGAGTTCCAGGACAGCCAGGGCTACACAGAGAAACCCTGTCTCAAAAAACAAAACAAAACAAAACAAAAAAAAGAAGAAGAAGAAGCTCAACTGGTGATATGATTGAGTTGCCCATGTGACACTGACTGTTAAATACACTGTCTGCTTGTTTCAGTCTAGGTTAGTCTTAATCAATGGTTCATGAGAAAGTGTGAGTTTTCAATCTGGCTAGCCATCAGGGAACTCAGTTGACCTTGCCCTTCTGCCACCAGCCTCCTAATCTTCTTCTTTGAAGGTGCTGGAAGTTCTGCTACAGTCAAAGCCTAGGATCTTTCTGTCTTTACCTTCACAGCCAGCATCATCCTTTCCCATGATGACTGCCTCAGTTCCTGCCAGGGGTCCCTGTTTGTGGTTCATGCTCAATTCTTTCTCCATCTTAGCATCAGCATGGCTGTCCAGAAACACCCAAGTGAGTCCCTTAAGATAGATGAAGCCATGACTTACATGGCTGTTTATGGACTGGCTCCTCCTAAAGTTAAAACCGTTAACCATCTCTATAGTCTGTCATGCTCACCATTTTCTTGAGTCATTCCTTGCTCCTGATCTTTGCAAACTTGGGACACTTTGGTTTTCTCTCCTATCTGCAATACTATGGGCCTGTTATGCTCCACCATCGATTAAACAGTACATTAATTATGGCTTGACTTGTTTGTAACTCTCTCAAGGCTCTCTCATAATGCTGATTAAGACGATGGTTTATCTCGGTGACTTTTGTATCCTTTACATCTTCTACAGCCTAGATCGATAAAGATTTGTTGAATGAATGGATAAGAAAACATATCAGATGTAATTTTTCTTTACCATACAGGGAAAGAGACATTTGTCTATGCTACAATGTAACAGGTAATGTTGGGACAGGATTTTGTTTGTCTCTAAGCCTGCCATTATATGTTGAGCATCTATGGGGTGCCTGGTATGCTTTGTAACTATTGTCATGCAATAGCCTTCATTTGTCCCTTAAAAAACAAAAATCTAAGTATAGAACAAGTCTTCTAACTGGTGTTAGTACTAACTGGCTTCTCTGTTTCCAGTCTCCTCCCTGAGTCCCCAAGCTAATGTGCATGGTCTCATGTTCATCAGCCTTGCAATGGAATATCACTGGATCAGGCATATAGACCACTCTACAGAATCCTTAGCTTGGAGGAAACTTTCAATAGCACTGCTATTGTGAATAAATAGTCTCATAATACTTGATCTTCACATAGTAATTTCTTGAGATTTACATGTTACTAAAATATCCATATTGTTTAAATGTAGATGTTAGAGACTCAAGAGATGCCTCATCAGTTAAGAACACTTCTGCTCTTACAAAGTACCCAAGTTCAGTTCCCAGCCCCCTATGTGGTGGCTCACAACTGTTTGTAACTCCAATTTCAAAGGACTCTCTGGCCTCCTTAGGTACTAGGTATATGCATGGTACATACAGACAAGCAAAACCACTCACACACATAAAATAAAAACAAATCTTTTGAGCCGGGCCTGGTGGCGCACGCCTTTAATCCCAGCACTTGGGAGGCAGAGGCAGGCGGATTTCTGAGTTCGAGGCCAGCCTGGTCTACAGAGTGAGTTCCCAGACAGCCAGGGCTACACAGAGAAACCCTGTCTCGAAAAACAAAACAAACAAACAAACAAACAAACAAACAAAAAAACAAACCAATCTTTTAAAAATGTAGATACTGATTTCTTACTTTGGCAGTAGGATTCCAAAGAGTGTGTCTTCTAACCAGGACTTCTAGGGATTCAGACCCAAGGAGCTGAGGAGCCCCACTCAAGAACCACATTTTGACAGACAGCCCGGGGTACCGCTAATGTGTGGTCCTCATCTTATCCTGCTGAAAGTGTGTCTGGATGCTGCTTTCCTCCTAGACCTTGGCTCTCTAGTGGACAGTCACAGTGTGATCTCTAACTGGTTCCACAGCACTCCTGAGCTCCATCCTGGCCAACCCTCCTGGGGTCAGCCCAGGCAGGGCTCAGGGCTCAGGATTTCTGATGCTGCATAGAAACAAAGGCTCTCTCTGTGATCACATGGATTTGCTGAGTAAAGCAGCCCAGGGTCATGTTCCAGGGGGCAGACTGAAGATGCAGGAAGAATTTAGAGGGCCTGCTGAGTGGCAGAAGCTGCTGAGAGCACGTGATGAGGGGCATGGCCTCGAAGAAGGCTGGGACACTGGGTTTAAGGTAGAGCAAGGAATGACGTGAGGAGACTTCATTTCAAATGAAGCACGCGGAGGTGGGCATGGAAAAGAGACCTCACTGAGCCTCTCCGGAGGGTATCCACGGTAGGGCGTGGGCCACCCACGCAGCTCCCTTTGTGCTCGACTCTTCAGACAGCTGCACACAGAACCTATGCTCTGGGCCCCTCCTGTTGCTTTATTTCAGTTTCAGAGGCAGGAGGAAGGGTGCCTGGCGGCAGCAGCTAATCCTCATTACCTCAAAGGCAACAGGCCTGGGACCTGTTGGGAACAGGAGCTGTTCCTTTCCCCTGAGCAGTACAGGAATGGCTGGATGGATGGAGTGCTGTTCTGAGGGACACAGCCAGGGGCTGTGCTGGTCCCCATGTACGGTTCAGAAAGAGTCCACCAAGCCGCCTTGAGAATCGTCACGGTTTGCTCTCTAAAGCCTCTGGTACATCTGCATAGTCTCATCGCCCTCCCCCAATTTGGCAAACAGTTATTTAGGCTGTGTGAAGACCCTCAGAGCAAGGGGTAGGGATAAATACGATGGTGACAGAAGACTCGCTGCTCTGTCATTTCTTCTCCCACTCAGCCCCTCTGCCTGGCTGTCTGGCTTGAAAAAAAAAAAAACCAGCAGAACATAGAGACCCTCAGTGACTCAGGGTCGCCGTCCTGGTGCTGATCCTTTTCTTCTCTGTGCCTTGAGGGAGTTGTCAACTCCGTGAACACCCAAGGCTGACTGAGCTATGTAGGTCTAGAGAAGCTGTAAAGCCATTCACATGTGATAGCTTCCAGAGACGGTGGGATGAGGTTACCAAGAAAAGGCAAGGCTCCCTGCACCTGGATCCTGTCTGGGCTTTCAGACTGGCTCTGTGTAACTCGGGGACTGAGAACACAAACCTCTCTCATTTAGTCATCCAATTTCCAGTGTGTACATGCCCAAACTAGGTGATTAGTTAGTGTTGGCTGAAATAAAGATGGATGAAGGTGATGGATTGGGGTGCGTCTTGAAGCAGAAACTTCCTTAATATCTCAGGTCCTCAGAGCCAGTTACTTAGATGATCGTATTTGCCAAGACCATGCGCTTAGGAAAGGTGCATGGTAGTTTGAACGAGAAGCATCCTGTTTGGAAAATTGATCCTAGGTTGGTATGGCTGATTGGAAATGTTCTGGAACCTTTGAGAGGTGGAGTTTGCTGGAGGACGTAGGTCAATGGGGCAAGCCTTGAGCGGAGGATGTACGTCAGTGGAGACAGGCCTTGAGCGGAGGATGTACGTCAGCGGAGACAGGCCTTGAGCGGAGGACTATGTCAATGGCAGTAGGCCTTGAGTGTTTACAGCCTTGTTCTACCTGTACTTCTCTTTCCCCGTTTCATGCTTGATGTTAAAAACGTGATTGTTCAGCTCCCTGATTCGTGCCTGCAGCTTGCTGCTATGATTGCCCATCAAGATGGACTTCTATCCCTCGGGGACTGTAAGCCTGAACACACACTTTCTTCCACTAGTTTCTCATGGTCATGATGGCTTTTCACAACAGCAAGAATGTTAGGTTACCAAGAGAGTGCAGCGACCTTCCCCAAGCCCTTGCCTGGGCATGGGAATGGCCAAAGACAAGCAGAGATGCAAACATTGCCACCAAGAAGACAGCCGTCTCCACTCTGAGGGGCTGGGCTTGGGAGGGCGGGGAAAGGGGAGACAAATCATGCGACTTAACTCTTGAATGAAGCTCAAGTGTTACTCCATTTTAAAGTTTTTTTTTCTCCTGGGCAGTGTGTTTGAGGATGAACCAAACTGTTAAGAAGTTTTTAAGCCAGAGGAAAAGAAATGTATTCGGCAAAAATTTCATATTAGATGCTTACTGGGATCATGGTTAAATTCATGGGTGTCATCAGGAAGCTACGGATGATCCAGAGAGACCAGGGAAGGGGACATTGATGCCTCGATAGTGTCCTGCAGGACAGCTGCTTAGGGACTTGTACCTTGTAAAAATCTAGGTGTCAGAAGGTCCAGGCTTGTTAGAGTTTTATAAATAAAATGCAGTGCTTGGCAGAGAAGGCATGGTCTCAGCACCACCTCTTCTGGTGACCGTTGCTCTCAAAAGGCAGAGTGGCCCTTTGTCTCCATCTCTTTTTCTGACATGAGTGAGAAGAGGAGACAAGGATGTAAACAAAGGTTTACTTCCAAAGTTCATACAAAGGAAACTTCCTCCAACGTAAGTCTACTTCATCTCTCCTCCCACCTGCCAGCATCCTTGCCTTTTCTCAATTCACAGAAGTCAAAACTATTTAAGGGAAAGATGTTCAGTATGCCAGCAAGAGCCTCTTCAGAGAGGCCAGCAGTTCAAGCAGCCTCCCCCGGAGGCAGCCTTTAGAGAAGCAGCTTCCCCATATATGCTGGGGTGGTTAAAGAATGCAAATAAGAAAGACCCAAAGCCTGCTAAGATTTAAAGTGTACTCAGTCCTGCCCCTGTGGGAGAGTAGAGAAGGAAGAGAATGTTCTATACCGCACAGTAAAAGGGCCAGTTATTTGTGAGGCTGCTGGGAGATGGTCTGTGGGAGGGATGGTAAGCATTAGGAGCATTTGTCCTGGGAATTCAGATCCAGAGCCTGCCTCGCAGCTAGAGTTTACTAAATGGTGGGCTGCCTTGAAGCAAGGTGAACTGGAGAATCTCACAGCCACCCGTGACTGTGACCGAGTTGTTGATGATCCGGAACAATGAACTCCTGGAGAGATGGACAACCCAGCAGATATCCGCCAAAGAAGGAAGACATGATACTGCCCTCTTCTGCTTGGCCCGCAAGAGTGGTGGAGGTGCTTTCCTGAGTCACACTTTATGTTACTCTATAGACCAGGCAGCTTTGTGCACAAATGTGTGTGTGTGTGTGTGTGTGTGTGTGTGTGTGTGTGTGTGTACATGAGGATATACATACAGGTGTATATTTAGGCGAGTACCTCCAAAATAATAAGCCTTGTGGAAAGCTTTGAGCCACAGGGGAGTGGGGAACCCAACAACAGCCAAATCAAAACCAAAACCAAAACCAAACAACAGGGTCAATGATAGCTCAGTGAGTTTTAAAAGCTTTAGGCAGGCAAGCAAGATGACCTGACTTCAATGCCTGGGACCCACCCCCCCAATCCTTACAGAAAGTAGGATGCACCAGCCTGCATCCTAACACTCACCCTATGAAGAGATGTGAGGCAGGGACAGAATAGTTGTCAAAGGTTTCAGAACCAGGTGTCATGGAGTAAACAGCACAGCACAAGAGGAGACCCTACCTCAAAAAGTTGCAAAGCAAGAATTAACTCTCCAAGTTGTCCTCTGACATTCACATAGCATGCATGGCTGCACGCGCGCGCATGTGCGCGCGCACGCGCACACACACACACACACACACACACACAAATTGTATCTGAGAAGATACAATTATTATGGTACAGCCTACTACTCAGGTCTCATGGTCTATAATTGTGCTATATGACTGTGCCTTGGTCACCCACTGTCAGAGATGGCTGGGCCATTATAACTGGTTTATGTTAATCATGATTCCCCTTTATAGTTGGATCCCTATCACTTATATTAGAAGACTACAAGGGGAGATTATATATTCATAACTTGCCATATAGGCAACCTAGTTGCTGCCATTCCAGATTATAATTGGTATTTTTGATTATGTCTGTGACAAAAGGGAATTATGATTTCAATTCTAGCAAGTCTTTACAAGCCCTTTAAAATTGTCTGTCCATAAATCCATTTTGCTAGTAATCATTAACAGAATCCTTAAATACCTCTATTGTCTGGGCCAGATGCAGCTCCTGGTTATAATTAAACAGCACAGTCTAGAACTAACAAGGTTTTGGTTTTCCCAAATGTGTGAGATGAAGACTTTGGCCAGATCCAGTTGATACACTCCCACTTTCTCAAGTTCCATCAGAACTAGTCAGCTTGCTGATATTTGAGTTAGAAAAGTCTCTTTTCAAACCTTAACTCTATCCCCCGCCCTGACCCTGTTAGTTGCTTTCTGATCCTCAAATTTTCATCTTTAGCACTGAAATATCAATATTATCACATTGGAGACAGAGGAAGAAAAGTAATCTATGAAAAAACTCTGTGGACCCACATGTGCTTGCGGGATAAACTCCCTTTTATTATCTAGATCCTATAGTGATGAAGATGATGATAAAAGCCTCTGCAAGTGACTGGAGTTAATAAGTAGCAGTCATTATATCTGCCATAAGCCAGAGCACTCTGATTGGTAGCATGACGTTTCTCCTGCATTTTGATTGGTAGAGCCCTGCCACTCCAGTCATGCTCCAAGTATTAATTTTTCAGACAAAACACATGGTTAGTGTTTCAAATTACTAAGTACTTTCGTCAGGGCCTGTCATATTACAATGAATGGTCTGGTGTGGTCATTCAGCAAACTAATAGTTAAATGCTGGAATTTTTGCTAAAATAAATTACAAGTGAAAGATACTGGTCCTTGGCCTATACACAGAAGTGGGTATTTTGAGAACTATTATACGTTCTTCTTTTGAGAATTTTACTTGTCCTTAACACCAGCTCCCCACCTGCCTGTATTTCTTAAGTTCCTCAATCCCTTGGGCTTTTGTACTCAGGACACAAAGAAACACTTTTTATAGCGTTTTTTCCTAAAAGGGGTTAAATGTAGCCTGACATAATGGATATCATTAGGATACAAAATGCTCAGCTGAGAGGCATGTGGTGAAGAATCCCATACAAGTTGGACCAAGGGGAAGTCAGGATTTAAGAATGGGCTGTTTTAGTGAAGTTAAGGAGGTTGGGTGGTACATACTGAAGTCTACAACTGCCCTCCTATTTCCAGACAGGAAGGAGGTCCAGTGGTCAGACTCAGACACAGAGGTATCAATTTACTTTTCCTCTGTCATGCACCTGAGGCTGATCTTCACCTGAGTTGCTCTGTGATGTTCCAGGAAGTAGCTGTAGTCACTGGGGTCATGATAGGAGAAGTCCTCTGAAGCAACCTCTGTCTGAAAAACTTTATCCTATACTGATGGCTCCTTCCAGAGATCACCAGGGACAATTAACAACATGGAGGCCAACCTCCAGGGTGGATGGCAGTCCTGCAAACCATACTTTTGATAAGAGGGCCTTAAACCAAGATATTCAAGGACAGATGATGATGATGATTGATTGATTGATTGATTGATTGATTGATTGATAATGGTGGTGGTGGTACTGGGCTGCAATAATGTATTTATAACACACAATAAAAAACAAATAGATATTTTTCAAACTTGTCAGAATGAATATTATGAAAAGGACAAGGGAAAATATATGCTGACCAAGTGTGTGGAGAATAGGTAATTCTTTTGCATGGAAGTTAGTACAGACATTGTGAGAAAGTATATGCAATTTACCATCCAGAATTAAAAATATAACTCTCAGCTAAATGCCACATCTAATGCATATCTAGAGGAAATGAAATCAGTACCTCAGATGCATCCACATCCCACATTCATCAAAACATTAGTAACAGGAGCCAAAACATGAAAACACTCTAAATGCATCTTGATGGGTAAATGACAGGAAAAAATGTTGGTATATATATAAAATGGAGTATTATTCAGTCAAGACAACACTTATGATTGCAACAGCTTGGATAAAGTTATCAGTCACTATGAAAAGGCAAAGATGTTTATCATATAATGTAGTGGCTCTCAACCTTCCTAATGCTGCGATTCCTGAATACAGTTCCTCGTGGTAACCCCCAGCCATAAAATTATTTACATTGCCACTTTGTAACTATAACTTTGCTACTCTGATGAATCAAAATGTAAATATCTTATAGGCAGGTACTCTTGGTGAATTCCAGGGGTTCATGACCCACAGGCTGAGAAGCATGGTTATCTTTATGTGTCTCAAATCTAAAATGTCAAACTCATACATAAAGAGTAGAACACTGGTGGCCATGGAGAGTGTAGATGTTGATCAAAGGGTAAACTCTAAGTGATAGTGAGAAGGTTCTGGGACTCTATGAGGTCATGGGTGGTGATGAAGACATTGATTTGGCTGTTTCTGATTCTTGGATACTGTGACTACTGTTCCAATAAACACGGGAATGCAGATATATCTGAGGTATCAATTTTATTTCCTCTGGAGAGGGTTTAGATATGGGATATAGCTGATGAATATATATATACATATATATACATATATATACATATATATACATATATATATATGAGGATAAACTGCATATCACAATATACATGTATATCAAACCACCATGTTATAAACCTCAAGTATATTTAACTCAAGACAATACAATATTTAAAATTAAAAAAAAGGGACAACAGGATGTACAGTAACAGGAAAAATGGTGTATGGGGCAAACAGAACAGGAACAGCTGGAGGTTGTCACTTCTGAAGCAGTGTTCATCTCCTGGTACTGGACACACGCTTCACTGAGATGTTTGAGTAACTTGAGGAGATGGAGGAACATCAGCATCTTCTGAGAGTCTCCTCAAGCTGAGACATTGTCATTTCAACATCTCCATAGCACCGGGCATTTAGCCCAGGGCGTGGTGCATTCTGGACAAAAGTCTATCCTGTGCTGTTTTTCCCAGCCCCATCTTGTCCACACACATTTTCAGGTTCTAGGATTAAGAGGTAAGGTAACTTATGTTGCCTTTCCTAATCTCCATTTTACCATTGATTCCATTGTCTCCTGCATAATCTGATTATTTTCTGTTGATCCTGTGCAGAGACACTCTCGGCGTCCCTGTCATTTATTGTCTATGTTGTCTTATGGCATTTAATTTTTTTCCTCAAATAGAAAAAAAAAATGTACCTTTGAATGGTCCGTATTCCTTCTCTTTATCCAATTTTCTTTGCCATTCTTGTTTATTTCATCACTTACATGAATTTATATGGGGAATGAATGATGTTCTTCACGTTCATAATTATGAAGTGATTCCTTAATACCATGGAGTTTCGTACCATTTTGGACCCCGGGGACGGGGACGAGGACTTGAGTTGGCCAAGAAATATCTCTACTCAAATGACTTGGGTAAGAGAGACAATGAGTAATAAGCAATTAATTGATTAACCGATATGGACTAGTAAGCACTATACAAGAAGCAGGTGAAGTAGGCAGAGCGAACTAGAGTCGTGGGCTTTCTGTTTCTCCCACGCAGCTCTGCAAACCGTCCCTGTTACATGCAGGGCATTTTCTCAGCTGCTGCTCCCCAGCACCAAGCCGTAAGCTTGGCAATATCGAGAGAATGGACCCCATCCTGATCATGGCCGGAAGAGTCTCAGGCTGGATTCTTACTCCCTATGGACTCAGCTACCTTTCCAAGTTCACAATGCCCTTGACTCTTCAGGCTCTTCCTATCTTCCAAGGTACTTTTCTCACTGGTGAGGTATCCTTCTTCCTGCCTAAGGCTAGCCATGTTGCTGACCCCATGCCATCCCGTCTCCTTTGCTGAGAGCCTCTGCTCATTCAGCTTTCCCCTAGTTTCTTTGTCTCTGATCCTTAAGTGGGTCATTAGCATTTAAGACTTGCTCTGGAATTTTTCTTGGACAAAGCTTCTCTCTTGTCATAATCTCCTTGAAAAGGCCCAGCCTGGGGCTCCTCTTTAAGTTCCCCATACCCTCACAACCAGATCCTTCTATTATGTTGTATAGTATACTCTGTAGAGCAGGAATGGTGAGTTCTGCCTCCGAGTTCATCCGGAGTGAATGAAGAGAACTTTACAGAGCCTGACGGCAGTGTCTAGGAAACACTTCCAGAGGCTCTAGATAAGCTCCCTGCTCCGTTACAGTTATAATTGATCTTTATAAATATCCCTGCAAATTGGCAGTGACTTCTCAGAAGTGCAATGCTAGCCTGCCATTCAGAGTACCAAACTACAAGAATTCGCCACGAAGCACTTTGCTGCCCTCCGTCTCTCTTTTGGAAATGCGTGAATAAGATTTTTTTTCAACAGGTCCTTCCCCCGCACTCTCCCAAGCTCTTGGTTGGTTCCTCATGTTCATGTACACTGGGTGACCATGCATTTTGCTAAGCTCGAAGGGTCTGTGATCTCTGCAACTGGTGTTCAGAATGAGCGAATTGTTGTCTTGCGGTATGTTTAGCGATAGATCATGACACTTAGATATTTCTTCGGGGAGTATTAATTGTAGGGGGAAAGTGATGGTATTTTATTTAGGTTGTCTGGAAAGTCAGGGAAAGATTATAATTTATAGTTACTATGGTAGCTAATTATACCTTTAAGGGTATGCCGGTTGCTATTCAGAAAAATAAGGCTTTGATCGTAGCTGAGACCCTTGTTGGGAAATCAAAGAAAAGAAGAATGTGTAATTTGCTAGCTCAAAAATTTCCCTGGTTACTGAGACCAGATTTCTTTTTGGATACAAAGCATTCCAGTTGCTTTTTTTTCATGGTGCTAAAGTACATACAGATACTATTAATGGGTGACAATAATAAATATTGTGAAATATTTGAGCCCTGTACTTCTACCTATCCTTGATATTTGCCTTGTGTCCCGTGTATCTCTTTATTCCTGGAGGTGGATACAATGTATTAGATCCACAATTCTGGTGACAAGTTGGGCTGAGGTTAGACCAGAACAAGACAGGTCTGGAAACATGCTCTTAGATAGGACCACGGTGGTTCCAGACTGAGGGAGAAGCAGAGCAGCAGAGAAAGAGAGAGGCCCGCTTCTGGGGGACAGTACCTGGGCCTCCTCATTTTGGACTGAGTCTTAGAAGAGCTGACAGAGGAAAGGATTTGTATTTGCTTTCTATTTAGGCCTAGCCAAAAACAAAAAAATCACTAAGTTTTAGAAAGACCTATGGAAAGACATTTTTTTTGGCTCCTCAGTAGTGTGGGAAAGCAGTGAGAACTCCCCTGATATGTAAACAAAGGAATAAAGAAGTGAGATAATAAAAGCCCTAAGATTGAGAATAGTGTGCTGCAGCCACAGGCTGAGAATATTGCAGGACTGGGCAGGTAACGATGACGAGGGACTTAATACTGTTTCTGGCTAATTTTCAGTTTTAGCTTGGCTTAACCTAGACTCAGCTGGAAAGAGGGGACCTTAATGGAGAGGCTGACCAAATCAGATTGGCCTATGGCTATGTCTGTGAAAGACAGTATTGATCGAATATTTATGTGGAGGGCCCAATCCACAGTGGGGTCTGAATATCTAGGAAAGACAATGGAGCATGAGCCCATGGGCAAGTTAGAAAGTTTCTCCATGGTTTCTGCTTCAGTTCCTGCTCTGATTCTCACGTGGATAGATTGTGACCTGTAAATGCAAGATGAAATAAATCCTTCCCTTGCCAAGTTGCTTTTGGTTGAGTTATTTAAAACAGCACAGAAAGGCTAACTAGAACAGATACCAATTCCTTATCTCTCATTCCCCATTCTTCTGTGATTTGAAAGGCTGCCTGAGTTTAGAACTACTCCAAAATAATGGCAGAAGTAAATGCTCGTCTAAATGCTGTGTCACTTTTCTTGTCATTATGATTGTGCTGGCTGATTTTGTGTGTAAACTTGACACAAGCTGGAGTTATCACAAAGAAAGGAGCCTCCTTTGAGGAAATGCCTCCATGAGATCCAGCTGTAAGGCATTTTTTCAATTGGTGATCAAGGGTGGGAGGGATCATTGTGGGTGGTGCCATCCCTGGGCTGGCATTCCTGGGTTCTATAAGAAAGCAAGCTGAGAAACCAGGGGAAGCAAGCCTGTAAGTAGCATCTCTCCATGGCCTCTGCATCAGCTCCTGCTTCCTGACCTGCTTGAGTTCCAGTTCTGACTTCCTTTGCTGATGAACGGCAATGTGGAAATGTAAGCTGAATAAATCCTTCTCAGCCATGATGTTTGTACAGGAATAGAAACCCTGACTAAGACAATGACCAAATAACTTGCAGAATCCATTTCAGGGAAGACTTTTAGACCTCAGGTAATTAAGCCCATCATGGTGGGGAAGGGAAGTCTATACAAGAAGCCCAGTCTGTAATAGCACAAAAGCCTATTCTCTAACAGTGGAAGCATATGGCTTCTGCCTCCCACACGGTAAGTGACCAGAAAGCAGAGATACCGGCTAGAATCAGAACTTAAAACAATCTTCAAAAGCTTGCCTTCAGTGACCCACTTCTAACAGCCAGGCCCTACCTCCTCGGGATAACATAGCTCTCATGATAACATTGCAAGCAGTGAAAACAGGAATCTGGAGAGACACTTCAGATCCAAAACACAACCTTCTGTACCTGATCGTCTAAGGCCCATGGCCATCTCAAGATATAAAATATACCTAGTCCAACTTCAAAAGTTCCCTACAATCTTACCAGCCCAGCACTGATCTAATGTCTCTTTGCAGACTCAAAACAAACTTAAAAAAGAAAGTTGGTGTCTGCTGATGCACAATAGACTTTTCCACTCTAATAGCAGCCAATGGGAAGACTTCAGGCAAAGAAAAGACTTGGGTTGGGGAGGTAGACCAGTTGGTAACTTCCTTATTGTGTCCAAAATGCTATTTCATCTCTAGTTGGTAGAAAATATGGTCTGACTTAGTTGTTAGAGTCATGATTATGGTTTGGATTTGAAGTGTCCTTGTGGTAGTTTGAATAAGAGCGGCCTTCATAGGTCCCTATGCTTGAATACTTGTCCTTCCGTTTGGTAGAATCATTTGGAAAGGATTAGAACCCGTGGCCTTGTTGGAAGAGGTGTATGTCTGAGGTGGGCTCTGAAGTTTCAGAAGACTCACCCCATTCCCAGGATGCCTTTCTGTATGCCTCCTGTGGGTGTGGATCAAGATGGAAGCCTTCATGTGTTCCCACTGCCATGCCTTTGCCCCGCTATCATGAACTCTAAACCCTCTGAAACCGTAAATCCAATTAAAATCTGTAAATTATAATTTGCTCCCATCATAGTGTTCTATCATATCAATAGGGTTCTGGGTGCTAGAGTCCCTGGGTGGGGACTGGGAAATAGTGCAGAAGCCTTCCATGCTGATATAGTAGTATGAGCGCCCATATCCACTGGCATACCACGTGACACAAAATAAAGGATCCTAGCAGGCTAGCAGAACCTCAGAATGGGCCTGGAATAGGGCAGTAGCTGCTTCCATTGTCTTTACTGAAGTCCCCTTGGGTGCTGGCAGCCTGACACCTCCCCATAGTGCCAGTGGGATAGTTGGCTGTTCTAGAGCTTGTGCCGATTCCCCATTGGTCCAAAGGCTGTATAAAAGTGCTTGCTGCTGCACAATGCAGTAAGTAGATCTGCACCTGGATGCTGGTCTCCTGAGTCTGTTTCCTGGGTTCGCAACTCCGCATCCCTCACCGGCTCGTGGATCCTGGTTCCCACATAGGGTTATGCCTTTTTGCTGCTTCTCACCCAGGTCCTCTGATTTCCAGTGGACTACAATGTATGAAGCACCAGCCTTTCGCTCCTGTCTTCATGGATTGAGCTGCTCTTGTCACACCCTGTCCCCTCCCTAGTGAACTGAACTCATGAACTTAAGTCACTCCTTCCACTCCTAAGTTACCTCTATCAGATAATTGGTGACAAAAATAAGAAAAATCACTAATGCAGAAAAGTGATACCAAGAAGTAGGGCTGTTGCTGTAATAAACCTGATCACATGAGCTTCCGGAAACATGTGTGGATGTTTGGAGATGGGACCTGGAAAAGCTTTAGAACAAAGTAATATTCTGTGGCCAGAATGCTAATCAAAATACAAACAGTAAGGATCACATTCACGAAGCATCGGAAGAACCTTATAGGGAACTGAGCTACAGGTTGTTCATGCTATATTCTTACAAAGAATTTGCCTACATTCTGTCTGCATCCTGGAATTTTGAGTAAGGCTGAATTTACACTAGTGGACTATTTGGTTTGTCAGGGAAAATCTCAAGGCAGCACACCACACAGGGACTGGAAATGGTTCCTACCATCTATTTTTAAGCAGATTCATAGCAAGAAGTTAGAGGAATAAGCAGAGGATAAAGGTATGAAAAACATTGCATTTTGGGTACAAAGGGGGTGAGTGCTTTCAAAGCTGAGAACAATGACAGCAGGAGCAACAACAACAATGGTAACAACAGTGACAGCAACAGCAACAGCAACAACAACAGCAACAACAGCAACAACAGCAGCAGCAGCAACAGCAACAGCAGCAGCAGCAGCAACAACAACAGCAAAAACAGCAACAACAGCAGCAGCAGCAACAGCAACAACATGAAGTCATTCCAAGGACCCAACCCTTGTCCTCACTTCACCATTTGCTTCGAAAGCTCTCTGCCTATTGGTACAGCAACAGGCAAGTAGATCAATGGAATAGGATTGAAGACCCAGAAATGAACTCACAGACTTATGGTCACTTGATCTTTGATAAAGGAGCCACAACCATCCAGTGGAAAAAAGATAGGCTTTTGAACAAATGGTGCTGGTTCAACTGGAGGTCAACATGCAGAAGAATGCGAATTGATCCACTCTTATCTCCTTGTACTAAGATCAACTCCAAGTGGATCAAGGACCTCCACATAAAACCAGACACACTGAAACTATTAGAAAAGAAACTGGGGAAGACCCTGGAGGACATGGGCACAGGGGGAAAGTTCCTGAGCAGAACACCAATAGCTTATGCTCTAAGATCAAGAATTGACAAATGGGACCTCATAAAATTACAAAGTTTCTGTAAGGCAAAGGACACTGTCAGAAGGACAAAACGGCAACCAACAAAGTGGGAAAAGATCTTCACCAACCCCACATCCGACAGAGGGTTAATATCCAATATATACAAAGAACTCAAGAAGTTAGACCCCAAAGAACCAAATAACCCTATCAAAAAATGGGGTACAGAGCTAAACAAAGAATTTTCACCAGAAGAAATGCAGATGGCCAAGAAACACCTTAAGAGATGTTCAACATCATTAGTCATCAGGGAAATGCAAATCAAAACAACCCTGAGATTCCACCTCACACCAGTCAGAATTGCTAAAATTAAAAACTCAAGAGACAACAAGTGCTGGTGAGGATGTGGAGAAAGAGGAACACTCCTCCACTGTTGGTGGGATTGCAAAATGTTAAAACCGCTCTGGAAATCAGTGTGGCGGTTCCTCAGAAAATTGGGCATGTAACTTCCAGAGGACCCTGGCATACCACTCCTGGGCATATACCCAGAGGATTCCCCTGCATACAATAAAGACAAATGCTCCACTATGTTTATAGCAGCCTTGTTTATAATAGCCAGAAATTGGAAGGAGCCCAGATATCCCTCAAAAGAGGAATGGATACAGAAAATGTGGTATATTTATACAATGGAGTACTACTCAGCAATTAAAAATAATGAACTCATGCAATTTGTAGGTAAATGGTTAGATCTGGAAAATATCATCCTAAGTGAGCTAACCCAATCACAAAAGAATACACATGAAATGCAATCACTGATAAGTGGATATTAATGAGCCCAGAAGCCCTAAATACTCAAGGCACAATTAGCAAGTCAAATGACTCCCAAGAAGAAGAAAGGAGAGGACCCTGGGCCTGTAAAGATTGGATCCAGTTTTGTAGACCCAGAACAGAGAAATCGTGGGGGGGGATGATTGGGGAAGAGTTGGGGGGAGAGGAATTATGGGACATATGGTGGGGGGGAACTGGGAAAGGGGAAAGCCTTTGGAATGTAAACATAGAATATAGAAAATAAAACTTAAATAAAAAAAAAGCTCTCTGCCATGCCCACGAAGCACATCACCGACCACCCTTGGTGGTTTCATGACCACATCATGGTTCCTACACATCATGACCTACCTAAACTCCCAGCTGAGTCCCTGCTTCATGTGTTATAAGTGCAACTCCGAAGGCAGTCATGTTGAAAGGTGGTGCTTCAAATGGTGTGGTTGTGAGAAAGGGTTAGTTAACATAGAAGTAAGTAGGTCCTGCTAGAAGGATGACTTCTCATTCTGATGCCCCTCCCTGTGCTTTGGTTGATCCTCCTCTAACTGTCTCTTTCCCCTTTGTAACACCTTCATACCCTTGCATTTCCCCTGCCATTGCCATACCGTGAGATGATGTAACGAGAGGGAGCTGGTCAGATGCAGGCTGGCTGGCCCTGGACTTCCCATCCTCTAGAACCATAAGAAATGAATTTCTGTTCTATACATATTATCCAGCCTCCATAAGCTGTTATAGCAACACAAACACAAAGTATCTACCAGTTATACAATAAAAACTATGAGGCTGATGTTATTCCAGGTCTTAAAAATCAATGCTAACCCAGCTGTCAACTTCACATAAATCTTTGGGATTGTCTAAATTCTGGCCAGAAAATAAATGTCCAGAAATTGTCCAGAGTTGCTTAACTCTATTATCATAAGTGCTCCCTGATTTTGACTGGTCATTTTGTATTGTCTTCTCTGAAAAACAATCATTCTGAATATTTAAAATCCTTGGTAGTAATTCAGTGGTTCAAATTGTGATTCTGTACCAATTAGCCAGCCCACTTTGAACATGTCTGCTCTTAGATAAATTTAAGTTAGACTCACAATCATGGGATATACCATATTTTGGAGAAGCTTGGGTATCCCCCAAGGGTCTATGTGATTGAAATATTAAAGATGGCGTCTAGAGCAGTGGTTCTCAACCTTCCTGATGCTGCATCCCTTTAATACAATTCCTCATGTTGTGGTGACTTCAGCTATAAAATTATGTTCATTACACTTCACAACTGTAATTTTGCAACTGTTATGGATTGTAATGTAAATATCTGATATGTACATGGACTTAGGTGACCCTTAAGGAAGGGTTCCTCAACCCCTAAAAAGGTCTCACCCCACAGGTTTAGAACCACCGCTCTAGAGAGCTGTCTTTACATCCTCAGGAGCATGCTTTGAAGGTGGTTCTTATGAGAATCCTTCAAAGTGTTTGTGAAAGGGTCGGTACAAAAGCCAGGATCAGCCTTGCACAGTTGTTCCAGCTTCTAGCTTAAGATGTGATCATAGACTTATTCTTACCTAAACCCCCTCTGCTGTCAACTGCCAGGATTAGATGCTACTGTTGGCTGAGCTGATTTTAGCACCATGCTTGTGAGCCTCCAAAATAGTCAGCCAAGTAAACGTCTTCTTTTTTCATCAATAGCTTGCTCAGGCAATTTGTTATGGTGACAAAGAGCAGGACAACCCATGACAATTGCCAATTATATGAACATTTGGAGTTGAAAATTAGTTACTGAATGGTGTTCAGAACTTAAAAGTGCCATGTGTTATAATTAACAGACCTTAAAAACAGTCTCAAATATTTTTTTTACATTTAATTAAATTTATTTATTTATTTATTTATTTATTTATTTATTTATTTATTTATTTATTTTTGGCTGTCCCAGTGATCATTGATTTGACTGTCCAGGAAGGCCTAGAGTCATTAAGCTCCAGGAACTCTCAAAATATGCTCCGCCTGGCACTGCCTGGGCATTGAGCACATGGCAGCAGAATGCATATTTGGATGAATACTTAAAGCTGGTTTAAGTTACATGAGTTTAGCTTGTGTGAGAGGCTACTCCTCATGCCAGGCAGAATTAGCAGCTGCTTTCCCTGGGAGCTGTTAATGCTTCCACATACCTCATATTTCAGTTTGCCCGGCAACATGTCACTCGCATGCCGTTTTTGCCATTATTTATGCGTTAATTATTAAAACATCCCTTTAAGAAATCTTAGCTATATTCTTGAGCTGTGACTCTTCATCTGGTTGGTAACCCCACTGTCATGTCCTTAAAAGCCACCGGTCCCTCCACTTAAAATCCCTCGTGTGAGATGTGCTAGCTGCTCTTTCAGTGCAGGTTAAGTTATACTAAAACCCTCAGACTATCTTTTCTGGAGGCAAGGAAGCATCCAGATCTGAATGCACGGTGAAGCACACCGTGTCTGTGCTTACAGGTGCTCAGGGGTCAAAGAAGAGGCAACTTTCACTTGATTTGTTCATATATACTCTTCATATCTCTCACTGACTGACATTTACCACTCTGAATAGACAGCCTGGAATTTCCTGTACAAGTGTGCTTGATAAAATAGGGTCCCACCATGTACCTGGCGGGTCTAGAGATTTCAGTGCAGAGCAGACTGGCCATGACTGCACAGAGATCTTCCTACCCCTGCCTCCAAAGTGCTGGGATGAAAGGTATGTATTGCCACACCCAGCCGAGTTATTAATTTGAAGCCAAACTGTCAAATATCCTTTTGATGCTTTCAATAACATATGTGTGTTTTGCCTCTGTACATATCTGTGTGTCTCATGTGCTCCTGCTCCCCATGGAGGCCAGGAAAGGAGAAGATATCTCCTGAAGCTGAAGTGTCAGATGGTTGTAATGTTGCCATGAGGGGACTGAGAGTCAAATGGGGGTCCTCTTCATGAGAAGTAAATGCTCTTAACTACTGTGCTCTTTCCGGTGCCCCTTCAAAGGTTTTAATTTGTGATCTTTCTGTGTGTGTGTGTCATGTCTTTGTGTTTCTCTGTGTCTGTCTCTCTGTGTCTGTCTGTCTGTCTGTCTCTCTCCCCCCCCTCATGTGTGTATGTATACACACATATAGATAGACCTACATGTGAAGGCAAAAGACTGAATTTAGGTGTCATTGATTAGGTTCTGTTTACCTGATAGCTTTTTGAAACAGAGTCTCTCTGGAATCTGGTTTTTGCCTCCTGTTAGGCAGTGAGCCAGTGAGTCCCAGGGATATGCCTGCCTCTGCCTCCTTTTTCTCTGGGTTTAAATATTCCCTATCATACCTGCTTTTTATGTGGGTCCTAGGGATCAAATTTAGGTCCTCATGCTTGAATAGTAAGCACTTTGCCAATGAGTCTCAAAATGTATTATTTCTTCAGGAGATAAGTGTCCATTAGAACAAGACTGTAAGATTCCTGGACATTGTGAGTCCTACCTCAGAATCTGGTTAAAGCAAGCAGTATTTGCTTCTTAAAGGCATGGTAAATATTGAAATCTCCAGAGCAAACAAATCCAACTGCCTCAAACTTTGCAGGATAGAAGATACTCCGTGGATCATTTGTGTTTATGCATAGTCTATGGATTACAGGGGAAAGTAGAAGAAAAATAACTTTTTACAAATCTTTTTTCATGTCATAAAAATTATTCTGTGGGTTGCAAGTTCTCAGTGACTTCCATGTGATTATGCATGTATTCATTTCCTGAAAGATTGCCTGTCTTTGCAAACTCAGGGCTATCTATTAAATGAAAAGGCCAGAATATTAGACAGTTCAAGAGGCAAGTTCAGGATCATCACATTCCTCAGAAGCATGATCTCGCTGCCTTTGCTCAAATTTATTTTCATTTCTTCTGTTTCCCTGAAGGTAGCCAGAGCCTTATAGATGAGGGGATCACAGGCAGTAATGGTGTACATTGGCTCACATAGAGTTTTCCCTATAAAGGCAGCAACCAGGACTTCCGTGGGAATTCCAGATAATCCAACAAGCAGCCACACACATGGGGCAGGGGGTGACACTAAAAAATGAGGCTGGACACACTAAAACTTGAAATAACTGTGCACAGAGCTGAGTATTAATTCATGGCTGCTGAGGACTCTTGTTTTCTCGGGAAAGTATCTGTTTATATCAGCTACCTCTAGAGTGAGTATTAAACCCCCTTGCACTTTCAGATGAGCCCCCATTTTGGCAACAAATATTCTTGTAACTCTTGCCTTTTGTGAAGCAGAAATCAGAGCCCCAAAGAGGTAGAGAACTTAGT
This sequence comes from Apodemus agrarius, assembly GCA_964023405.1. Classification (NCBI taxonomy): domain Eukaryota; kingdom Metazoa; phylum Chordata; class Mammalia; order Rodentia; family Muridae; genus Apodemus; species Apodemus agrarius. The sequence goes on from OZ030015.1 coordinate 76,065,705, forward strand.
GGTGATATGCATAGAAGGTAGAATGGGTGGGTTGCTAATACCAAAGGAAAAAGCTATACAAATAGATAAACAACTCAATCTTCTCACACTGTGTTAAAACTACCCATGAGACATCTATCTGTCTCAGTTAGAAACTGTACTTAATGCCAAACACATATCAGTTATTTAATAAATATTTCTGACTCATTTATTAGTAGATGGCCACACATGCTATCTGCAATTTGATTTGATTCTTCATGAATGCTATAAGATTAATACCATTAAGTAAAGATGGAAAAAAGTAAGCTGAAAAGCTAGGATGTTAAACACTGAGGAAGTTAATAGCTAAACCACTCAAGCCCAGGTCTTCAATGTCTCTTTCCATTACACGGCTGCTCAGTGTGAGAAAGAATCCAAATGTGGAGTGAATGTTTGCTTAAAGGGATGGAGACCAGAGAGCCAAGGAAAATGTGGCAAGAGAGACACATCACTGTGGGCTCAGAGATCTCACTTCTGGACCAGTAGGGCTGTTTCCTGGCGCCCTGTACATTTTCCAAGATGGCTGCTACTCTGAGAGGAGGAAGCACATTGTGCACTGAGGGCAGGGGGTGGGAGGGGAGGCTTGGTTACAGCTCGGTGGTGCCATGGCCTGGATTCAAACTCTGCAGTAGTAGAAGTGGACAGAGTCCATTGCAGCTCAGCTTGGATCAGACAAGCAAGGGTTCCCCCTCACAAAGGTGACCATAAAATGCATCCAGGGCTCCATTCAAGAAAGTATCAAGCCTAGCATTTTCCTGTTTACTTTTTTTTTTTTAATTAAAGCTTAGCCTTTTAAAAAATGTATTTCTTGGAGACAAATATATTTTGGCCCAACCCACATCCCACTAGAACTTACCACACAAAGTTTCCAGTTCTACCCCCAGGCCACAGTACAACTGTACCATGAAGGGTGATATTTTATTTATTTAATTTCTCCTTAAAAAAAAAAAACCCTTCCATTTTAGTTCCTTCGGTAACTAGTTGTTTGGAGGTTCTTGGGTCCTGACACTGACTTCCTCCACCAACTAAATCAGTGTTTCCTTTGCTTTTATTTGTGAAACCTTTTTTTTTTCTCCCATCAGTGAGATAGGTCCTACCTGACATGGGGCTATAAGTCCCGCCGGGCACCATCGGGACTCTCCTTGACTTCTTCCTGACCCAGGTGTCATCACAATTCAGCCTTTTATAGGCCACCCTAGGAGAGGAAAGACATTGGGAGGTAACCGAGTCTAAGGAGAGCATCTCTTATGACTACATGAACGAAATGACCCATAAGGTCAGAAGCTGGTCTTTATGTCTCTGCACACTATCCTTAGCCAGTACCCGACAAGCCAATGCTAAATTATCAGTAGTGACTAAAAGTCAAAAGAACCCCAGCAAAATTTCTCATCATGACCCAGTATGAATCCTTAGCACCCTACATTTAAGGAATGCCCCTCAATGGAGGAATGGATACAGAAAATGTGGTATATTTACACAATGGAATACTACTCAGCAATTAAAAACAACGAATTCATGAAATTTTTAGGCAAATGGTTGCAACTGGAAAATATCATCCTAAGTGAGGTAGCCCTATGCAGTCACTGATAAGTGGATATTAATTAGCGCAGAAGCTCTGAATACTCAAGACACAGTTAACATGTCAAATGATTCCCAAAAAGAAGGAAGGAGAGGGCCCTGGTCCTGGAAAGGCCTGATCCAGCATTGTAGGGAAGTACCAGGACAGAGAAATGAGAGGGGGCAATTAGGGAAAGGGCAGAGGGAAGAGGGCTTATGGGACTTATGGGGAGCGGGGAACCGGGAAAGGGGAAATCATTTGGAATGTAAACAAAGAATAGAGAGAGGGGGGAGGGGAAGGGAGAGGGAGAGGGAGAGGGAGAGGGAGAGAGAGAGAATCCTTCCCACTACCTTAAGTGGACTGAAAGCAAGAACCTCCTGGACAGTAGAGGGCGCTGTGGCCCACACTTCCATAAGCCCTTCTTGCCCCCTGGAACCTGAGCATAGTTCATAGGAAGACAGTACAATTGCTGTCTCCACAAGGATGTCTCTCCTATCGAGTGGGTCTCTTGGGTTTATCTTGATGTCTCCGATCTGTAGGGCCAATGATGCCACATCAGTCAAAGCTAGTTGTTCTGTCATCTTCCTCTTGTAAAGGCGCTCTCTCGCAGTGGTAAGGGGCATGGAAACTCGCTCCTGTCTGAGTCTGCTACTTTGTGTGTGTGTGTGTGTGTGTGTGTGTGTGTGTGTGTGTGTGTGTGTGTGTGTGTGACAAGGTATCTTTGCCAACTCTAGGTTGTCTCACTTGGAAAGTGAAGGTAGCGATGCTTCCTAACTGGTCTGTAGTAAGGGTGAAGCGAGCTGGTGCCTTTGACATATCAGCGTACCATCTCTGAGAGCTCTTAGAGTTTTCGCAGTGCAATCAGGCATCCTTTTATTGGATACTTTGCCTCTGCAAGCCATCCAGAGTTTAATTAGTTCTTGGAACATGCCTAAGATCGATGATACAGATGCGCCATAGACCAGACATGGCACCTTTCAGAGAAAATTTACAGGTGGCTCTCCTCATCCCAGCACAGAAATCTTCATCTCTGTCACAGGTCCAGGATGCTATGGTGGTAATGGAGACCGTGCACAGCAGAGAGTTCTATTGCAAACTAGCCTGAGGGTCAAATCTAGTTTGTTGCTTCCTGACTTTGCACATAACGTTTTATTAGAATGCATCCCTGTTCATTCATATACCCCTTCACCCAGGGCAACGTTTCTACTACATCAGCTGAGACGAATAAATATTACAGTGTCCACATGACTCTCAAACTTTAAAATATTCATAATCTGGTTCTTTATACACACAAAAAGGGAATTTAGAGCCAGTATTTAATCTTTGAAACTAACACGGTAGATACTCAAACATAGCTAGTGAGTGACTGAAAGAAAGACTGAAACCCAGAGGCTGCCTCCAAACAGTCAGGCATTAATCCTGAGAATGTGTTAGTGGGAAAATAACAATTACTTTCTAAAAAGGAGATAAAACAAACTTTTTCACACAAAAAGCCAGTGATTCTAGCTTCTATCCCGCTTTCCTCCTGGCTCACAATGCCTCAGATCAAAAGCTCCCCAACTCCCACAATTCAGTTTGCTCATTTGTAAACTTGGGAACCCTAAGTCCCCCCCTCCCTGGGGGCCATATAGGAGGTGCACTGAACTCTTAAGTGGACAAGCACCGGGCCCGTCTGATGACTGGCCCACAGCAAGGGCTCCTAGGACATGCGAAGTGGAATTAAGCGTGAGGAGAAACCCCTGCACTTCTGAAGAAAACGTCTCTGCTGTGTCACGGAGGAGTCGACAGAGTCACTCATACACTAAACTGGCAGATGGCACAGAAAAAGCCTCCAGGCGCGTTCTACACAAAGAATTGCAAGCTAGTTTGTGTTCAAACAAAGCAGACAGCCAGTCCACAGTTGGAGCCAGGAGCCAAATTGCTCAGACACCATTGAGGCTGGCTGCCTGCAGGCTGGGCTGCTCGGTCTGCTGCTGGAGCCTGGCCACAGGAAGCCCTTGCCGTCAGCTCTCCAGGGCCTCGCAAGCTCCAGCATTTTCGTGATCCTCCCTTGAAGCCATTACTTAGATAAGGAACATAGGAAGGAAGAAAGCGAGGAGGGAATCACCACATGCAAAAGTAGTTGCTTTGGTAATGTCTGCACTCCAGCGTGGCTCTTGCTACTGTTCTCTTCTAGGGTGGGGTGTTGGGTGGGTGGGGGAGTCTATCTTAATGTTTACCTTGGGGGATGTCTGGCCTCTTCTCCACACAGATCTCATTTTATGGTGTGTGGAGTTTTATGAACCAATTTACCATGGGAGAGGAGACGAGAAGGCTGATGTGTGAGCTGAAGTTTAAAAGCCATAAATTCAAAGGGAAATTATTCCAGAATTATAAGCCCTGCTTACCGGTGTCCAAGGGTAATAGCCACTGTTCAGTGGTAGGGCTTGGACTTCCAAAGGTATTTCAGGGGCCATTTGTAGGACAAGCACCCTTTCATTTCATTTGGATGGGTAAATATTTTTAAATGGGGGTCTCCTGAATATGTTGGGATCCAGCCAATGTCCCCAAACTTCTGGTTGCCCTGAACACCTAAGTACTCTTTTTCCATGACAGTTCATTCAGGAAGTCTAAAATCAGGCAGACACACACAAACACAAACACACACACACACACACACACACACACACACATACACACACAAGGATTTATACTTTATCTTCATAAAATTCAACTAGCCCTACTATTTGGTATAAGCTTAAACTAAAGGTGTTTTCTAAAAGCCTTTTGATTACAAAGTATTGGATAGCATAAAACAAAATCAGCTTCAAATGTTCCCATGGGGTAGAAATCAGGAAACATACATGCGTGTACACACACACACACACACACACACACACACAAACAATGTGAATGTTTTTGCCCAGATCTGAAGAAAAGCCAGAGAGTAAAACAGGTTGGGTGGGGCAGGACTGATGTCAACACAAGGAACAATTCTTGAGTTCACAAACACTTGGAAACAGAAATGCGTAAGACTTTGGAAGGTGGCGATGAATTGGAAAGTCGGTACAAATACCCTTTCCCCCAAGCATCCTGCCGGCGCGCTCCACCTTCCCAGAATACCTGCTGCCCGAGACTGTGTACCGCTGGCTTTTCCAGGGTCCTTTCTTGTAGGCATCTGGTGTCCGCTGAGTTTTCAACAGGACTGCTACTAACTTCTCTAGACAGAACATCCCTTAAGCTTTTCATTTGCCCTACATCATCACAGGTGGTCTCCAAAGCTGCGAGAAGCCCTGTGCCTTGCTGGCTGGTGTTCTGCAAGGCCTGGTGGCCTTCATTCAAAATGAATAGCAGGCCTACTGATAACTGAGACAGTAAGAAGACCCTCTGGCTGGTGTTATGCTAGCCTGAAGCCTGCCTTGAAAAGCTTCTGCCCGAACCCTCTCCTTCACTGAAGTCTTGGTCTTCAATTTTGCTTGTGTGTGAGTGCAAGAGCAGTGGGGAGCCCTGTTGGCTATTAAGGGAGGTATTGGTTTCTGTAGGCTGAGAGTAACGTATTTAAAAGTTTTACTATCCATCTCTACACATTCATGCATTTTTCATCCAGACCCCAGTGAAATGCTCCTCGGTGTGCTGGTGTTTAAGTTACAGATTGGAAGACATTCAAAGGGTTTGAAATTCAAGCTGATGAGATGGAAGAGAGGCCAGGGATTGTCAGGGCCATTGGCAGACATTCAACAGAGTTCTTCTTTTTGGTAGGTGGCTGGGCTCTTTAAGAAGTAAGAAAAAAAAAAAGCCCGCTGGACTACTCCACAAGACCAGAGTGGATATCTCAGTAAGTAAAAGTGATCCTTTTACTTTCTATGCTGGGAGTGAGAGTCCATGGTGAATCCATGACTGAAGAGAACGCACAGAGAGCTATGCTCCGTGTAGATCCATCCTGGAAGAGTGTTTAGAGACAGCAATTACTATAGTGACTGCTTTTGCTTTTCTTGGTGTTCTGGTATTTGGGACAGTGGTCCTGGAGAGAGTCACACCAGGGTTCAGCTAATTCCTAGACAGCAGCCTTATAAACCCCTGGGAACATGCCTTTCAGATGCAAATCAGCTAAGCCAGAGTTTACAATCCCAGCCAACTCCTCTGGGGAACTCTCAGGCATCAAACCAATAGGCCTTTTATACAAAATCACTCCAGGACCAAGAACTGGACACCTGGGGCCAACCGTATAACCCAGAGCCCACTGGCTGAGCCACGCTCTCCAATTTTCAGTCCATTTATTGTACCTACTCTGTAATGCCCATTGCTACCCATACAAAATCCACTTGGCCATGTTCTTCTCTAACTCCTGTGCCTTAATTAGGGCTATTACTACAGTGATGAAACACATGACCAAAAGCAACTTGGGCAGGACAGGGCTCAAACTCAGCAGGATCCTAGAGGCAGGAACTGAAGCAGAGGTCATGGAGGAGTACTGCTTACTGGTTTGCTCATTATGCCTTGCTTAGTCCCTCCCCATTCCCCTTCCTCCCCCATAAAACCCAGGATGGTGCCCGAGGGTCGCACCATCTCCAGGGATCAGGGACTATAGAATTTTGTGATCATCATATCTGTAGGTAAGCCTTTCTCTGTTTGATTTAAATACTCCTTGGTACATTATAAGAGCAATTATTTTTTTCAGTGTGAGTCCCAATTAAATAAAAACCATGGTAGAATGTGCTTGGGGTACATGGGGTTGTTACTTATAAGAAAACATCTGCAAAGGCAAAAGAAAATCAAGCATGCAAATAGCTGAGCTGGTGGAGAGTGCCTCTTGAGGCTCAGGTGTATTTGGGGAAGGAGTAGAGAAAGCTCGAGCCTGGAAGGAAGGTGAGGGGGTCTTTGTGTGTTATAGCACAGGCTTGTAACCCTAGAAAGTTGGGGGGAGATGCTGCAGAAAGATCAAGAATTCAGGGTTAGCTCCGGCTTCACAGTAGGACCCCGTCAGAAGGAAGAAGAGAAGGTTTCCACTTCAAGCCATTGGCTTTTGAAGTGGGAACCATTAGAAGAAGAAAGAGGAGATGGGGCAGGGAACAAACAAACAGAATAGCAGACAGTAAAGAAGGAATAAAAAAGAGGAAGGGAAGTGTAGGGGTGTCCATCAATTCTTCACTCCCAGGCAGTCCTCTGCCTGGTGGCACATCATGGGCAGGCATCCAGGAGTGGCAGCATACACTGCCTGGGCCATCCTCCCCCAAGCCTCCCACCAAGCTTTCTACTCCCTCCAGCAGGATTAGTCTGTTCCCATTACCTCCAAGTCCACAGATAGGCTCTGTGGCCATAGGGAAATGCTTCCGGTTCTGAGCTCATAGTGAGGTACCTGTCACTCCAACACACCAATTCCTGCAGGCTTCTCTGACACTGTAAGAAGATGACCCAAAAGACCGAAAGGAAAGTGGGTGTGGTCTCTGTTTTCATTGCTAGTCTGTTCTTGTTCTCTCCAGTGGCGCTGGAGGAGGGCAACCTAGACATGATTTTATCAGTCACCTTCTGTGCTGTCCTTTCCGGATCTGTTGCCCCACGGACCTGTGTGAAGGGTTCAGCGGGCACGTCTAGGAAATAATAAGAGCTTTCTAAGGAATCTGTCTGCTTAACATGATTTTAGAAGAAAAGAAACTTCTTTAGAGAAATATATTTGACTTAAGGTTTTCAGTAACAATAGTGGGGAAAGGCCTGTTTCCTTCAGGGTTATGGGGAAGGATGGGCTTTTTGTAGGGAGGGTTTTAGCTATTGGTTTCTTTCTATAATCAAGACTTTATGTGAATTTTCACTCCTATTCTTACATTGGCAGAGCATTAGTTTCACTTGACTCTGAAATTCCTGTCCCTAGCTCCTGCCATTTACAGGGGTGGCCTATGGTTGATGAGTCTTACATAGGGTCACAATACAATTGATGTAACCATGGTTGGTAATGTTCATCTCTTTCGTATCACCCAGCATGCTTCCTGCTGTGTCTCCTCTATTTCTTGCACCTCTTTATCCTGTTCTCTGTGTCACTTCTGGGTCTTTGGGAAATTTTCTGGTCACATCTAAACCGTACTGAACCTCAAGAAAACCTGAAGGTCTCTCAGCCTTAAATGCATCTCATTCTCTTAAAAATTCACTCAGGGTCCAATGCAGGCACCCTCTCTAATGTCACACACTCACCGAGTCCACTCTCTGTCACTCATGTGGGTGGGCTGGGAAGTCCGGCACAGACTTCATTTCATCCCAGGCACGAGCAGTGGCCTTGGGCTTGCCACTTCTTCCCACAATGCTCAACCCAACTTATGAGACTCTGCTAGTCTGAGAAATAGAGGACCATGCTTCTACACCTTGTACACGGAATCTGTTCTCAACATGCATGAGTCCTATTTCTCTTGCTGTTGATGTTTTGAAAACCCAAAAGACAAAGGGAAGGGAAGGGAAGGGAAGGGAAGGGAAGGGAAAGGAAGGGAAGGGAAGGGGAGGGGAGGGGAGGGGAGGGGAAGGGAGGGGAGGGGAGGGGAGGGGAGGGGAGGGAAAGGGAGGGAAGGGGAGGGAAAGGGAGGGAAGGGGAGGGGAGGAGAGAGGAGGGGAAGGGAGGGGAGGGGAGGAGAGGGGAGGGGAAGGGAGGGGAGGGGAGGGAAAGGGAGGAGAGGGGAGGGGAAGGGAGGGGAGGAGAGGGGAGGGGAGGGGAGGAGAGGGGAGGGGAAGGGAGGGGAGGAGAGGGGAGGGGAAGAGAGGGGAGGGGAAGGGAGGGGAGGAGAGGGGAGGGGAGGGGAGGGGAGGGGAAGAGAGGGGAGGAGAGGGGAGGGATGTGAGTTTGCTGGCAGGGCAGGGAATAATTGATGGAGAAAAGACAGTTCCGATGAGTAATGGATGATTCAAGTGCTTGGATGATATCATAAAACAGAACACTGGGACTAGGGAAAGGTGTCAATGGGAAGTTCTTGCTGCACAGACATGAGGACCTGAGTTCAGATTCCCAGCATCTACACGAAAAGTCAGGTGTGACTTTGGGCCCAGTGCTGGGGAGGCAGAGGCAGAGGCAGAGGCAGGGGGACCTCTGGGACTTAGGCACTAGGCCAAGCTAGGGAGTTTGGTGAGTTCTAAGTTCAGTGAGAGACCCTGTCTCAAAACATGAGGTGGAAAGTGACTGAGGAAGACACTCAACAACAGACTGTCTTACATGCTCACACATGTATACACACACTCACATACTCTCATATACACACTCATACACATACACCACACACACTTTCTCCCACACACACATACACACCACACACACCGGCATACACATACAAACACACATGTACACACATACACACACACACACACACACACACACACACACACACACACAGGGTGGGGGAGGGGAATCACAACCATGTAAGCTATGTTCAGTCTTTTGCCTTCTGGGACTCAGAACGGAGCCCTCAGGAAACCTTATGAGATGCATCTTGCTCTCTAGTCTTGAAAAGCCAAGAACAATTTCTTATTTCACTGGTGATTCAGAGAACACTCAGAGATCCCGATGATTTTGCTGTCAGTGTTAGCCACGTCACTACTCAAAGCAAGAAACAAAACCTACCGTCAGCCTCTGTCTGTATCCACCCTCCTCCTCAGATGCGCAGAGGCCACACTGCTCCAAGTGCCAAGTTAAACTAATAGGTGTGTCTCAAGCTCTTTTCCAGCCCGTTGGCTATACAGAACACCTCTCCTATGTAGAAGTAATGGCATATTTTCCATACAACCATTGAATCACTTTTAAAGTAGGAATTATCAGAGATTGGCATGTTGACTGGTGACATTAAGTGACCTCTAAGGTTGCTTTCAAACTCCCTGTCAGTCGCATGCAAGAACATATCATTCCATACATCATGTTGTATGTATGACATATGCATACATACATGTTGTATGTATGACATATGATATGCATATGTTGTGTTCGTATCATAAAACAGGCAGCTCTTAAGCACCACAAACACACTAATTTTCTTAATAGATTTTAACAAAATCAATTCAGAATGCTTTGGAGCTATCACTCATACTTCTTTGCACAGCCCTGAAAATGTTGGGCATGGAATCACTGACTTTCACCCTCTTCTCTCCACTGGTTCACCATAGAAAAGGCACTTAGTAACTTCGCTTAGAGACCTCAGGAATCAGAACTCTGCAGAGACAGACAACCCCCTTAAAACTGCAAAACTTCTGTAAAGCAAAGGACACTGTCAATAGGACAAAAAAGCAACCAACAGATTAGGAAAAGATCTTTACCAATCCTAGATCTGATAGAGGGCTAATATCCAATATATACAAAGAACTCAGTAAGTTAGACTCCAGAGAACCAAATCACCCTACTAAAGAATGGAGAACAAAGCTAAACAGGGAATTCTCAACTGAGGAAATTTGAAGGGCTGAGAAGCACCTAAAGAAATGTTCAACATCCTTAGTCATCAGGGAGATGCAAATAAAACAACCCTGAGATTCTACCTCACAGCAGTCAGAATGACTAAGATCAAAAACTCAGGTGACAGCAGATGCTGGCAAGGATATAGAGAAAGAGGAACACTCCTCCATTGCCGGTGGGATTGCAAGCTGGTACAATCATTCTGGAAATCAGCCTGGTGGTTCCTCAGAAAAATGGACATAGTACTACCTGAGGACCCAGCTATACCACTCCTGGGCATTTACCCATAAAATGCTCCAACATGTAATAAGGACACATGCTCTACTATGTTCATAGCAGCCTTACTTATAATAGCCAGAATCTGGAAACAACCCAAATGTCCCTCAACAGAGAAATTGATACAGAAAATGTGATATATTTACACAACGAAATACGACTCAGCTGTTAAAAACAATGACTTCATGAAATTCTTAGGCAAATGGATGGATCTAGAAAATATCATCATGAGTGAGGTAACTCAGTCACAAAAGAACACACATGGTATATACTCACTGATACATGGATATTAGTCAAAGAGAGTATAATACCCACAATACAACTCATAGACCACATGAAGCTCAAGCGGAAGGGAGAGCAAAGAGTGGATGTTTCAGTCCTACTTAGAAGGGGGAACAATATAATCAAGGGAAGTAGAGGGTGGGAGGGACTTGGGAGGAAGAGAATAGGGAGAGAGGGGAAAGGGGAAGAATCAGGTGTGGGAGGAGATGGAGGAGATGCACAGAGGGTCAGGAAATTGAACAGAGTTGTGTAGCAATGGAGAATGGGGAACTGGAGATAGCAACCCAAAAGCCCCAGATGCCAGGAAAACAAGAGACTCCCAGGACCCCTCACGGATGACATTAGCTAAAATACCCCACAGAGGGGAGGGAGAACCTGTGGAGACCATATCCAGAGGTTAGGCATGCCTCCTCCCCCCACCCCCTATTGAGGGATGGGCTCCCCTACCCATCTCCAAAATTTTGACCCAGAATTGCTCCTGTCTAAATGAAATTCAGGGACAAAGAGTAGAGCAGAGAATGAAGGAAAGGCCATCCAGAGGCTGCACTACCTGGGGATCCATCCCACATACAGTCACCAAATCCAGACACTATTGCTTGTGCCAAGAAGTGCTTGCTGACAGGCACCTGATATAGATGTCTCCTGAGAGGCTTTGCCAGATCCTGACCAATACAGATGTGGATGCTTTCAGCCACCTCTCGGACTGAGCACAGGGACCCCAATGGAGGAGTTAGGGGAAGGACTAAAGGAGCTGAAGAGGCCTTATCTGGCATCAGTGGGAGGGGAGGTCCTTGGTTCTTTGAAGGCTTGATGCCCCAGTGTAGACGAATGCTAGGGTAATGAGGCAAGAGTGGGTGTGTGCGTGGGAGCACCCTCATAGAAGCAGGGTAAGGGGGGATGGGATAGGGGGATTGAGGAGGGAAACCAGTAAAGGGGATGACATTTGAAATATAAATAAATAAAATATCCAACTAAAAATAAAAAATAAATAAATCCTGCATCCAACTCTACCTTCAAATGCAGTGACTACTAGCTCTTTCAAAAGTTTTTTGTCTTTAAATAGAATCTCATTGTGTATATGTGCCTCTGTAACATTTGTCAAACTAATGTTCATGAACACCAAATCTTTACTTTCTAGATAAAACCGTTTTCTCTTCCTTCCTTCCTTTCTTCCTTCCTTCCTTCCTTCTTTCCTCCCTCCCTCCCTCCCTCCCTCCCTTCCTTCCTTCTTCCTTTTTTATTAATTATTTTGTTTACATTTCAAATGTCCCCCTTCCTGGTCTACCTAACGACCCATCCCCTCCACCTCCCCTTTGCCTCTGAGAGGGTGCTCCTCCACCCACCCGCTCCTGCCTCAGCCCTCTACAGCCCCCACCTCATCTTTGTCATTTCATCCCTGAGAAAAATAGTTGGGGCACAGAGCACTTCCACATTCAGTTAAGGGATATCACCAAGGAGTCTTCAAAGTGAGAAGCTGCCAGTGGCGCTGGAGGGTCCTGGTGCTCTCTCTCCTCAGCAGGACATGGGCCTGTCCATCCTCCCCATTTGGTCAGTCTGGCGCTCCATTCCTGTTTGTTTGTGGATTATGATGTTAGTCATCATCTTTTCATGTATGATTATCCACCACATGAGTGTTTTGTTTCTGAACACCAGTTCAGACATTTTTTTAATCAAAATTCTTGTTGTTTTCTTTTCTATTGGTAGGAATTATTTCCATCTTCTAGATTTAAGACTTTTATCAGAAAGTTGTGTTAGAAATATTTTCTGCCAGTCTAGCTTAAAATCCATTTTTGTTTGGTTTTAATGTTTGTTTTTTAATAAGTACTTTCATTTTTTAAACCATTTTTAGGTCATGGGAGAAAATAACTGGGAAAAAAATGCAGGAGTCCCATCTATCCCCTTCCATCACTGTACCAGGGCAATGCATTTGCTGCAAACAGTAAAACTATTCTGACATCACTCTGCCACCAAAGTCTATAGGTGACATGAAGACCCACTTTCTTAGTATATATACATATATAATATACATATATATACACATGTGTATATACATACATATATATATATGTATATATATATATATATATATATATATATATATATATATATACATACATACATACATATATATTTGGTGTTTTTGGATTTGGTTTTTTTCGAGACAGAGTTTCTCTGTATAGCCCTGGCTATCCTGGAACTCACTCTGTAGACCAGGCTGGCCTCAAACTCAGAAATCTACCTGCCTCTACTACCCAGAGTGCTGGGATTACAGGTGTGCACCACCACTGCCTGGCTTCTTAGTATATTTTTATGTATCACAGCAAACACAAAATGAGGGGCATCCAACCACAGAAGGCATCCAGAGTGGTGTCACTGTCCCAGGAACTCTGTGTTGTGTCTCCCCACATCTCCTTCCCTCCAGCTCCTGGAGTCACCAGATGCTCCTTTCTTGTCTCCCAAAGTTTGCCATTCCCAGAATGCTGTTCACTTGGAATCATCTCGTGCAGGATCTTCCCGGCCTGGCCTCTTTCAGTTAGAATTATGTATTTTAATTTCTCTGTGACTCCTCATGGTTTAATAGAACATTTCTTTGCAGTAATTAGAATCATCTGGATTTATGGCAATTTCTCCATTTACTTCCTGTAACATATCTTCCTTGCTTCCAAACTTGAGAAAATTTAAATAAATCTCTTATAACAATTGGACAAGATTTTGTATGAGCCTATCTAAAACTCATTTGTACATACCAAGAAAGGCGAGTTCTGAATGATGTGGTGCCAGAACGGTTCATGATGTAAGGAGTGTCGTGTCTAAACTCTGTCCTAAAGTACCTACTGCATCATATGTCCACCAACAAAGAAAAGAGGTCATTTTTTTCTTTGCATTCTAGCAGTATGTAATGTGAACAGACAAATTTACTGGTGTGATGGTAAATTGCCACCAAGCCTGAATTTGAACCTCAAAAGCCTCTCACCTTCACATGCGCTGTGGCACGTGCACACACGTATACATAAATATAATTTTAAAAATAACCAAGAACAGACATACTTCATTCCAATGAGGTCCATATTACCACATTTTGTATTGTTTCCTTCCATCATGGCTAGTTCTTTTGAAGGCAATGATCTTTGGATTTCAAGGCTTCTGATTCTTCCTCTAGTTGGAGTGTAATATTATTCTACTAGGTAACTATCTAATCTCATTTTCCTTTGCACGATGCATCTGCAGTCTTCAGTAAAGCAGGAAGCAACCATACACCAACATTCTGTAGCATGTGTGATAAGAGCAAATCCTGTAAGTGCTTTCCATCACAGATGATCTTGCAAGTAAGAAGGGCACAGACCTAGGGAAAGAAACCATTATCCATCCATTTACTCTATTACATGTTGGGAAATTATTGTGGAGAGCTGTTTGGATCATTTTGTGACTTGAGATAATAGTCGAGGGAATCGTGAAGTCATTGACCAGTAATTTTGATGTCATCACCTATAGGGATAACCAGCAATTCCCTAGATGTTCTATAGTGGAGGACCATGGTATATTTCAGTCACTATCAATCAGATACCCTGTATTTGCTGATTCAAGAGTCCTTTTGAAGAGGTATTTATATTGATCTCAAACATTTTTTCTCTTAAACGTGTCATAGATAAGACTGTAAATTTAGAAATTCAGATTGATATTTCTCTTGAATTGTCCCACAGAATGCCTTTGTGAATGTACCACACATTATTTACCTCATACCTTATTTGCTTTATACTTATATTAGTGCCATATTGTTATATAAATAGTTCTGTAATCACTTTTGTGGCTACTTTTTTTGTAAAAGCTTGAGACATATTAGTAGGAATGATCTGTTCTTAAAACTAGAACTTCCCCAGTAGAAGAATCTGGAATTTAATGTGGTTCATCTGGATATTAGATTTAATTCAAGAAATATCATTACAATGCATATTTCCACAAATTATATGTTAGAAACTCAGATCCTTTACATAAATAGGAAGATATATTTTTAAATTTACACTAATTATAGACAATACAATTATGTTTATCTAAACATAGAGATTAAAACTGTTAGCACTAGATTTTTCATATTTCTGCCCCCCACTTGTATGTGTAAATTGCCTCATCATAATTCTGGCCTCTCTTCCACTATGCTATTTATTTTTAGAATTGTATCATTAGTGTGATAAGTTACCATTACACTCATTTTAAAGGATGTCTGGTCCTGAACTGAATCAGTAGAATAACTCCTGTCTATGTGCGTTTAACCCATGTGTTTGGGTTAATCTGAGCTGAGTCTATTGAGATTAATTATATGCATCATAAATACTTTCTTCTTTTTAACTTAGCTTGTGGAGAATTTTACTCTACAGAAGTTTTGTGGTCTTATGTATAAACAAGTCTGTTTACCATTATGTTTTATAGCTTGGTGGTGCTCTTGGAAATGTATCTTCGGTCACAGGGTTTTTAATAATATTTCCCTATCTTTTGTCTTCTCTGGTTCCTTTTTAAGGTCTTGATCTTTTGCTAACATTTTACAGGAATTTGTTGAGGGATTAAGGTGTGCCAGGCCATGCAAAACAGCAAAGAATAACCTAAAATGCTTTGCTTCTCATAAGCTTCCACTTGACTGGGAAGACAGACCGTAATCCCTTAAGTAGATGTGCAGCATCTCCAGGGATAGATGCTATACTAGATTTCAAACAGGACAACCGGAAGATAAGTCTGCGAATGGGTTCCATAGCTGGGACAACCAGGAGAGGTTTAGTCCCTTCACTCCCCACCATTCATTGAGGCAGGGTCTCTCTCATGAGCTGGGAGCTGGCTGATGGCTGATTCAGATAGTCTAGCCAGCTTGTTTGTTTCCATGGGGGACATTTTGTCTCTGCCCCGTGAGTGCTAAGATTCCAGGAGGGCCATGATGCCTTCCTGCAATATCACAGACATTGATATTGTGAATCTGAACCCCTGTCCTCAAACTTGCACTACACAATCTTTTTTTTCTTTCTTAATTTAGTGAGTCAAGGTACCATCATTTCGATATAGTATTGCTTGTAAAAACAAAACAAAACAAAACAAAACAAAACAAAACAAAACAACACAGTGTTTTGGGAACATGAACACAGCAATTCTGAATTCTTACATAGAATTACAAAATGTAACCCACTAGACCAATGGGTAAAAGACAATGGTTTGAGTCAGAACCTTTAGATACAAAGGTAAACTTTCCATGTATAGGGTGTGCCTCAATCTTTTTACTCTGATTATATGAAAACGGATGGCTTAGATATCAAAGGCAATTTCTTTAGTGAATTATTTCCTATTTGAACAAATTAGAACCAAAGATGACCCTGAAGCAACTTGTCATAAAAGGAAAGAAATAAAAAAAGCTAAAGTATTTGAGAATAAAGATCCCAAGGTAAATAATTCAGTCTGTAAAGAGAACTGCCAATGACCAAGGAACAGCAATTTACGGATTAAACATAAGTATTACTTGGAACCAGTTTTGTTTGTTAAAGGTCATCCATCCAATGATGCTTCACAGAGCAACAAATATACTGCACTAGACAAATGTGAATTCACCAAGGTACTTCGATATACTTTTATGTGTTTCATACTCAAAAACGGAAGCGAATTAATTGGCAATATACATATAGATATGTTCATACACACATACATATACAAATCTTTATGTATATGCACATTATATATATATACATATATATATATTCTTATTTAAGTCATAGAACACTACTGACTAGTTCAACTAATTGTCTCCTTGAATCTAGCAAGTTATGAGTAGCACTTATTTTATGGTCTATTTATGTCTTTTGGAAAGTTTTTTTTTAAATAGGTGAACTGTTTGAGCCAAAACCAGAAGAAAAACAAAATCTCAGGCATAGACCTCAAACAGGCCTGAGACCATTATGCCCTCTTGATTTGGTCTCATAGGGACCTAGAAGGATGTGCTAATTTTGGTACTGGTTATTTGTTGCTCATAAGTAGACTGGATACCCTAACCAGGACAGATGCTAGTGAAAGAGGAAATATTTAGGATGCTGTCATCAGGGCCCACTGTCTAATGCTTTTTGCCTCCTGTTACTTTCAAATTCTACTTTATTGTATGTAATTTCTTTGTCAGCTCTGTAATTTTATATTTTCTCTTTGTAAAAGGTTGTTGGGGTATATCTATTACACCTGGCTAGTCTCAAAGAAAAGTATCTGTTGT